>OU426851.1:8887471-8944971 GCA_911387685.1 Dolichovespula media | reverse complement strand
CCGTAATTTGTAAGAGTTAAGTAGTGTTCCCCAGAATAAATGGATTCGGTATCGATAATATCTTTTCGACGAATGCTAACGAAGCAAATGTCTTAGAAACTAGAGAGAGAGAAGGGCGTATCTCTTAGCGAGAGTTACGTTTGACTTCTCTCTATCCTTTCTATTCTCTCTATCTTTCTCTCTTTCTTTCTTTTATCTAATTTTTTCTTTTCTTTTCTTCCTTGGGTCGATCGAATCGACCGAGAACAGAACGATCGTACGCGCCCCGAGAGAAAGAGAGGGTTGGCTGATCTAAATTGAATAGACGTTTCGTGATATAGTGCAAGACGTTACCTACCAGTACGGGAGCCGCCCACGATAAGGGTCGTTCGCATTTCCAAGAGAAAGAAAGAAAAAAAAAGAAAGAGAGAGAGAGAGAGAGAGAGAGAGAGAGAGAACGGGTCTTTCAGTATTCACGTCTCCATTAGACTTTCTTAGCTGAGGAAAAGGAAGATGGCGATCGTGACGAGTGCCAGGAGATATATCGGACTCGATGAAAACTCTACGAACGATCCCTTCGAAGGATTGAACTCTAGATGGACGTCTAAAAGGAACTCGAATCCTTGATCCTATCTTTCAACTAAGTACAACCGACCTCCTCGATTTACGCGGATCATCCGTTCCAACGCGGTTCCTTTTTTCTTCTTCGTCTTTTTTTCTTCTTTTTGTTTGTACGCGAAAAAAAACCACGTAAAAAGAGTCGATTGGTACGAAAAGAAAAAGAAAAAAGAATAGACTAAAGAAGTTATGAAAAGATTTATCTCGCATATTCTCAGAAAAGGAATTTCTGATAAAGATCTAATAAAAAAGAGAGAGAGAGAGAGAGAGAATCGTAATAAATTTTATTCATTGTCAATGTCTGAATTGGAATCCAAGAATCTAATATCGTTGACCTTATCTTTTTAACTGCTCGTTATCACACAATTATAGAGAAATAAGTTTAGATGCGACCGATAATATCGTGTCATTTTCTTTTTTTCTCTTTTTTACAATTTTTTGATCCAACGCTTCGTTGCATTAGTTCCAACTTTTTCCACTGACCACGGCGCCAACAGTCAATTTTCTTAAGTATTATTTCTTAGTACTTTGCTGGGTTAAACTGTTTTTTCTTACAAAGAATAATCACTGACAATGGAAGAAGAAGAAGAAGAAGAAGAAGAAAAATAATGACCGCGTAAACAGTTGGATTACTTACTCCTTCGTTAAAAAAAAAAAAAAAAAAAATACTTGCCTAAAAAAAATTTCCGCGTAAAACGTGGAACGTATCGGGTGTGGTTAAAATTATTTCATTTTGCGTTGTATACCGATTTTGGTGTTACCGATCGAAATGAAAAATTAATTATTACAACGTACAAGTGTCAAGGATATTCCGATAAGTATACGAAAAGACAATCATCTAAATTGTTAAATATTAATAAAAAAACAAAACAAAAATAAAAGAAAAAGGAAACTATCCAAGTTACTTTCTTTGTCCTCTTACTACTATCAGAGAATGAACGTCAATACCTCGGATATATATTTTTCTTCGGATGGGCAATAAAGGAGATGAAAAAAAGAAAAAAGAAATCTTTACAAGTGACTTGTGCTCGATTACGACGTTGTTTTATTCAAAGACACCGCTTGATAAATGACTAGGAAGATGAGAGAAGTCGATGTAAGGATGATAACGGTCACGGACGTCATTAGGGACGCGTCGGCAAGCATTGGTGTCGAGTCTCGAATAAGCTCGAACGATCGACACTAGCAATCGAAGTAATTTCTAATTACGAAGGATCTTTTTATTACACGGAATCACCGTACATCCAGGCAAACACACACGCACACACACATACACACGTATGTGTATATATATACATATATATATATATATATATATATATATATATATAAGAAAAAATAGCGTGTAATGTCGTAATCCTTAAAATAACATCGACGGATACGTGTTAGATCCTTTAGATTTGCGTTAGCCACGCAAAGAGAAGCTCAGCTTCTCGATGTTGGTCCTTTGCCTTGGGAAGAATCATCGTTAACCCCAGGGTGACACGTACGACCAGCAGCACGAGTCGTTTTCACCTGCAACCGGTTCGTAGCTACGCGACTACGGCGCTGTTTTACGAAGGAGACACTACGTGATAAATTACCGTCTGAATGGACGACCATGATGTACGCTGATAACGTCCGCGGACATGATTAAACTCAGCCACTCCATTGAAAGTAAGAATGGGAGAAACAGAATGAGAAAGAGAGAGATAGAGAGAGAGAGAGAGAAAGAGAGAGAAAGAGAAAGGAAGAGAGAGAGAGAGAGAGAGAGAGAGAAAGAGAGAATATGTAAGGCTCACAACCATTGGTAACAACGGACTCGTAAACGAAACTCTTGATTTTAGTGCGGTGTAACCATGGCTGTATTTTACGAAGAGGTTGGTATCCTTCACCGTAGGAGTGGAAGGATCTATTATTTGCATAAATCTGTTGATGCTTTTAGCACTTGAAGAGAGTTACTTCAACCAGGAAGTTCATACTCCTCTTTTTCTCTTTCTATTTCTCTTTTGTCATACCATACCGCCGGTTTAAAGTTAAAAGTTATTACTTCTTTTCTTTTCTTTTCTCTTCTTTTCTTTTCTCTTCTTTTCTTTTTTATTTTTATTTTCTTTCTTTCTCTCTTTTTTTTTACAACCACGTTTTAAATTTGTTCGAATGAAAAATTAAAGGCAATAGGATATATAATCTTTAACGAGTCGTTACTTATCTTATATCTTTTCTTCTACGTATACGATATATCCCCATAACGTAAGATCGATAAGAAATTTTTCACAGGGATATTAATGTTTCTTTATTAATTTTAAATACGATTTAAATATTCTTTCAAATCTCTTTATTTTAATCCTATGATATTTAATATACTTGGTATGTATGTATGTACATACGTACCATTTTGACGAACGAGAAATCTGATAAATATAGTATCATATTGATACATACTTCGAGATGATTATTATGATTTCTTTCTTTTTTTTTTTTTACAAAAGTACAAAGTATAACAATAAATTCGTAGGTGATTATTATAAAACTCTTTCTCGAGACTCGTCAATTTATTTTATCGATCATAAAAATTTACAATTTATTTATTTATTTATTTATTTATTTTTAAATTATAAAACTACAAGCCTAGGAACTTTTGGCCAATCCCGTATATTAATTATCTATTTATTAACTATTTATTTAAAAACTATTTCAAAACTCGAACACGTTGCGAGCGAAGTAGTATCGGACGAGTAAGAATAAATCTTTTTCTACTGCCGGAGATGAATCCCGTTCCGGGTCACGAAAGGTCCTCCTCGCTTGATAAAAAGAAAAAAAAAAAAAGAGAGATAAAAAGGAAAGGTCGACCGGCTTGGTAAAAAAAAGAAGAAAAGAAAAAGAAATAAAAATTATCAGCGAGGACGAATCGATCGTTATCGATTAGAGTGTTTCACGTAGAAAGACTTTGTGGGGAACGTGCTAAGAGAAATTTGCATGCATGTTTCAGCATGGAAACTCGGCTTTGCACGAAGCCTCATGGCGAGGATACAGCCGGACTGTTGCTGCTTTGGCTAAGGCCCTCGGGACTCAACGCGCTCCTTTGCACGCGAGGAATCTAGCTGGATTTGCGCCGCTTCACCTCGCTTGTCAAAATGGCCATAACCAAAGCTGTCGAGAACTTCTTCTTGCTGGATGCAATCCCGATCTTCAAAACAATGTATGTTACACAACAAGATAACAATTTTATCCATTATTCTTATTTAATTTCATTAACAACTACCGATAATGATCTACAACGAATTTAATATTAATACCGTGACTCATGTCTTACATATTATTAGATTCTAAAGCAATTTACGTTTCGTTTGCATGATCGCTTCGTTAATTCGTTTTCCTGAAAAACTTTCAACCAAACCGAGCAAAAATATCGTTTTGACATTTTCATTGTTATTTTCATTTTATTTTTTTTGTTGTTCTTTCTCTCTTTTTACCTATGCGACGAATCCGTTTTTTTAATAACAATTCATGTTTCATCTTACAATGACCGAATTCATGGTTTATTTGTATTACTTTTTTCTAATCGAATTTCGCGAAGAAAAAAAAAAAAATTGCGACACCAAGTAAAGTTATCGTTAGCATTGATATTTTTATTTCTGTTCTTTTCTTTTTTTTTTTTGTGTTTTCATTTAAACGACAAATTTGTTAACGATTTTATAATGATTCATGTTTTATTGGAATTATTTTTTTGTGATCGAATTTCGTGGAGAAAAAAAAAGAAATTTGCAGTACCAAATAGAGTATCGTAATTTACATTGATACCATCACCGTGTTAATTTATACGATGGATTTGTTAACAATCCTATAACGATTCGCATTTATTCCGTTTATTTGTTTATAATTAAATCTTAATAGAAATTCGTATTAACCAGGTAAGAAATTGTTCACAAATATATTTTGTAAGGAATAATTTGTAAAATGTTGATCTATTCTCGAAAGTGCACCGAATTTATTCGCGATAACTCTGGAATAATACGGTAATATTATTAATAATAACGCGATAAATTGTTTTTTTTTTCTTCCTCTTTCATACACGTTCTCCTATCGTCATTAATATCCACGTAATCGTATACTCGATTAATCATTTATTAAATTCATTCATCACTATCATTAATCGCAGTGGACGTCCATAGGCTTGGCCCATCCGGTTTAACGACTCGAGCGACCATCTTCCGATACCTTCTTCCTTCAGCATATTTAATACCGGAATAATTTAAATTTTATTTTATTTTTATATATACCTGTATACACACACACACACAAACACTTATATATATAAATTTTTTTATTATTATTATTTTCAGTACGGAGACACACCACTTCATACATCGGCGCGTTACGGTCATGCAGGTGTTACGCGTATCTTAATATCGGCGCTTTGCAGGGTCTCTGAACAAAATAAAGTAAGCATCGTGTCTGGAAATTCAATTTAACGAAAAAAAAAAAAAAAAAAGAAATTGAAATGATTGATTGAAAACTAAAATAGCAATTATAAAAATGATCTATAATAATACACATACGTATGTTTTTTCAATATATTCAAAATCTTAAACTTCGACTCACTTTAACGCACATACATAAAGCTTGATCAAAATAAATTGAATAACTTGCAAATTTACTTGCAATTAAATCGAGACAAATTCGAGTGCCATCTATGATGGAAAAGAAAGAAAAAAAAACATTACCATGACAGATCTAATAACGATTTTCAACTTGAGGAAAATCGGTGCACGAGTACTTTCTACGCGCATTCCATATTATCGTCGAACTTCGAAAATGCCACAAAAAAAAAAATAAATTTCTATTAATGATAAAACGAAGATTAATTTCATCGATAATGCGTAACCTCTTTTATTTTCTCGATCGCGCAGAACGGCGACACGGCACTTCACATTGCCGCGGCGATGGGCCGTCGGAAGTTGACGAGGATACTTCTTGAAGCCGGTTGCGATAGGACGCTGCGAAACAAGCAGGGCGAGACGGCGAAGGATATAGCTCGTCGCAAAAACCTGACGGAGATACTCGAGATAATCGGTAAGGCCAGGAGCAAGAGTAGAGCCCGCAGCAAGAGTCGCGACGAGGAGTCGAGTAACGACAAGGTCGATGGCAGTGGTGGTGGCAGTGCTGTCGCTTCTAAGTGCGATAGAAACGAAAAGAAACGGGAAAAGACTGGTAGCGGTACCAGCGGTAGTAGGGATGGTTGTACGATCAAGAAGGAAAAGAAGAAACACAAAGGTGGTAGCGCCGGTAGCGGCGGAAAGACTCACAAGGTACATTTCGAGAAGGCCGTGATGGGAAGACAATGGTCGCCTTATGGTTGCCATTATTACCCGGATCCAGATTCTTTTCCACAGCCAAGATTGGACTCGTTACCGCCGGACCCATTAGGAAGGGGTGAACAATATTATCTGGACTTGGCTGGTAACATAAGAAAGGGTCCAGTTGGTGTAGGCTATACTTGTTATTGCGCACCCTTCTTCAGGCATATGGAGGCAAAGTTAGAAAGGGACAAGGCAGAATTGAAGGCCCATATCGATCAGGCGCATGAAAGGTTGGATTTGAAAGTGGCTAATCTCGAGAGAAGAACCCGCGGACAGATTTCAGAGCTAACTAGATGCGTGGCAGCTGAAAGAGCACGTTGCGACGAAAGGCATCAACATCTTCAACAGAGATTGTCCCGTGGCGGAAGAGGTAGGCACAGCGAGAGACCGGCTAGAACGTCGAACGTCGACGAGCAAGTACCACCTACTCGTGCCAGATCACTCGAGGATTTACTTGATGATAGACCACAGGATAGAAGCTTTGAAATACCCGGCGAGACTCCCGTTTATCGTGGTAGTCTCGATGATTTAGATATACCTGCTATACCTAGGCTGAGCAAATCGATGAAGGATCTTCCTTCGGGATCGGGTATGGCTAGGTCGACCTTGAGAGTACTTGACGTTCCAACAAGATTGAACGAGACTTTCGATGGTGTCATCAGGCAAGATCGTAGCTCTCCCCTTGGTGCAGCGTCGTCGCCGTCTATGGGCTCGAGACAACAGGCACGTCGGCAACGGGTAAATCTGAAATACATATTTCCGTTCTTTTTTTTCGCGTTACATCCGATCAAAGTTAATTCTTACCATACCATTTTGTTTATTTCAGACGTCTCTCTCGCAGGAACAACAGGGTCCTAATATTAGCCAGGAAGACAATAACGCGACCCGTAAGAACGGCGAAGAAAATTCAGGAGAATGGAGATCATCGCCGAGTCGCCGTAGCGTTCACGAGATGATCAAACGATTTCAACAAGTACCTGGCATGCATAACGGCTGGCGTGGACAACGTTCTGGTAGTAGCGAACCTACCAGCCCGGAACACAGTCAGTGTTCTCAAAACAAAAGGATTCAACCACAGGGTGGTGTAGGGAATACCTGGCACGGCGAAGGTGAAGGTACTTAAATATTCGAGAGAATCTCGTCCGTCCTATTTTTTTTTTTTCTTTTTTTTTTTTTTTATTATGTTTTGTCATCGAGTATTCTTCCTATTCCGAATAAACATCTAACGTATCGCATATTCTCTTATTACCAATGTAGGTAACAATAGTGAAAGTAGCGAAGGAGAGGATGACATGGAGCAACCAGAGGCCCTGAAAGGAAATGTTTCGAACAAAGGGGTTATACAAGAAGATGTTCATTACGACAGCATAGCCAGGATGCCTTATAGATCGCGTAGTGCTGTTTATAGTCCTACTCCGCTCTTGCACGATGCTCACAATGATTCTGGATATAGTACACGTATGTACGGATCTAGTAAGGGAGCTTCGCCTTCTCTCTCAGGTAAAGAAAATATTTATATTCAACGTTATAACGCAGAGATGGTTCAAGGGAAAACGTATTATATAAATGAAACACTTGATATATAGGACAATTAGAATGCGACGTTATTCTACCACCTTCGCAAGGAGGTGCCTTCCCAAGCGGAGAACAATTGGCTGCCTTACTGGAACAACCAAGAGGACATGACTTGACTGTATACGAAAGAGGCGCAGACAATGTTGTCATTAATATAGGAACTGCGAGTCTCGTTTAACGTTATTTTCTTTTCTTTTCTTTTTTTTTTGCGAGATTTATCAAATGTGAATGTGGGTGGAACTTCCAAAGATGAACGCAAAATCGGGCTCGCTCGTAATTTTGTTAACTCGTCATTAGCGAAAAATAATTTCATACACTGCACGTTCTCTTCTATAGACTTATTCTCGTACCTTCTCATTATCTTTTAAACGTTGCTCAATGCGTGCTCATTTTTGTAGAATAATAGCGATAACAAGCGATTTCTTTTACATATATATATATATATACCTGTGTGTTCATATTTTTATATAAATATTATGTTAAAAAGAGAGATCGAAATGTTAGTTATTTGTAATTTGAGTACAAATATAAGTGTTTTTTTTTCTTGATCGTCATATTAACGTAGTTACGAATAATTCTTAGATCGTGTGTGGTAGAAGTTTTTAATTCTGTTCGTTGCCATGCATCAGAAAAATATAAATTAAGAATATTTATTGCGCTACGTGTGCATATGTGTGTCATACTGTGTACAAGTTTTCTTCGATCTAATTTTTAGATTATCTTAATGCGATAGAAATTTATGATGCAATTTTATATGATGGCATTGTATTTTTTATGCTCCTAATAATTGGTACAATGTGTCTGCTATTACACATTAAAGATTACACTGATGCTTCATTCTTTCAGTATCAGAAGTGAAGTCAGAGATGGAAGAGTGATAAAGAGGATCTCCCATTAACGTCATTAAATTAGATTTGTAAATTTTCACAACTACATAATCACCAGCTTCTATTTTTCTTGTGGTAGTTGAATGTTCACTGATAGGTATAGTGGTACAAGGAAGTAAAACTCTTATATTGTTATCATTTCTTCCTTGAAGTTTCTGATCACACTTCCTACTCACCTACCAAAAATAAATGTACACATGTCATATCAATGTAATAAATATTTTTCACGATTGTACTTTTATTTGTATATGTATGTATATATGTATGTATGTATGTATGTATATATGTATGTGTGTTAGAAAAAAAGAGAAACTTACACCTTCCACGAGTACAAGCTGTTTTTGACCTATGTATATATTATTCAATTTTGCTGCCTCTTTTCTGTGCAATGCTATCATTCTTTGGAGTCTATCTGCTTTAACGTTTGTTTCGACGTCATCTTTGTATCGACGATATGCTGTCGTTTTCTATATTTGTACAACAAATATTTATGAACGAATATTTATATATGCATATCTTGATTAGTCGATAGATTACCTCTCTCATACTATACGCGAATAGAAAGGCAGTATTATATTTGACTAATTCGATCAATGATAAGGTATCCTGAAATTCTTCCTCGGTCTCCCCACAAAAGCCAGCAATAAAATCACTGGATAGAGCGACGTCCGGAAGAATATCACGTATACGATTTACAAGATCTATATATGCCTCTCTTGTATATCCACGTCTCATTCTTTCTAATACAGCGGAATTACCGCTTTGAGCAGGTAAATGAATTTGCTTAGAAATATTTGGCCTTTCTGATATTAATTCGAGTACTTCGTCGGGGAAATCTTTTGGATGCGGTGACGTAAATCTGAGAAAAGGGTCATTTTAATAAATATCGCTTTACCTTTTCTATTATTCCTCAAAATATCTACCTTAAAATAATTACCTTATTCTCATTTCTGGATTAATTAGCGATACCTTATCTAACAGATCACTGAATCTTAATCCACCTATTTTATTTTTATATACCGTTTTAAATCCTTTAGCGAGATTAGTTTCTGTATTTGAAGATGTATAAAAATCTGACTGAGACAAATCTCTGTAACTATTTACATTTTGTCCTAAAAGAGTGACTTCCTTTATACCCTCATCCGATAAGTGGCGAATTTCATTAACAATACTATCAATTGGTCTAGATCGTTCCCTTCCCCTTGTAAATGGTACTATACAATATGTACACATATTGTCACATCCACGCATAATGGAACTGCAAGTAATAGTAAAATCATATAAAATATAAATTACATTTGAGATTGGATAAAGTAATTAAAGTTGGAGATTTCAAATACATTACACAAATGCACTGACAGAATTTGGATCAAGCCTAACAGGTAAGATATCTGCATAAGTCTCATCGAGCGATAATAAAACATTGATAGCAGTTTCCTTGTCAGTTTGTGCTAAAAGTCTTGGTAAATCCTTGTAACTATCAGGACCAGCGATCACATCTACTATACGTTCTTTATCTAATATTTTATGTTTTAAGCGTTCAGCCATACATCCTATCACACAAAAAAAAAAATCAAACGACGATCAAAAATCATAGTACCCCTTAATACATTGATCATACCTAATAATCCAATTTTTAAAGGAACCGTTTTTTTCCTTTTTTCTTTCATATGACTTAAATGAAATAACTTATTCCATATTTTTTGTTCTGCGCCGTCTCTAATAGCGCAAGTAACTAACAGCACAATATCTGCATTTTTCATGTCATTTGTAAGTTGATAACCATGACTTTTTAATATAGACCATATTACCTCTGTATCATTGACATTCATCGCACAGCCATAAATATCAAAATAAACTTAAACATAAGAAAAGAATAACGTAAATATTTTTGTAGAAAAACATTCCAAAATAGGAATAAACATCCTTATTTATGTTTACCTTTCTGATTGTGACCATGTACATTCTGAATGTATGGAATATTTTCTACGGTAGGAACAATAGAAATATCGTTACTTCGTTCATTGCTTTCTACTAAAAAGTCTCGAAGGGACAATCCATCATTGGGTAAATATTTCACTTTTTCTTTTTTGTCATTAAAGTTATCGACATCAGATACTGTCGAATTTACAAATGTTGTAGTACTTAATGTACAAGTATAAATGTCATGGGTATTGACGACCTTCCATAATCGTGCATATTTATTTAAACATTGTCTCGAGGAGGCATAAAGTAGTTTAGTAATTCCTTTCATTTTTATTATTATATATTTCACACATACACGATACTATAACAAAATCATTTCATACGAGACTTATATTATTAAATATTTATTGTACTCGGAAATTAGAATCGTACGAAGAGAATACGAATCCCAATCTAATCTACCTGTCTCTATCAATTTCCACGATTTTCGCCATTCTTCTGCGATCTACGCGCACTCTAGTGGTAGATATGTTCAGTAATCGGTTATATTTTTTTTTAAATCCTATTTGTAAACACACGTTCTGTTCCCACAATATCGTTTATAGGAATTAAATGGATTTATCGATATCATAATGTTTATAATGAAAAATATGTTGAAAATAACATTCGAACAAGTTTCGCGGTAAAGGAAATTTGGACAAATGAGAAGGGTCATTCCTACAAAGATTCCACGATTGGCAGTTTGCTATACGATGAATACAAATTTATTTAATTTAATAATTTTTCGATGAAACGTCGTATATTAACGATCATTTTAATATTTTTGTTTATAAATTTTCAAAGATTACACAGCAAATTGAAATATATATATGTTTGTATGTATGTTAATCTCATATTTGTACAAATGACATACGATATTCAATTCTTTTGATTGTATTTTATAAGATATGTATAGTTTTATGGAAATATTACTTGAGCTTGGTAGAATCGATAAAAAACAATCTTACGGGAAAAATAAGTATATGTATATATATAGCGTTACCTTAATTTTTTCAATCAAACGGTTAACATCTCTCGTAACAAAGAAAACGAAAGTTAGAAACAATCAACATTCAAATAAATTAACACAAATTTCCAATTTTATTTCATTATTATATTTTCTATGTTTTTGAAATCCAAACACATCTATTTACGACTTATCGATAAAATAATACAATAAATATCTGGATTCTTCTAAAATTAAAATATCTTCTTTCCTGACATCCTTGGTGCGACGTGTAATTTTTTTTCTTTCTTTTCTTGTCTCTTTTTTTCAGTTTTTTTATTTTTTCGTTTTAAAGGCTTTCTCAAATGCACGTTTTTCATTTTTTTTCTTCTCTTATCTACCAAGTTTAATCAATCACAATGGAGCTTCGATCAAAATTGTTTGTCCATTATGTCCTAATGACTTTTTTTTTCTTTTTTTTTTTTTTACTAAGCGGATATAGATAAAATTCACCGTTATATTCATTCTGCATATTATTTTAATCGCACGAAATTTCATGTTAAATATATAAAAGCGTGAAAAGAAAAAGGGACTAACAAAAAAGGGCACATCTTTTTTGTGCATACACGTAAATTGTTATTGTAAAGGGAAAAAAAAATAAGATAAGAGGAAAGATATTTTATCTCTGCTACTCTACACTGTATTTTTTGTTCACATCTATTAAATGTATTAATTGCAATTGTGAGACGTCTCTCTAAGAATATATTGCAAGTATATAGGCTAATAATTTACAATTTACTGTTATATATAAAATAGTAAAGTCAGATAATAAGAATGCTCTTACCATGATGATTCCCTTTATTTTTTTAAATCTAACAATTATTTTTTTTTAATATTATTTCTTTAAAGCCACGACTGTTCACATCATGATTATCTTTCTATAAATTTGATAATATCTAGGATACTCTTTCAGCTTCACATTAATCATTAAAAATATTATTCTCACGTAAACTTCATGGCAAATTTCAAGCTCACATATAATATTGACAAATTTATTATTTTTGTAACTCGCATTGAATGTTTTATATGAGATTGTAAATGCTTCTAGCTTTATTTATTTATTTTTTTCTGTTTATGAGTTTACTGTAATGTTGTCCTTTGTGAGATAATATTTGAAACTTAAATAGTTAAGTATATAAATTTATTCAATTACACAAAGGAATAATGAATGAATCAAGTGATAAGTTTTAAACAGTAGCAAAATAGTAGAAAAATATGATAATAAAAAGCACGATCTCAAAATTTAGAATCTCTTAGTTTAAATCAATAAATGAAGGGGGGATCGTCTGAGTAAGATACATTCAAGCACTGAAAATGCTACCAAGCGCTGACAAAAGAAATAAACTTGTATTCTTATTTTATGAACCTTACATCTTATACAAAGACAAAAAATCAATTACCTCCTGTATCAGCATTGCAAAATAGAAATTTGTAAAAATCACTAAGGCTAAGTCAATTAAGTAGACATTTTTCTTGTTTACTGGCGAATGTTTAAGGAGAGTCAGGCTAAAGTGTAGCGTACATATGGGACTTCAACGTCGTTTCCTTCGGCATCATTACAGCAGAGTTCAAATACCAATGCTTTTACATGTGGCTCCAATTTTTTCTTTGATACTTTCTTGACAACCTCAGACATCAATAGGCCCATACGCTCTTCGCATTTTGGTTTTGGCATAAAAAATGAATATAACATGCATACACCTTGAGATAGCATAGTGACTTCGAGATTATGATGCTTTTTGAAATAATTTAAGAATTCTTTGAGTGTAAGTTCTCCCCTTACTTCGAATCGATCCCATAATGTCCATTCTGTATCATAATATTTTAATTTAGGTGCAGAAATAGGTTCAGAGAATCCAAAGAATGGTAAGGCCAGATTAACGAAACCATTTTTATAAACAGATAAGTCTCTAACACCTCTAGTTAATTTATATAACTCTAGGCATACCAGTCCAGCTACTACAGATGTTGTGGTGGCTATGGCTGGAATAATCTTTCCAGCTATAAGCTTACTTTTATGCCTATCTGCAGGTGCAATTTTGTAGTTAGTAGCACGTAAATTTGATGCTGCCACAATAAAGTCTATATGGAAATTAGAATCATCATCTTTTTCAAATTCCTGAGGATACAGTACCAACCCATTGAGTTCTTCAACTTTTGGCAGTTCTTCTTGTAGCTGGCTTAGCCTTTCATGATCAATATTTCCACTGCCATTGGATACTTGAACTTGAGAATCTGTTTCTGCTATTTTGACACCTGACTTTGGAGTGAATTCTGGTACTTGAACGGTAGAAACAATTTTAGCAATTTCTTCGCGATCCCGATTAGTTTTAATTCCATAGACTTTAGCCTTTAGATTCGCAGCAGCTATTATATAATCCATATGCAAAGTATTGTTTACATCAAAAACCAAGGGATCGGGGCAACGTTTTGGTCCAGACCAAAATAGTTGTCCGCTTGATGTTACTTGATCTGGCGGGAAATTAAAAAGTAACTGTCTGATTTGATTACTATATTGCTCCTGCCAATGACAACGAGCCCATGCAACGCAATCCGCAAATGTTTTAGGTCTTTCGTCTATCAATGCAGTTTTAACAGATTCTAGTACTTCTAGTGGTTGTGTACCAGGCAGTTTCAAGGTTCTTTCTACAAACTGAGAATCAGAAATATATTGAGCAGCATTTTCAGCGGCTTGTCTAAATAAACCTTCGAAATAATCTCTAGCCCATTGTAAAGTATGTTCTATTGCATTGGGGAAATTCTTTAAAGTACAAATTGGTATACTTTTTTCTGGCGGATCTTGCGAGGAACTATATGATTCGGTTAAAAATGGGACAACCACTTGAGTGTTACCCTTTGTACCTAATGTACCAGATTCCAACAGAGATTTACGATAGTAGACACATCGACGATCCATATAAATACGTGCATTAACATTATCCAAGGCATTAGCAACTCCATCAAGATCCTCAAAGAATTCATCATTGTATATCTTTTCTGTTTCTGCACAAACTCTATTTTCATGAGCGATGACTTTCATGTCAGGATTCATTCCCTTGATAACTCTTGCAGCAGTAGACGATTTCGATCTTTGCACATCGGATGGTCTGAACAAAAATTGTC
Source organism: Dolichovespula media (assembly GCA_911387685.1). Classification (NCBI taxonomy): domain Eukaryota; kingdom Metazoa; phylum Arthropoda; class Insecta; order Hymenoptera; family Vespidae; genus Dolichovespula; species Dolichovespula media. Next base: position 8,930,479 of record OU426851.1, on the reverse strand, counting down.
TATTCAAATTCGATTTTTCTATCAGGTCCATATCTGTTACGGTGACGTAGCCATTTTCTGAGCCAACGCCGATCATAGCAAAATTCTTCAAAAGCTCACAACCAATGGCTCCTGCTCCAACAACAAAATATTTTAGGCTACCGATTTTGGATTGGAACGGTCTTCCAAAAACAGCTATTTGCCGATCGTAACGTGTACCGAGGGGACTGCAATCTTTTTCTTTAGGTTGATCTTTAGGCAGACATTCAATGGCATCAAAGTACAACCATTGATATATAGGATGGAATTTTCCAGTGCAAGCTTTCATTACTTCTTGAGCTACAATTCCGCCTATTGTAGCATTCATAGGATTCAAATCACCGGCAGAGATTTTAGCAAACGTTGTCATTAAATCGTTATTGATCTCGATATCATCCTCCATTTCTTTTTTAATATTTTCTACGATTGCAATAAATGCATCAGCATCTTCTTGATTCCACGGTCTAGGCATTCTTCCCTCGCTCTCACGATAGCTATCTAAAGCTTTAAATGCTAAATGCAATTGTTTAGGATAATCGAATTTTCCATAATCTGTTATCAAGAATTCCGGTTTTTTCAAAGCTTCGTCAAGCGGTAGAAAATGCAATGATTTTGGTATCTTAACTTGCGTTACAATTCCACCTCTTATATATTCCGAATACGTAGATGTATCACCGATGCTAAAGGTGTACGGCCCAAGTACTTTTATCTTTTTAGGTTCACAACCATTAAGCTCTGTCATGCCTTGAATCTCTGAGAAAGTTACGTAATCACCATCTTCCATACCATGACGTGTATCATCTAAACACGTAATGACTCCTTCTGAATCCTTTGAAATACTAGCGATCATAGCACTCACAGGTGGTTCACCATTGGTGTCTACAACAGTGAATGAATTACCAAAATCACAGAATACCTGAGAGAAAAGACCACGGGTGTCCGCTATAATAAGCGCTATATCGTTCTGATGGGTTATTTGAGAAATGCGTAATTGTCCAGAAAGAGGAGTTTCAGACAGAACGACAACTCTAAATTTCTTGATAAAGGATTCCGTTAATGGCCCGGAATAATAAGAAGTAGGGACATAGTTGTTAAGCTCTGAGAGACGTTGACAACAGGCTGCTGCACGATTTTTACCTAAAAATGATAATTATTATAAGATGAATTTTTCTAATCTTGTTAAAGCTAAAACGATAAGTCCAGAGATGCAAGCATTCTTAAATAATTATAGAACGTAGGTTACTACTACAACTATTACTACTACCACTACTTACCTATATCCTCCTCGGTGAGATAAAATTGTGAACCAAGATCTGAGAGTTGACATACGGCATCGTCGTGTAACGTGACAGATTTGACACCGCCAAGGATGACATTCTTTGCGACCTCTACACCAAGGCCACCTAATCCAGAAATCAGGACGTCAGACGTTGCCATACGACGCATTGCATCGTGGCCAAGAACATAGAGCTGCCTGGAATAAAGGCTCTCGTCGATTTCGGCGGGAGCCCGGGACGTCGAGCCATTTTTCGCCATGTCTGCGATCGTCGCGGAGTCGTCGGCACCTCCCGTTGTGGCAGCAACGCGTCGCTTCTTGGCTGGGGGGTCAACGGAACTCTCCACCACCTCAGCACTAGACATCGGACTTCACGGATCGCCGTATTATGTCCGTCGATTCGTTCTTCTTTTCAACCCGGCCGACTTGGCACCACCTCTTCCTTTTTCTTTTCCCTTTTCCTTTCGATCACCGAATTTCGGGGCTTACAACGCGCGCACTACCACCACACCAGCAGCAGACGCACGACCACTCTACACAGGCGCCCCCTTTGCCTCCTACCTTTCTTCCGTTTCACTCCTTTCTTCCTCTTTCCTTTCTCTCTCTCTCTCTCTCTCTAACCCCTCACTTGCTCTCACTCTCTCTCTCTCTCTCTCTCTGTCTATCCCTTCCTGTCTTTTTCTTCTTTCTTTTTCTTCTTTCTATCTTCGTATTTTTATATTTTTATTCCTTTCCCCGTATTTATTATTCCTTATCTCCTTTACTCAACGACGATACTAATTATTCTCGTTCGCCTTCCCTTTTCTTCCTTTTTCCTTTGGGAAAAACCTCGACGCAAAGTCTTTATTAATAAAGCTCGTACCTTTGTACGCAACGATCCAACTCATCGACACCCGCGATTCTTCGACGCGTTCGTCGTCGCAATATTACGTTTGCTTGTTTTTATTTTTATTCTTTTATTTTTTTTTAATTTTCTTTATCAACGATTAAAACTTCTTCCACTTTCATTCGCCAATATTCACGTACGACGTACTCCCAACCGATCTCGCCACATTGATGCGTCCCTCTTGAGACACGAATGTGTTGCCAGCCGGACAGTCGGTAAAGTAGCTTATTTTTCGCGTGTTCGTAAACCTCGAGTGAACGACGTGGGGGTTAGGGAAAGAGAGGGGAGGGGAGAGAACAATCTATCCTTTGTGCTTCGAGTTTTACAAAAGGATACGAAAAATGATTAAACGAGAGGTAAGCCGATAATATTCTTTACTTTCATTTTTTTTTCTCGACAAGTCTCGACGTTAGGTTTTCTCGACGAATAAACCGTATATTTCTCTCCGCGTGCTCGATTGCAACGATAATATATACATATATGTGTGTATATATATATATATATATATATATATATATATATATATATATCGCTTTATCGATTTAGTCAAATGAAGTTGGAAACAAAGGATCTCTTAGTAAAAATGAGGTTGCACGATTGAATCGATTTGTTACTGTAACCGGAAGTGATTTCATACTCGTCCAATTTTTCACTAAATATATCTACGGCTCGATTCACAGTTTTCTTTTTGTCCGCTATCGTCACTTTTCATTTCCTATCGATTTTCTAATTCATTTCTTTTGTCTAATTTTACGATCGATATTTTATCGCGGATGCATCAATTGAATGCACATGAAAACGTATATGTGTATATATGTATATGTTGTATCGTCATACGTTATATATATATATATATATATATATATATATATATATATATGTTACGTACTATATCATCGCAAAATCATTTTCTTTTACAGGGATCAATAGTGTCAAGTATGACATATCATATTCCAAGAAAAAAGCATTATTTCTCACGACGAACGTTTATACGATTCTCCGCGCCATCTCCGGAGCTTTCGGAGAAACAAAATTGCGGAACGTACGAGGAGGCGCGAAAATATTCTAAGAGAATATTTGAAATATCGTTCTGTCGTGCGTTTCTAAAACAGTTCGGTAACATTCGAATGGATCTTTTCGAATAAAAGATATTTGTCTCGGAAAGGTAAGTAATCGAATCCGTTAATCTTTTTCCAATAATCTTTCGTATGAATTCGTTATTATCAATTTATCTATTTATTTCGTGTTCCGAACGATATAAGCCGTAAAATGAGATTTCACGATGTTATTTAATTTTGGTTAACCAACAAATTCAATATCATTCGAATAAACGAATGAAACAAGTTTCATTATGTTCGTAAGAAAAACAGTTTTACGATGGTAATTACGAAAGAACGAGACGATAAAAGCGCGTAGATCGTTCTTCGTCCTTGTATGGTTTACAGACTCGATGAGTTTGAAACTTGCAAGAGTACATATATATATATATATATATATATATATATATCTTTGACGTTTACTTGCTTCCATGGCAAGTCCATATATGGGTAACGGTTTTAAAACTACACCCAAAGACATTCCTTATTTTACTTACTCTCGTATATACATACATACATACGTACGTACATATATATATATATATATATATATATATATATATATATATATATATACACATATATGTATGTATGGATACGTATACAATATATTCTGGTTGATACGTGTTAATAGGTCAACCTGCCTTTAATGATTCTTACATAGTAAAACAACGTACAGTGCCACAGATCTTTTATTTTTTTGTTTTTTTTTTTTGTATTATTATTAAATCCTTGGTAAAATATAGAAATAAAAAGATTACAAAGAAAAGAGGGAAAAAATTGTAACAAGTATAACACTTCCTCTGAGAATCAATCGCTCGTATTTCAATTGTCTCAAAAATAGAGAAACAGTATTATATGGGTCATTAAAGTAGTTGAAATAAGTACATTCTTTGAAAAATAAAAATCGTTATTTTCTTTCGCATACAAGAAGTATTTATTCGTTTAATACGTACAATTTTTCTCCGATACGTTGATTCGTTTTGAATAAAAAACAAAATAAATAAATAAAAAGAAAAAGAAAAAAAGAAATGACGATTTCAACGGGAATTACTTTGCAGCTTCTATCATCGTCAATGGAGTCATGCAATACGCAACGATCTACGTAAGAGAACGAGGAGTCATCGACGGTATCGCAACGATATTTCTCACCACCGGGATGTTCTCGAACGACTCTATACCCTCCGTCTACTATCCTAACTCAGATGTTTCTACGAATGTAACATATAAATATGTATGTACTTGCAAAGGAATATTACGTTTAGACGATTAGATTAGGCGAAAGAGAAATAGACAATCGAGAAAAGTATATATGATTGGTAATAAGAGTGAAAGAAATATGAAAAAGGAGGGTCACGGGATGGGAGGGGGTGGGTGGGTGGTGTTAATGGTGGAGGAGGAAAGAGGTAGAGGTGAGGAGGAAAGAGAAAGAGAAGGAGGTGGAGGAGGAGGAGGATGGGGGGAGAGGGAGAATTAGAGGAAGAGGAGATTCACGCGTGTATATATAGAACAGCCCCTCACCCCTCAGCGAGGGCCGAGGATGCCGAAGGCGAGGGACCGCGAACTATTCTTGGAGAACCTTAGAACGCGCGGAGTAACTACCTTCGATGTCTTCTCTCTCCCGATTCGGCGCCAGTAAACGTCAGTAAACCGCTGTAAGCCACCGCGAAAACAGTAACGCTCGAAACGTACGAACTGAGAGGATACTTTACTTTCTTTCTTACTTACTTACTTACTTTACTTACATACATACATACTTATTTACTCACTTGCTTATTTGTTTACTTAGTTACTCAGTTAGTTAGTTACTTAGTTAGTTAGTTATTTACTTACTTACTTTCTTACTTACTTACTTACTTACTTACTTATTGACTTATTTACTTACTTATTTCTTTCCTGAAAATACGTCGGAGAACTATTGTTATATCTGTGTACGTAAATATGTATGTAAAAATATGCGTGGATTTGTAATCGCGCGTGTGCATTCTTGTGTTTACGTTTATATGTGCGCGTGTACGTTTAAGATTCATTTCTTCATTCAACTGAGAAAGAGAGAAAAAAGAGAAAGAAAAAAAAGAGAGAGAGAGAGAGAGTCTCGGACACACTCACACACACACATACGCGCGCGCGCGACTGTATTATTAAAATTATAAAATTTTATCAAGTGCGTTTAATTAAGTTAAGTGACGTGCGAACATCATATCGTTCTTCTCTTTCATTCTGTCAAAGTTTTCTCTATCTCTTTCTCTCTATTTATACTGTGAAATTTAAATAGGATTCCCGCGAAAATATTCTCATATGTTTTTTTGGCGATATTTTTAAATGTGTCTATCGTAATCCATCGGATTTGATTCGTACGTGAAATTCTTCCTTTTATCTTTTCTCCTTTTTTTCTTTCTGTTATCTTATTTTTTTCTGTTCATTTACGTTCTTTCGGTCATTCGGTCAACTTGATTTTGTTGGAAAGATATTTGTTTACCCGTTTGAAGATCGATTATTATTATTTTCCATCAGTATTTCCACGAATAGATGTTACTTTTGTTAAAAATAAAAAAGAATGAATCGCCGTGTCTATTTTTAAACTGCTCTATTATTGGATAAGTGTACTTTCTAACTCTCTCAGATTCGAGTTCAATTCTTCATATATATGTAATTGCAACCCTTTAATTTCTAACGTCCAATAATTGTTACTTTAATTAATGTGAACGTGATTAACGATCGATATGAAAATATGTTAGAAATGGAATAATGTTTTTCTAGATTTAGCGTGTTTATTTAGCGAGAGAGAGAGAGAGAGAGAGAGAGAGAGAGAGAGACATTGACTGGACTATTAAGAAATATGATCAGATCTAATATTTCTACGATTAGAATTAATATGACGAACGTTATTATTATCGGTTTGTAAATGATCATATAACGTGATATATATATATCATTCTCTTATCTAAGATATACTAACGATTAGCGAAAGTTTCACAGTCATAACACAAATCTTCGAAGTAGAATGATTACAAAGTCTACCCTTAGCTCGTAATATTAGACCTTGGGAAAAAATCGAATATATCTTCATATCCCAAAAATATCTTGGCACTGAGCCTTAGCGGATGGGGTATTCTAAGTCAAACCAAGATTTGCATCTCTATGTCATGGATTCGAATGGTACCCGTTTTATTATTTATCGAAACGAGGATCTTTACGAATTGTTTTCATGTAGAGTTCGTCTCGTACGAGACTATCACGCGAACTTAACGAAGTTTATATTCGAGCATTATCGATACTACAGAAAATCGAGTTTAATTAATTAATTTCTTTTTCTTTTTTTTTTTTTTTTTTTTTTTTTGATGCGACGCATGAGAGAAAAGATGAAACATTAATAAAATTGCAACACCACGCAGATGAGACTTTCACTGTCCCGAATGCAAGAAAAAAGAAAAACAGAAAAGAGAAAAAGGAAAAAAAAAAGAAAAAAAAAAAAGGTTCATCGATTCAACCAACCCTGACCTCACCTCGTTGCGGGCACGCACGTTAACGCACGCTTAGGCGTGCACATTTAAACGTATCCCATATCGCTAACGTAGAATAAAACGTTTTAAGTTTCAGAGAAGGCTCCGAACGTATCTTTGTACTCGTGAAAACTGGTCTCGGTCGTGGTACCACGTAAGGAGAGGATTCCGATAGTAAACGGGGAGTGTATAACGAATAGAGAGATAGAGAGGAAGAGGGTAAAGACGGGCCTGAAACTCCAGCGAGGTCCAGGATTACTCGACAGATTGCGCGCGCACACGCCTCACGAGTTTCTCCAGCTGATCCGAGAAACGCCGTCGGTATTTCTCGGAGAACTGACGTCACTACTACATTAAACGATCGCTCATCGATACACACAAAGTAAATAAATACATGTTTGTGTATACGTATACACTCATATATATATATATATATATATATATATATATATATATATATATATATTAATACATATAAGATATACGTATATATAGATTGAGAGAGTGAGAGGTAGCGTTAACATTCCTCTCCCACCATGACTACTGCCTGTTAACAGGGTGCCCGGTTACCACCACCACCACCACCACCACCACCGCCGCCGCCGTCACCACCATCACCATCACCACCACCATCAGCAACTGTGAGCCGGCCGATAAAATGAATCAGAATGATAAGTCAGTCAAGTGCGAGAACTCCGAGGAGGAAGAGTGCGAGATGATCGAACGCGAGCTGGCCGAGGATGCACAGTGGAAGCGTATACAACAGAACACCTTTACGAGATGGGCGAACGAACATCTCAAGGCCATCAACAAGAACATAGACGACCTCGAGTGCGACCTGTCGGACGGTCTCAAATTGGTCAGCCTGATCGAGGTGCTCTCTCAAAAACGATTACCTAAACATAATCAAAGACCTACCTTCCGGTCACAGAAATTGGAAAATGTCTCGGTGGCATTAAAATTTTTGGAGGACGAGGGTATACGTATCGTCAGTATCGGTGAGTGAACTAAAATCTTTTTCTCTTTCTTTTTTTTTTTTCTTTCGTAAACCTATCGTCTCTATCTCTAGCCTTTACCTACCTACCTACCTAACTATCTGTCGTTACAAACGTGATAATGTTTCTTACATGGGTGGCCAGAATTTCGTTTACTCTTCGAACGCACGCGCGTGGAAAATTTCCAAATTCTATCTATCATACACTCCTACACTACTGTTGTTGTTATTGTTGTCTTATTCGCCATACACGCAGGCGCGCGCCCGCCACGCATACGCGAGAACGCACCGCGTGGCGTATCTCTTTCTGAAGATGGGACGGAAAACATTGATTGATCCGTCCTTCTTCTCGATGTTATAATAACAATATTTTAATGATAATGTACCAACAATATCATCCATATATATGTATATATATACGTATGTATATGTATGATGTATGTATGTATTTATATATATGTATATTTGTATGTATATACACAAATATATATGCAAATGAAAAAATATATATAAACAAATATATATATATATATATATCTATTTTTTCATTTGTATTTTGTCATTACTTTTTCTGAATTAATGTTGAAGGTGATACACATACACACATCTCACTTTCTTGTTAATTTGACGTATGTAAATCTGAAAGAGAAAGAATCTACTTATGTATTGATACTATCTTATCGAAATTGTTATTGTTTCTTTGGAAGAACATTTCTTCCCTTTTCTGATAATTCCTACAAACGAAAACATTCTTTTTGTCATTATTTTTTATTTTACAAAGTAAACAGACAATCGTTCATCGTTAGCCAAGACTCACCGGTATATATATATATATATATATACATACACACACATATATACATATGTATATATGCATGTATGTGTGTAATAATAGTTATATGCTCTCTTCGGTCGGAGTTATTGGCTTTGACATTGACATTGTGGTTTGATAACCATATAGACGCGTCTGCCAGAACGTGAAGATTGAAGCTATCGGACGATCGACACGGAATCGGTGTTGAAGTCGTTCTTGCTATAAAAGTCACAGTAATTTTTATTGCATGTATCACTCTTTGAGAGGTGCGTGATTAATCCTTTTTTTTCTTATCTCGTACGAGGTCGATAAGAAAAAAGAAAAAAAAGAAGAGAAACGAAAAAACGAAAGGAAAAAAAAAAGAAATTATTTCAATGACGATTACGTATATATCTTTGGTATTTTTCGTTTTTTTTTTTTTTTGTATGAAATTTTATTTCTTACGGATACTTAGATATTCGACGGTTTTCGTCGAACACCTAACGATGCAAAATTCAAGACGTTTCGTCAGCAAGAAATCTCAGCCCTGGGCACTTTCGCCGAGACGTCGATTCTATATGATTCCAAAAGAATCCTTCGTCTCTCAGTAATTTGAGTATATACAGTGTGTTTATCGATTATAACGGTTTTCGAGTGACATCATAGACGCAATTAGAGACACATCTAGAAGTATGCGGTTATCAATAGCGATACTCTCTCTTTCTCCCCCTCCATCCTCCTCTCTTCAATATGACTTATATATTATTATATTATATATATTTTATTTTAGTTTATTAATATATTAATATTGTGATATAATAAATTCCGTATATTTTTTATACGAATATATATATATATATACATATATATATATATATATATATATATATATATATATATATATATATATATATATATATTATACGAATTATATAGATAATACAGATATATGTATATATGTTTATATACATACTTTCTATATCTCTGTTTTTCTCTTTAATATAATTTATGTATTACTATATTATATATATATATATATTTAATTTTGGTTTATTGATATATTAATATTGTGGTATAATAAATTTCGTATATTTCTTTTAAATAATACATATATATAATATATATTATACATATAGTAAATGTATTAATTATAATTGACGTAATATACTTATTAGTATATTGAAATAGTTAAATACTTCAGAAAAAGCGAAACTAAATAATGCCACGAGTTTCGAGATTTGTATCAAAAGATCAAGGCAAGATACGTTTAGTCGTTATATATATATATATATATATATATATATATATATATATATATATGTATATGTATATACTATACTATAATACTATACTATACAATATTAGAGAGCAAAAGAGTGATGCTGTTGTGGGACACGGCCGTCCTGTTCCGGGGCTCTTGGTCATCGTCATTTAGACACGTAATAGCGCCGTAATTTTTATCATATCAAAACTACTTCATTACGTCATCGTTACCGGCAGGAGTACTACAATCTCTTCTCGCCCTTGGCTTCCATGTATCCGTTTTATTCGATACGTCTAAATCATCTTAGAGTACAAATATATATCTATCCTAATATAGCTGTGTATATGTCGTGGAAGGGAAAAATTGGAAAATCAATCACGTTGTCTATACATATATTATATATCTATCTATCTATCTCTACTAAGTACGTATGACGTAGCTTGACCTCTTTCGATGCAAAAGAATTTCATCGTTAATTAAGCATGCGGAGACACTCGATATATATATATATATATATATATATATATATATATATATACACATATATATATACATATATATATTATATATATATACACATATATATATACATATATATATACATATATATATTATATATATATACACATATATATATACATATATATATTATATATATATAATTAAGCATGCGGAGACACTCGATATATACATATATATATATACACATGTATAGGTACGTATGTATATATGTATGTATATATACTGTGGCGCCAGAAAGTAACTCTTCATCGTACAATAGAATAATTAATGAGACTTTTCGTAATTGCTTACGATTAGTCATCCTCTCTCGTTATCGGGCTAAACAGTAGTTAAAACATGCTTGCTCTGTGCTATAATTAGTTATATTTTTTTTTTTATCGATTACCGTAATTTTATTTGAAGATATATCTATCGTTGTGTCATTACTAACGTTCACTTCGGAAGTCATTCCGCATGTTCGTTGTCGATCGTTGTCATTGATTTTCGAAGAAATTTTTGTCGTTCCGACTGTGCGCGTTGTTAAAGCGTGACGTGGTCCGACTACGTTGGCTAGTATGACGTCATTTCGCAGATTCTCCCGCCAACTCCATCAAGAAAATCTTTCGTTCGTCGCGTGGCTTTCGGTCCTTTAGCTTACGAAAATTACGACCGATTTTTATAGTCGCCTTTTATTCGACATTACTTTTCTTTTTCTTATTCGTAGACAGTCACGATTTATTTTTCTGCTTGGTAACGAATTATCAGGGCGTAAACTTTATCTCCACGATAAGAATTTCATTAGTATGTATTATATGTGCATAATACATATCTCTACTTGTATACACAATAAGATTAAGATTAGTTTATTTGGAGCTATTCGCGTTTGATAAAAAAAAAAAAAAAAATCACGAATGATAAAAAATAAAAGCAAATGAAAAAAAGAAAAAGTAATAGAAAGAAGAAGACGAGGAAAGGGAACGAACGATAGGGCCTGCGGAGAGATTTATATATATATTTTATTTTTTTTATTGAAGAATTTTCCATCTTTTTTTTTCGTCTTTTTTATTTTACTATCTTTGTTCTTCTATTTTTTCTTCTTCTTTTTTTTTTCCTTTTCTTTTTACAGCAATGAAAAAATATACGACACGGAGGAGAGCTTTGATTTCTCTCGTACGTAAATACATAGAGAAAGAGAGAGAGAGAGAGAGAGAAAGAGAGATAGAAAGTCTTGTGAGTTCATCGAGCTCGTCGAATCAATGACGGCGTTGTAATTAACGCGTTCGTGATCGAGATTGCCTTTGAGAGAACACGTGTCTCGTGTCGATCTAATTTTCGATCGAAGATCGTCTCGTCTTCGAGTAAGATCAGAGTTGTGTGTTCTCTTCGATCCTTTCCATTAAATGCTACATTGCTATTCTTTAGCGTCTGACCTTCTCTTTCTCTTTTTTTTCTCTCTTTCTCTTTCCCCTGTTTCTCCTTCCCTCTCTCTCTTTCTCTCTCTCTCTCTCTCTCTCTTTCTCTTTCTCTCTCACTCTCTCTTTCTCTCCTCGTTTGTAACACGTATTTCGTGGCAGGTGTAGACAATGACGTCATCACTGTTCCAAGCATTACCTCATCGTTCTAATCGTACGTTTAGACACACGAAATTACTTTCAATTTTCTTTCTCAAATTTTCGTCCTCATGTTTTTCTGAGAATCATTTCAACTCGTTCTTTTGATCTCTTTCTTAATCTCTCTCTCTCTCTCTCTCTTTCTGTTTTCTCTTTTATGTTCGTTCGATTTAACTAAAGCTAACAGAAAGAGAGAGAGAGAGAGAGAGAGGGAGAGAGAGAGATCAAGTACGATACTTCACTTTGAACTTGAACCTAACAATTAATGCGGTCTAGTAGGCACGACACCTTACTACTGCTACTACTACTAGTACTACACTATACTACACTACTACTGCTACTGTTATTATTATTTTTGTTATTGTTGTTGTTGTTGTTTTGTATGTTTTCTCGGGTCCCAAAATATGCTCGTGTCATGCCATTTATAGAGACGAAATCAACACAAAAAGATTACTATTATTATTTTTATCTATTTTTTTCTTGACATTTTACATCGGGCTTTTAATGGCTCCAATGGTTTTATTATTGTTGTTGTTATTATTATTATTATTATTATTATTATTATTATTATTATTATTATTTTTATTATTTTTATTATTATTATTATATACTCCTGGCTTCTGTGTATTAAGAGAGAAGTTATATTTATCCGTGACGCTCAGTCTTTCCTATATAAATTTTTATCGATACATCGTTCTTTAAAATGCATCACAATTCTATCATTTTAATATGTGTGTGTGTGTGTGTGTGCGCGCGCGCGCGCGTGGTATATACTATATTTAAATTGATGTATTATATATATATATATATATGTATTATATATATTTTTACTTGCAGGTAGCCATTCTTTGATCATTATTATGCACGATTTTATCTTTTTCTTTTCCCTTTCTATTTTACTCTCGTTGAATGTTATTTCATTTCTGTGTCAACGTTTGCGATTACAAAAGATCCGCCGACATTTTTTGCTCGAAAGTAGAATGCTTCATGAATAGAATCTTCTGAAGCCAGCGGCGAAGGATCAACAAAACCAGCCTCTCCGAACCCAACCAATTTTTTTTCGTCTCTCTGTTTTTTTTTATTTCTTCTCTCTCTCTCTCTCTCTCTCTCTCTCTCTCTCTGTCTCTCTCTATCTCAAACGAAAAGAAGACGTCCTTCTGGCTCTTCCTGGAATCTCTTAACTCGATCCTAGGATTTTTGCTGAGAGTTCTCATTCCTAACCACACATGCGTGGCTTCGATCGATTCTATACATTATTCTTTTCTAAAAGAAAACTTTGAATTATAAAGTTATATAAATATCCATATAAATATTAACGTTATGGATATATAATTTCCAAATAAATAATTTATAATACATTATATTCATATTATATTGTATATCATAAATGTAATATATTGTATATACAATTTATATATAGTACATAGTATATGTATATACTACATATTAAGGTATATGATAACATTATATTATTTATATTGAGATACGTGTTTATACATTTATGTTCACTATAGTAACATTCGAATAAGCAATATAATATTTTAGAATCGTTTGTTAGAAGGTTATCGCGAAGATAAAGAAAAGGGAAAGAAATGTTAACAAAAGATTTCAAAAAGAAAAAAGAAAGGAAAGAAAGAAAGAAAGGAAAAAAAATGGTAGCGATACGAGATCAAGCCTATAAGAAGAGCCCTAGCTGCAAAAGCCTTCCCTTTCGTTTTATCGTGGAATGTCTGACGTCATACGCATATCCACAGGATGTGGTCGAGAAATTCCTAGGATAGAAAGCAACGTATATTTTATCCGGTGTGAAAAAAGAAATCATTCTTTGATATCATTTGCATCCTTATCAGAATGACCTTGGCGCCTATTCGGTATTTCAAAAAATTCCTATATATATGTGTGTGTCGGATAATGACATATGTACACACACACACACACACACACACACACACACACACACACACACACACACACACACACACACACACACACACACACACACACACACACACACACACACAGAGAGAGAGAGAGAGAGAGAGAGAGAGAGAGAGAGAGAGAGAGAGAGAGAGAGAGAGAGAGAGAGAGAGAGAGAGAGAAGTAAATCAGCATAATTCATTTCTCGAATTTTCGAAGAATTTTGTTCCTTTCTTTTCTTCTCTTTACTTTCCTTTTTGTATTTTTTATTCTTCTTTTTCTTTTATCTTTTTTTATTTTTAAAACTTGGCTCGCCTCATAGTACAATAAGGTCACAGAAGGGTTAAGGCCTCGAAATCTTAGCTGCGTGTCATTGTTCCTTCGGGCAAGATGAACGAGGGTAATATGAGATAGCAGCTGAAGAGTTGAAAGATAGAAAGCGAAAACAAGACCCCCCGTCTACTTTTGAAACTTACACCTATTGTCGTCGTTTACATACTAGTTTGTAGAGAAAAACTAACGTTTCTGGTGTTCATTACTTGTCGAAGATTTTCATTCTTGTATGTATATATATGATGTGTATATATATATATATATATATATCTACGAAGTGTCGTTCCAATAATTTTAGAAATACTAAACGAGACGACGACTCATGTATACACACATTCACAAACCTATACATCTACAGGACACAACACATTCACACAGTGTTACATATACAGAACAAACATAAACACATACAATATTATACATTCTATCGTATCTGTAAAATAGCTGCCAAATATACACACGCACACATATACACATATTGTACGTGTTATTTCTAATTTCGTTGACAATGGAAACGCTTATAAAGTCTCATCGATGAATCACATGCTTTAATTTCGGACATGTACTTACGTTATTACGAGGAACATCGAGCGATCACGTCGAATGAGTGAGAAAGTAAATGAGTGAGTAAGCGAGTGACGGAGTGAGTGAGTGGGTCACGGGCTTTGCGTTAGAAGAATCACGAATGAGAATCGCCCGTCAAAATATTCTCAAAGCCCGATATAGCTTCGATTTATATGCGAATGTATGTATGTATGTGTATGTATATATACATATATATTATATCGCAGAAGTGAGATTCTACTGGTGACCTTGACATGGTTGGAGACCGAAAATCTTCAAAGGTATAACTAGGCTAGCGAAAGGACGTGATAGGAAACGAGAAAGGAGCGGGCATTGAAGTTGGACGTTCAATGATTTTTTTTTTTTTTTTTTTTTTTTTTAGTGAGGTCAAATCTCATCTCTTGATCTTACAAAAAGGTTCCATAGTACTCGTTTTTTGGTTATCATCGTTGCCTCTACTCTCCGAGATTTGTTTCAAGTTTTCTCCTTCATTTTCTTTTTTTCATACTTTCTTTTTTTTTTATTTTTTTTTATTTCTTTCTTATTTTTGCTTTCTCAAACGACGTTTATATTGCGATCAATTGTAACCGCAAGCCTCGCTGAAAATAATCCATCTGAGTCATCATCCATCAGTGGATTCCCACTTTAACTGGCCAAACTTTTTGTCCAACGATGTGTTGCATTACGAGTTTGCCAAATGTATACCTACGCTCTCTGGATCACGACAGAGATTTAATGCCGAATTGCCGAAGATCCAAATTAATTGCGACTTAAGATTTGCCAAAATTACTTTTCCTTATGATCTTTTTCACTCATATTATAATATCTATCGTGTTTTTATGGAGGACTCACGTGACGTATAGACAAAAATAGATTTTCTTCGTTTGGATAATACGCTTAGGTAGATACGTGTTGGCCGTTCTAAGCAAGATCACGTTCACGTTTAAGTACTATTTTGAGATTGGAGGAAGAACGAGGAAGTCAACCGAGGAAGCGTTTGTTTTGAAAATTATTATCTCGAAAGGTTTGACACGCGTAAGCTCCTCTCTCTCTCTCTCTCACACACACACACACACGCGCGCGCGCGCGCGCGTGTTTATGATTTCATCCTAGGCGTGGTGATTTTCGATTTTTTTTACGAACAAGTTACGCAAGTATTATTCTCACGTAGTTCCATCATCTCATTGTTATTTCCCGTGATCAAGATCATTACCTTAGTCGATACTAAAAATAACCATTTCTATATTATCGCGATAATTACACTGTTTGATGCTAACTTCATGATGTATAATGTACAAGCATCAATACGTTTATTCTTTTTCCGAACGATGTGTATTACAAAAGTCATCAAAATCTTATTCTTTTAATCAAATTTTGAACGAAAATTTCTCCGACAATTTATTTTTTATCTTCTTTAAGTATATTTTATTACTATTTAAAAATAAAAAATATGTATGTATATATATAATTCGCAGATTCCACGGACATCGTCGACTGCAAATTGAAACTGATATTAGGATTAATATGGACGTTGATTCTTCATTATTCGATCTCGATGACGATGTGGGATGGAGAAGATGGAGACAATTACGACAAAGGAGCGACACCGAAACAAAGACTGATGCATTGGGTCCAATCAAAAGTTCCAAATTTACCAATCACGAATTTCACTTCCGATTGGAACGACGGCCGAGCCGTCGGTGCTCTCGTTGATGCAGTTGCACCAGGTCTCTGCCCGGATTGGCAAGATTGGAATCCGAAGGATGCAGTACAAAATGCATCAGAAGCTATGGGTTTGGCTGATGATTGGCTCAACATACCTCAGGTTCGTTCAAATAAAATTAATTTTCTTTCTTTTCTTCTTCTTCTTCTTCCTCTTTTTTTATTTTTATTTTTCGTTAATCGATGAATGTCTTTACCGGATTTAATTAATAAAGCACTATTTCTTATCGTAGCTGATAAAACCAGAAGAGATGGTTAATCCCAACATCGACGAGATGTCGATGATGACGTATCTCTCCCAATATCCCAACGCTAAATTGAAACAAGGTGCACCTTTGAGACCCCGTACCAATCCAAATAGGTAAGGACAATTTGATTTACCTACACATCCTGCGATTTGATCTATTTATTTTTTATTTTTTGTCTCCTTCATATCTTACATTTTGATGCATTTATTAGAGTGAGAAGTGCCACCTGATATGTTATTTTGGATCCTCGATTCTCTCTCTCTCTCTCTCTATCTCTATCTCTCTTTCTTTCTCCTTGTCTTTGTATCAGATTACTTTTGTATTTTGTGATTTAGTCTCTCTTTACGTGCATCTTTTTCTATACCTTTGATAATGGTAAGGTCTGAGACCATCAATCGTACTTATCGAAGTTGTTCGATAAAATAAGAACATCATTTTTTTGTTGTTGTACACAATGATTATCGATCGTTTCAGACCTATTAACGAATTGTCTTTTCTTTTCTTTTCAATTCTTTATTGTTATTATCTTTTCTTTCTTTCTTTTTTTTTTTATTCTTTTTTTATTCATTTTTTCCTTTTCTTGGGAAGATACGACAGATATGTATTTCATTCTATCGCAGTAAATATATGTGTATATATATATATATACATATATATACGTATACAGAAATATTATATATATATATATATATATACACACACACACGAGGGGTGTAGATAAAACGTATTTTTCAATACCGAATCAAAATGTCTAATTAATAAAATTTATTTCATTTCTCGGTCGCAGCATCCCCCCTCCGCGGTAAGTTGCGCAGCAACGATGTCTTGACATGCGTATAATCTATAATATTATATATTCACACGTATTCATAAATTTACAAACATATCGTATTATTAGTTTTATGCAATTAATCGCCCTGCCTTTTTTAGCCGTGAAATTCAGATCGATCAAGAGCGATTTTTTTTTCTTTTTTTTTTTACCTGGTAATTTTTTTTCTCATTCTAATTTCTTTTTTTTTCCTTCACTTTTTTGTTCACACGCTTTCATACGTTCCAATTTCATAATACTTTCTATTCGTTTAAATTTTGTTGTTGTTTTTTTCTCTTTTTTTTTTTCTTTCGTTTTGTCTCTTTTCTTTGTTCGTTTTTTATTTTTTATTTTTGTCTTCTCTCTTATCTACTTTTTTTTGTTCTTGTTGTTCTTGTTTTGATTTTAATTTTCTTTAATGCGTGTGACATCACGAGCTTTTTATTATTAGATTTGGTATATGTAGTGAAATCGCTTATGACGCCATAAATATCGAACAAAGTGCGTTTAAATGTGCGATAATATAAATGCGTTTGTTTTCACGAGTAAGGGTAAACGTTTGCAAATTTATTAACCATTAACACGAGAAAAAAAAATTATTTAAAAAGAAATAATGGGAAAAAATCATTTTACTTTTTCTTTTTTTTTTTTTATCACATTTTTATCTACAAAACTTTTACGCGCGATTTCACGAGTGAAAGAACAAAAAAAAAAGGATGTCCCGCGTCTTTGACATTCTCACTGTAACATTTATTATACACGTATAGACTTTCGTATTATAATGTATCTCTCATACAAACATATATTCTTATAAGAATTGATTTAATCAGTACGTGTTTAATATCTCCTGTATTAGAACTATAAACGGATATATACCGTCGTGTTTACAAATCGTTTTATTAAGATGATTTCAATTGTCTTTATTTTTTTTTATTTTTTTTTTTAGTCTAGCCTGTCTTTGTCAAGTAGAAAGTATCGTCTCCTGTTTCCTGTTAACGCATTGATTTATTAGCAATAAAGTCGTATAATCGATAAGAAGTTACGATCAGAATAAAGGCTTGATAAGAGGAAAGAAATCATTAATTTCGAAAAGAAAAAAAAAACTCGGGAGGAATTGTAGCAGGGACATTGACCGCATTAAAAAAAAAAAAAAAAAAAAAAAAAAGTAATAATGCTTATAACCGTTTGACAAACTCGTGTGATAACGCGATCGTATTTTTTTTTATCTTTTGTTTTCTTATTCTTTTTCGTCTTTTTTTTCTTTTTATTTATTTATTTAATTTTTTTTTCGTTATTTTGTCAATTTGCTTTTCATTTCATATATTCTTATGCTCTCTTTGCTTCACACAGAGTACGTGCATATGGACCTGGTATCGAATCAGTCGGTCCGGTTGTCGGTGTACCGGCCAATTTCACTGTCGAGACATTTTCTGCTGGCAAGGGAAATGTTGAAGTTTTTGTTGAAGATCCTAAAGGAAATGCCATACCGGTAATAAGTTTGATCCTTTTTTCTTTCTTTCTTTCTTTTTTTTTTTTTTTTTGTTAAAAATATTGCAAAAGTTCTAGGACGTAGTAAATAATAAATAAAAAAAAAAAAAAAAACGTGCATGCATGCATGCATACATACGCGTTCCGAATCGTTCACGTAATTTGATCAATAATTTTGTCTTTAGATCGATGTCAGACTCGAGTAAAAAATATTGCAAAAGTTTTTTACGACTTAATAAATAATAAATAATGATGAATTATTCATGCGTACGGGCTTAAAATCATTCGTTCATTCATTATATAATTTTATATAATATTTTTCTAGGCTGACGTTAGATTCAACAAGGATAGAAATCTTACATACTCCGTTTCGTATACGCCAAGAATCGAAGGACCTCACAAAGTGAAAATACTCTTTGCCGGAAGGGAAATACCAAAGAGTCCATATACGGTCAGTGTTGAGGGTCATGCGGGAGATCCTAGCAAAGTAACAGCAAGTGGACCAGGTCTTCAACGCGATGGAGTCGTCGTGAATAGGCCTACTTATTTCGACATATTCACTAAGGACGCTGGTCGTGGTGTACCGGAAGTTATCATTTTGGATCAACAAGTAAATATATGAGAAATAAAACATAATGAGGAAGTATTTAGTCGATGTTGGATGTAAAAAAAGAGAGAGAGAGAGAGAGAGAGAGAAAGAGAGAAAAAAGTACAATACAATGCAATGATTCGCGTTTATTTCGTAGGGCTCGAAGACTACGGTGCCTGTAAAATTACGTCAGATCTTCCCGGACGTTACTAGGTGTGAGTACGTATCTCCAGTAACTGGTTTACATTCCGTCAATATCTTCTTTGCTGGTAAACTCATACCCGGAAGTCCGGTTGGTGTGAACGTTGCCCCTGTCTCCGATGCAAAGAAGTGCCGAGCTTATGGCCGAGGACTTTTACCAACGGGAGTTAGGGTTAACGACACCGCAGATTTCGTCGTTGTTACCAAGGACGCCGGTGAAGGAGTACCGGAGATTAAAGTAATTGGTCCGGGAGGCATCAATCAAACAGTACAGTAAGTCAATTAAATCAATTACATCGTTGATTTTCAATCTTATATATACATATATATATATATATATATATATTAAAAAAAAAATACATATGTTTTTTCGTTCAATATCTCGTAGGATGACTAAGGCAGACGCTAACACATATAATTGTTCTTACGTACCAACGAAAGAAGGTCGTTATGTAGTAATGATTACGTTCGGCGGTAAAGAAATACCAAAGTCTCCGTTCGAAGTGAACGTTGGGCCATACAAGGAGTCTGCGATTTGGGCTTTTGGTCCGGGTCTTAAAAGTGGTATAGTTGGGCATCTAGCCTGGTTTACCGTCGATACTAACGGTGAAACCGGTGCTCTTGGATTCTCAATTCAGGGACCTTCTAAAGCAAACATCGAATGTCACGATAACGGTGATGGAACTGCCGACGTATCCTATTTACCAACGGCACCCGGACAATACGCCGTACATATACTTTGCGATAACGAAGATATACCATCGTCTCCTTACATTGCAAATATTGTACCAAAGACCGACTTCGATCCGGACAAGGTTTGTTAGACTTATTAGTTCGAAATAACTACCTTTTATTATTTACCTTCTAATGTAAGTACACGTTACAATGTGTATTTGTTACATTTGTTTTTTTTTCTTGTAGGTAGAGGTACATGGTCCAGGAATTCAACCGGATAGCGTGGCGAAAGATAAACCGACTCATTTCGTTGTGGATCCTAGAAAAGCTGGTCAAGCACGTTTGGAAGTAGTTATTCAAGATATTTTTGGTAGACAAGTTCCCGTTCGTCTCGAAGATAAACGAGACGGGACGATACAAGCATCCTATACACCGACTTCTGCTTCTCAGCACGTTATAATGGCGAGTTATTAAATGATCATTTTACAGTTCATCATTTTACGAGCGTGTTGGACACGATGGATTAATAAATTTGATCAATTTAATTATAATAGAAATATTTTACTATAGGTAAATTATGGTGGCGTTGCTACCAAAAAGTCTCCGTACAGAGTAAAGGTAGCTGCACCTTTGAACCCAGCTGCGGTTACAGCTTTCGGGCCAGGTATCGAAAGAGGTGTAAAATCAAATGTTCCTACTCATTTTAATATCGATTGCCGTGAGGCTGGACCTGGCAATATGGATGTGACAATAGTCGGTGAAGACGGACGAGAATTACCTGTTTCCTTGACCGATAACGAGGACAATACATACAGCGTTGGATACGTCGCTCCACAACCAGGAAATTATTTTGTCAACCTCTCTTACGGTGGTCTCAAGGTACCTACGTGTCCTATAGCGGTAAATGTTCAACCGCACATCGATGTTTCCAGAATCAAAGTGGACGGTCTTGAACCTAGTGAGTATATAAATACATACATATGTATACATATATACACCATTTGATAATTATCTTTATCGAACCAATCCAAATTTCATTAATCGAATGATGCGTATTTATTTCATAATATCATAACGTACGTCTTGAGATTAAATTCCTTCAAAGAGGTGTCATTATTCCAGACAACATATCGATATCGAAATATTCCATTTAGTGTCCCCGCGTAGTTTTATTTACAACAGGTTTACATTCGTAATGAATTTATGAGCATAATGTAAGAAACGTCGGCATTTACAAATTACAAACGTTATATCGTGTTCAAAGTAGAATGATCGACACGATACGACGCTAGGTACGAACGGGACGATAGAGACTCGTGTTAAATAGTTGAGAGACTCTTGAGGAGTCATACATACGTAAAAACGCTCTCCGCACAGCTGCACCGGTGAACAGCCTGCAGCAGTTCCGCGTGATAACGCAGGATGCTGGAAAGGTTGCTGACTTTCAAGTGGCTATAACGGCGCCATCGGGTAATCGCGTTAAGGCCCACATCTTACCGACGCACGAAGGTTATCTGGTCAACTTTACGCCGACGGAATTGGGGGAGTACTTGTTGGGCATCAGTTTTGGCGGTGAACCAATCTCGAGTCAGCCCTATCGTCTCAACTGCGTTCACGGTTCTGATCCTGGCAAAGTCAGGGCTTCCGGTCCTGGTCTTTCTCGTGGTATCGTTAACAAGCCAGCAGAATTTGTTATCGATACGAGGGGTGCCGGTCAAGGTGGGCTTGGCGTTACGGTCGAGGGTCCTTGCGAGGCTGCCATTAATTGTCGAGACAACGGTGATGGCACTTGTTCCGTTGCTTACCTACCCACCGAGGTCGGCGATTACGGGATAAATATTACCTTCAATGAGCAACATGTGCCTGGCTCACCGTTCCAGGCCATCGTCGTTCCCGACACTGACGTTTCGAAAATCAAGGTCACCGGAAATGGAATTCAGCCACACGGTATCGTCAAGCCGTCAGGGCAATATGGTTGTTTAGGAATGCCAAAAAAACCGTGATTGTTAGTGTGCGTGTGTAAGGATTAAAAAAAAAAAAATAAATAAGAAACGGCAAATAGGTTGCTCGTAATCTTATGATGGAATTGGATTTATCATTACGGAGAAGGATTTCTTCATTGGAATTGTCATTTGAATTTTTAAGGACGTTATTACGAGCAATCCATTGATCCTAGTAATACAGATGCCTTATGAACTGATAGTGACCTCAGGAGTGTTCGATACAATGCATGAATTAATCGTTGATGCTGATTTTTCATTTGCACCTATTTGCGATAGTTATTTTTTTTTGTTGTGTTTTTTACCTTTCGCTTGTCGAAAAATATTCCTCGTTAGGATGCCATGTGCCATGCTTAAATAATGATTAATTATGTTTGTCTTTTTCTTTCCTTTTCTTTTTCTTTTCGTTTCGTTTTTATTTTTTTTTTTTTTTGAGTATTACTTTTTTTTTTATTCGATAAATTATTGTACTAATATTAGAGTAAGTCTCGACAAATAGACATTTTAGTGGGTGAAAACGTAGATCGTACAAAAAAAAAAAAAAAACTGAATGATTAGATAAGTGTGTTTAAATTAGAAGGAAATGTATTTTTCATAGGATGCTTTGATTTACCTCTTCACAATATCTATATAGTTAGAATGTATATAGCGTATAAATAAGAATCTGAATCGATATAGAGTGATATTGTACGGAAGAGAAGTTCATTAAAATTGATTTAATAATACTATAGCTGAACGTAATCATAAAAATTGTGAGTAAAAACGTTACAATCATTGTGGCTTTCCTTTTAAGGTCTGTACTTGAAGCAACCAACGGAATTTATGATAGACACCCGAGCAATCGCTAAAATGAAGAATGACGAAGGTTTAGTGTCCTGCGTTATCAGCAATCCAAGTGGTGGAAAGACGGAGAAAGTGATTATTCCTCAAGGAGATGGCACTTATCGTGTCAGTTATACACCTTTCGAGGAAGGACGTTATACCATCGATATTCTTTACGACAACATTCCAGTGCCGGGGTCGCCGTTTACCGTTAACGTTAAACGCGACAGCGATCCTAGCAAATGTCGTGCTTATGGTCCAGGATTAGAGAAGGGATACGTTAACAAGGCTAATCAATTCACCGTAGAGACTAAAGGTATTCTATCGTGTTCTCTAATCGATCGCAAGACATCTATCATACATATATAATATATCGAGTATATCGATCTTCGTTTTATTTTTATCTTTTCTTTTCTTTTTTTTTCTTTTTCGCAGAGGCCGGCAACGGTGGTTTAGGCTTAGCGATCGAGGGTATTCGCGAGGTCAAAATGACGTGCAAGGACAATTACAATGGTTCATGCAGCGCAGAATATATTCCAATGGAACCTGGAGAATACGACATAACAATAAAGTTCGCCGATCAGCATATACCCGGTTCCCCTTTCAAAGTACAAGTAATATCGGATAGCAATGCTAAGAACGTCGTTGCCTATGGATCCGGGCTCGAGCCTGAAATGGTAAGGGAGGGGGTGCCAGCGAAATTCGTCGTTGATACCTCGAAATGCGAACCTGCTAAGTTGGACGTTAGATTGAAGACCGACAAAGGTCAGGTGCAAAAGCCAGAAATTAAAAGCCGAAGCGACGGATTGTACGAGGTTACATATCAGCCACCACCTGCCGGTAGTACTGTCCAAATCGGTGTTACTTACGACGGCGAGGAAATAGATGATAGCCCTTACGCCATTAAAGTTTTACCTACCGTCGAACCAAACAAAATTCTTCTCACTGGGCCTGGAGTTTCACCTGTTTGCACCGCTTCCTTCCCAACTGACTTTGTCGTTGATACCTCACAAGCCGGATACGGCGATCTCGAGGTTCAAGTTTTGGTAAGTGATATTAATTACGTCATCATTGTTTTATAATACATCTATTAATTCACGAAAACGTACTATTTAGGGCCCGGATCAAGCACCCCGAAGAGTCGAAGTTCAGGATCTAGGCGAGGGAAAATACAAGGCCACTTATTTGCCCGACGACTGTGGCCGGTACAAGGTCAATGTGAAATACGGCGGTAAAGAAGTGCCCGGTAGTCCAGTTTTGGTTCAGAGCGTTTCCACTGGTAAAGCTGAGAAATGTAAAATCAAGGAAGGTATCCAACATACCTTGGCACAGGGTGAAGAATATTGTATAACGGTTGATACCGAAAATGCTGGAAGGGGTGCCGTCACTTGTCGTATTCGTTCTACGTCAGGCAGGTAAAGAAAAGAAAAGAAAAGAAAAGAAATAAATAGAAATGAAAAAAAAAAGAAAAGAACAGAAAAAAAGAAAGAAGCAGAAGAAACATTTGTATATCTCGCTATTATTTTTATTCTGATTTATCATCATTCTAAAAAAAAAAAAGAAGAAGAAGTAATAATCTTTTCAGAAGCGAGTGTAGAAAAATAGAGATGTTCGGAAACTCGACAAGTCGACAGGGTGGCCCTCGTATCATATATTTCCTGTCGCTTATTTCTTGCATTCCTTTCTATCTTTCTCTCGTTCCATCGTGCAGGACGATATCGTCCCGTTTTATTTTAAATAACCGTCAGCATGACCTAGATATTTATTTCGATTCACGGAATATATTCAAAACTAGCGAATGCAACCCATCATGAACCGATCGTAAATTATACGTTCTTTCCTCTTTTTTTCTTTCTTCTTTTTCTCTCATTTTAATTCCTTCTTTTTTTTTTTTTTTTTTTTTTAAACTGTAGCACGATCGTAAATGTCTAATTCGTCGTTTCGATTCCTCCTGTCTGTCTCGTTCCCAAATTACATCCGTCGATACTTGGAAGCCAGTACGAAAATAAAAAAAGTAACAAACAAGTCGAGCAAAAGAGAATGTGTGTGTGTGTGTGTGTGTGTATAAATAGCATCGTCTTTCTTTAATGATACATCCTTTTTTTTTTTTTGTTAAATAAATATTTAATAGTCATTTACCGTGCTCTGGCAATTAGACAAAAGTTACAAGACTTATTTGCTTATTCTAACGTATTTTCACTCTTGGCACACGTTTGTTCTTACCAGATCGAATACTTGTCTTTGTTCATTTTCTCAATTCTAATGGCACCATTGTTAGCATGCCAAAAACACATAGGTGAGCTAGCATAGAATCGCTACTTTGGAATTTCGTTCGATGTCTCTTGTCTAACATTATCTTTGTCTATCTTTCATTCCTAACATATTTCAAACGATTTACATGCAGACTTACTTAAGAGACTTTTGTATATACGAGAGTGCTACGGTTTTATGAATCACCTTTCATTAGAAAGAAGATAATCGGATCGTTTTAGTATAGAATCAAAATAAATGGACGATAGAAAGAAATTATCAATTTCATTGATAATGACTTTCACAAGATCGATTCATTCTTTCTTTTTTATTTTTCGTTTTATTTTTTTTTTATTTGTCGGCAAATTCGTAGTAAATTTGTAGAAAGTATTTCGACATTGATAAGTGAGATTCTACGATGGTTCCCACCTGTTCGGGCATTAGTCATGCGCCATATCAAATGTTTCGGATTTTGTCTTCAATTTTGGCAACCCATTTCTCTCTCTCTCTCTCTCTCTCTCTCTCTCTCTCTTCTCTGTCTTTCCTCGAATCGATATTTTCGAGAGAAAATTGATTATCATATTATCCTTATGTTGATTTAATTTCACAAATAATATAAGAAGAGAATTAATTAGTCGATACCTTCCTTTTTTTTCTTCTTCTTTTTTTTTTTTTAAACGATAGTAATAAATCCTTTTGCATATAAATGACAATTATTTGTTAATCGACGCGAGCAAATGTTTGTCAATAACAATGTCACGTTTTTTTACGTTGTTTCGCAGTGAGGTGGTGGACATCGATATCGAAGATAACGGCGATGGAACAGTTAACATTTATTATACGGTAGCCGATGCAGGGGACTATACGCTTAGTATTAAATTTGGAGGACAACCTGTCCCAGACGGTATCTACACTTTTACGGTAAGTTAACGATTTATCACGTTCGATTAATCCTCGTTAAATCTACGAATTGAGATATTAAAATCAAATTGGCAATTTCGATAACGTTTGTCCCTTATTTACGATTGATCGAAAACAAATTTGATTTTATCAATCGAACTAATATTTAATTTCTCGATTGGATCAATGCATTCCACACGATGGTTTTGATTGTTCATTTTGAACAATTATTGCGCACAAATGACAGTTAGCTCCGTTAAGGGGGGGAGGTATTTATACCGCGTATATTTCTGTTTCTATTACTGAATCTGGCCGCCCTGGTGGACAATAATTATGTCAAAGCAAATGAGAAGGAAATGGGAACAAGAGACCTGGATTCATTTTCCGAGTCTAGTTTTCTTTCACGACGATTAAATTCAAGTTAAATGAAACGAGAATAATTGGAACGAATTATATACGTTAGGTAGAGCAAATTCAATTTAATTTGTCGTAAACAAATCTATAAAGATATCCACTAAGATATTTATTCGTTTTTATTTTATTCTATATGTATAAATCATGAGCTATATAAGTTAACTGCTATAAATATATATGTGTGTGTGTGTGTGTGTGTGTAGTAAAACTTTTATTTTATTATTATCATTTTTTTTTGTTCGACAGAAACGAAGTTCATTTTTTATGCAGATAATTAGATTAAATTATAGTTTGTTTTGTCTGGTTTAGATAAACAAATTGTGCGTTCGTTTCAATATAAACAATATGAAAACGAAGTTCGAAGAGAAAAAAAAAGGAAAATGATAAAAATTCTTCGTAACTTTCGAAATGTAGATAATCAATTTGAGTCTAGTATTTCTTTTTCTTTCTTTCTTTTTTTTTTTTTTTCAATGGAAGAATTGTCATCATCATAGGTTCTATAACACGACGAACAGACTGAAAAGTGACGAAAGAAATATGGCGTATGACGTTTGAAATATTGCGAATTATTCTAACGTACATATGTAAACTCTGCGGAAAATGAAAACGGTTAAAACATTTTGCAATTTATACGACCTTGCCCGTTCATCGCGACGAAAGCTTTCGATATGTAGAAACTTCAGTGGCAGACGAAAGTAAAATTTTCTCATGAACGAGACAGAGAAGAAATGTCGTCATTTAAGAAGCCGTTGGCATAATCTTTCAACAGCTCATAAAGGATACAATGACATCAGTTATAAGTGAAAGAACGAAGTTCTCATTTTCACGAAGAATAAATAGATACTTGCTCGGAAGAAATTTATATACTTGGCCAATGGTTCGCACATTTTTATTTAATAATTCAATCGATTGTTATCGGGATTTTCAGATTTTTTAAATTATGATTTAACCTGACATAAATCTCGAAAAATAAACGATTATAAGTATTTAGATCGTTTGATATAATCAATAACCGATGCTCGAGCATAGAAGTTGTATCAAAGTTGGATTTAAAAGAATTCGATCGTATAATGGAAATTTCATTTTTTAAAAGATATTTTTAGAAATTATTAAGAAAAAGAAAGAAAAAAAAATGTATCGATGGTCACACCAGAATTTTAGAAATTTGATATAACTTCAAAAATCTCTCAATACCAAATAATACGAAATCGATTGAATGACACCGTGTAGAAGTGCAACGAATGATATGACAGATGATAGATCTCAATAATTTAATATTTTTACTATCGTCAAAGGTGCATAAATTATTACTGTTTAACATTACAATCGTATAAATAAATAATCGTCGAAGGATTAAACGGATAAAACGGGGACACGTGTTTGATGCTTAAGAAATTATCTTGGGACGTTATTTGTCTTGATCTTCCTGATCCCTCTTAATCTCATCTTTTGGTTAACGTGAGAGGAGGTGAGAAGGGATGAGTGGGGCGAGGTGTATCTAACTATAGAGACAACACGTAGCGGCGCAGGATATTATCGTGTGATCTCCAGAGGAAACAGTCCACTCCGAAGACTCATCGGGATCGCACCTAGTGTCTGATAATATTAGCAGAAAATATTCTTCCTCGTCTTAGCACCATAGGAATCCTGTCGACGCGTTAAGATCAACGTTATTATTCGATCAAGTAAAAGCTCTCTCTCTCTCTCTCTTTCTTTCTTTATTCCTTTCTTTCTTTTTCCCCTCTCTCTCTCTCTCTCTCACTCGTTCGTTCACGCCATCTCAATGCGTCTCTTTCTTTCTTCTTACCCTTTCGTATCTAATACCTGTTGCATTTCATTCTCTCTTTCTCTTTCTCTTTCTCTCTCTCTCTCTCTCTTTCTCCTGTATGTACGACCAGGCATGTCTTCATGCGTGTGTATATGTGTAGGTGTATGTGTATATGTATGTGTTACGTCGAGTGATCCAGCATGTTTCCAAACATGAGATCCTTCAACGATTTCGTTCATCGTCGAAGAGATTAGAAATAGGATCGTTCTTGTAATGATAAACCGAAGAACAAGTTGACGACAGTTCGTGTCAGAATTATTATGTTAGAAACGATGATTCCTTTAAGAGAGTTTACTCTTTCGATAATATTTTCTCTGACATCGATTAATAACAAAAACAAAAATACAAAAAAAAAAAAGACGCGAATTATTTGTTATAAAGTATATAAGATCAATTGGATAATATCGAATAAATTTAGATCAATTATTTTACGTAACGCTTGTTAACAATCGCAAATTAATATTACTTTTAATGTTCTATCATACGAGTATTTAATTATAATCGGATGTGTGTGTGTGTGTGTTACGATTAAAAAAATCGTTGAAGATGGAGATAGTATATGTTTGGGATTAAGTAGAAAGTAACGATGGTATGTATGGTCAGCCTCTATAAGTATAAATGAACTGTTAGGCGTAACTCAGATGCCGAGGAAACAATGGCGATGTAAAGGTGCATATAGGATAGCATATTTTCATCGAAAAGGATAATAATCGTTGGACGTGGACGTCAGTACTATAAATCTCAAAGTCGAATAAACAAACGTCGATCGGATTTATAGCTAGGGAACCTTTTAGATTATAGGTACGATCCCTGGCAGAGGATCCAGAGTGTTTTCACTCTGTGACCGAAGTCTCAAAAGGCTGAAAATAATTTCCCCTTTTAATCCTCCTCCCATCGTTTTACCTCTTCTCATCTATCGTTTGACCAGGAGAGACGGAGAGACGGAGAGAGAGAGAGAGAGAGAGAGAGAGAGAGAGAAGGAGAGGGGGAGGAGTAGGAGGAAGGGTGGGATCTCAAATGCGACTGGAAGTCGTTGATTTAAACGTTTCGGCATGTGTCAGGCCCGAGCAAGCGTGATGTTCCGCCTGGTCTCATTAGCGAACATGCATGGAACCCAAAATTGAAAGTACTTTGTAGAGTGAGAGAGAGAGTGTGTGAGAGAGAGAGAGAGAGAGAGAGAGAGAGAGAGAGAGAGGAACAGACTGGTGGGTCGCTTTTGATTACGTGCTTCAAGCCATATAACGTTAATCACTTTTAACCGATAGGAAATACTTACGAACTTCTCTCTGTATATTTCTATCGAATTAAATAAAAAAAAAATATATATATATATATATGTATATAATTAAATAAAGATACAATATAGAATTAAAAGGAATAAAAAATAAATGAATATAAATAAATAAGTAAATAAATAAAAGAACAACAACAAAAATTCATCGACGTTGACAGAAGCACGAAGGATCTTTCTCTCTCTCTCTCTCTCTTTTTTCGTATAGATTATGTACAACGAATATGATCGATACCGATAGCGGACCCAATTTGAAATTCAATCCGTATCTTTTTCGTTATATCGTCGCGACCTCATAAACTATTTCGAGTACGAGTGCGTCTCTTTCCCAAATTTATAAGCAAGAACGTCGTACGCCGTTGGAACGGTGGGTGGACTAAAGAGACAGCCCGTGAATTAATGTTACCGAGGAGAGTTTAATTTAAACTAACCGCGATTCGCGATTCACAACGGATACTTTGATACTGGATATTATGCTTATCATCTCCAACTTCCCGTTTCTCTGTTTATACTACTATCCTGGCGTTATTAATGTCCGAGAATATGTAGGGTGGGGGAGGTTGCGCTCTTATTTCCACCCTTAAAACTTTACCTCGTTGGACGACCACGATTGGCACGAGTTGTTTCTTCCTCTCTTATCGCGAACGATTTCTATTTATTTCTTTTTCTTTTCTTTTTCTTTTTTGCGATGATGACGCGAGGAATTGAAATGAAGTGAAAAGAAAAAAATAAATGAAGAGAAATGAATTAATTAAAAAAAAAAAAAATAAATAAATAAATAAAAATAAAAAAATACCCACGGGACCGATGATTTGTCGTTCGTGTCTAGATGAGAACTGAACGTCTGAACGTTCGTTGCCACCCCTTAAAAATTGTACGAACGAATTTTTGGCCACGACAGCTTTCTTCCGATTCGTCGAGTTCACGGACATGTCTAGCAGTGTCATTGGTTGTTTAAATCCTCCCCGCGTTCCTTATCCTTTACCCTTTGTAATTTGTACGTGGGTGGGGGCTAGGTATCTATTATGGTAACATCGAATTCAGCATTGTGCCTGAAAATCGTCAGTCTGTTAGGAGCGATACGTGAGTTTGGTAACAGGCGATCGTTCTGATCTAACAATTACGATTATTGCGAATTAGCGATTATTGGTAGAAAGATTTAGATCCTCTAAGGTATAGTGAACTTTATTATCGCTGTATTTCATATCATTTTTCCTCTTCTTTTTTCTTTTCTTTTCTTTTCTTTTCTTTGGTTATTTTTCGTCTTTTTTTTTTCTTTTTTTTAATTGCATGCAAATTGTTATCCACATTTAGTCTCGTTCTACGATTGGAGTTATTTAATTCATGTTATTGATATGATTGATCATACAGACGATCCATAATTTGGATCCTTTTGATTCATGATAGTTTCGTGAGCATAATGAAAAATAGATAGGAAAAATATTTTTCATATTTCTAAATTAAAATTGAATTATTATTTTATAGAGGTGTATCCAATGTCATTTATTTATTTATTTATAAAAAACGATCTAAGTATATAAGATCGATTATTGGATATTTTGAAGGATCAGAGGAATACGAAGAATTGGGTACGATCGTAACGCGCAAAAAAGGTTGGTCGCGTCCGCAAATCTGGTAAATTAGACGTGTACATTTTCTATAGTCGAATAAACCACGTGATAAAGATTTTGCAAGAGTTCTGTCGTCGTTACATAATAAATTCTATACACGCTCCACAGTTTGGCTTGGTACCAGCCTCGAAATACGTAGATTCTTTCGTAATGAGGTGTGTCGTGCACCATCGCCTCTTGATTCCGGAAATTCCTCGTTCCCCTTTTTCGCCAACTCGATCCATAGAGTTTCTTGAGCGTCGTTCAAGAATTAACTAAACGTTTGTAGGAACAAACGAAAAAGAGAAAAACAAGAAATACAAAAACAAAAAGCAAAACAGAAAAAAAGAAAAAACTCCCATGTACTATGGATAACATTGAATCGTAAACGTTTCGATGAATAAAACCATTGAAATATTTTTTTCCTTCCCATAATTTATTCGTCCCATATAACGATAATTCGATCTTTATTATATTTTTCAAGGCCTCAGAGGAATATCGGGAACACAGTACTCACAAAACTCATCGTGGAAGGAAATCTCGACAAAGGCAAGAGCAGCACGTTGTTGAACAACGTAGCACAAGCATACAGGAGAGTTCAACGGTTACAACAAAGAGTAGCACAACCAATCAACAGAATTTATCAAAGAAGAACTTCAACGGTATCCGGCTGAACGGTATCCCCTTGCCATTGTCCAGTGGTACAGTGACGTGTAAGTATTTGTAATCTATAAATTTGTTCTTCTTTTTTTTTTCTTTAATTCTTTTCTCTATAATTTATAATAACAAGTATATTACATAATTAATTATTATAACAATGAACTATTTGAGATCGATTGTCTGTTAAAATTCTTCACTAAACAAATTAGAAATAGATAAGTGGATGAAAGGATAAAAATACGAGGACGAGATAATCGAGAAAAATCTAAAAGGACATTCCAGAGTCTTCCCTTTTTTTTTTTTTTTTATTCGTTTCACATTTGATAGGCACCTCGGAATTCCTCGAAGAAGTTTATTTCAGCGATATAGTTGACGCAGCCGGAACAAATGTTCCCATCGAGAAGACGAGCACCAGGCGGTAGATCATCGCTGTCATCGAAATGATCATGATCAGAGAATGAACAATTTTCAAATTCTCTAAGTGACTGTTAACTTTGTTCAAGCGTTTACACATTCTCGTAACGATTTGTCTAGTTGGGTTATAGGGATATTTCTATGACATCAGAAAAATCTTACCGGTTTACTTGTCCTTCGAGTTGTAGGTAAAACGTTCGATCGTATTTGAAATCATTTGTTTTTAAGTTCTTTAAGTAAGTTTCAACGTTTTTAATAATCGTCGTCGTAAAACATAAACGGATGGATCATCATTGGCAGCAGGTTTACAAATATTTTAAGAAACTCGATGGTACGTGAATGATTATAATCGATAATACATTCGGGGATAGATCGATTAATTGAAAATATTTCTCTTCGGATAATCAATGATTTCCGTGAATTTCTTTTGTAGTTTATTAACATTGGATATATCATCGAACGATTATCATTCATCCATCTCTTAATAATAATAATATTTTTTAATTAATGAACCCAATAAATCAGTGAATTCTCGAAATCATGAATAATATCTTGGACGTTATCCAAACATTTTTGATGCGCACTTGTAGACCTTACTCGTGTTCAACCAAATTCTATCCTCATTAATGATTTGTACGCCTGCTAACTCACGACATAGCGGTGGTATTTGATGGACGCGACAGGTTTTCATGCTGTTCGTTCTGGGTTTTGTAAAAGGACCATAACCTAAGTTACGAGCTTGTGCCGTTCACAAGAGACACGATGAAAATTATCGCTCTTATTCGCCTATAATTATACGTGATTTATCATAACTTTAATGTCGTCTATATCATCGTATATTGTTGTTAATTGATTTATATATATATATATATATATATATATATATATATATATATATATACATATATATATAATATATACAATATATATATATTTATTTATTTATTTATTGGTCATATAGTTATCTAAAAATTTATCAGGAAAAAAACGTTCCTTTCATTCTTGTTTGTTTTTCTCGATATGAGCAACCTTCGGGAAAATCAATGTTTTTGACATTAATTTAACGACGCAGTGAACCCTCCACGAAACGACTAAATCTATTTTCTATATTTATCTGGAAATCTAAATCGATTTACCTACGTACATTTACCTACACTAATATTTATATCAACTTTTGGTGTTGTCATTCGTCAAGATAAACAAGATTCTTTGAAATCAATAATACGTATTCGAATCGTCGCATTGAAATCACTGCAAATCTACGTTAACAAATTTACGTTGGTTTAGATCACTCATAGGACGGAGGGATCGAAAAAAAGAAAAAAGAAAGAAAAGAAAAGAACACAACAAAAAGTAAAAGAAACGAACGTAATTGTTTATTATCGGTGCTTATGTAAATAAATAAATAAATAAATAAATAAATAAATAAATAAATATGTTGATGCTTAAAGAGTTGACAGACGCGACAGGTTTCATACGATTTCTCTAACGTGCTTGTTCCACCATTTCGCCAAAAATACGGTTAGAGGATAAAGAGAGAGAGAGAGAGGGAGGGAGGGAGGGAGGGAGGGAGGGAGGGAGAGAGAGAGAGAGAGAGAGAGAGAGAGAGAGAGAGAGAGAGAGGTAGGAGTCGAGCTGGAGGAGGAAGGGAGCTGGAGGAACGTATACGTACGGTACTCGATGATGCGTCGGAAATGCGACCGGGTGATATTAATATTGGATGATTAAGTGCCTTCGGATGCGCGGGCTCGAAGATGCTCCAAAAACCGAAACCGCCGGCGTCGACGGAAATCCATAAAAAGATCAATCCCTTCTCTCCTCTCGTTCGTCTCAACCTCTCTCTATCTCTACCACCTCCATCTCCACATTCACCTCCACGTTCACCTCCACCTCCACCTTCTACTATTCCTCCTCCTCTTCTTTTTTTGGCCTCTTTTTCTTTTTTTTTTTTCCTCTCTTTCTTTCTTTCTTTTTTTTTTTTTTTTTTTACTCCAGACACACGGAAAGCTACACGCGATTTTTGACTAATACTCGGTTATCGAACTTCCTATCATAGTTCCACCATTTTGTAAATTTCTATAAAACGATGCGAATATTCCTCCGCCTCCTTCAAATTTCTTTAGATTCCATTAGAAATCAGTTTAATGCGCGATATAGTTTTAGGGAAAGTTTGCAGTTTTATTGGAGATCCTTGTTTCGTACATCGTGCGCGTATTTTTCTTGTATTTCTAATTCTTTTTGGATAATAGATAATTCTATCCTATTTATTTAATTATTTGCTTTTTTTTTTTTTTTAATTTATATGAATATGTTCATAAGATAGCTCGGTTGAAAGTTTTCGTTGTGATTAACGTTACATGTATTCTGTTATCGTCTTAATTTACTTGTAGATAGTAGATGGTAATTCTCCGTCTCTATCTTGATCCAATTTATTCAACACTTTTATTAGAATTTATTTCAAGATCTTTCTGCGTCGTTATTATCATCCACGTATTTTCGTTATCTCTTTCGTTAATTTTTTGCTAAATAGTTATTCTCGAAACTAAGATATCTATTTCAAATTTCTTCAGCACTTATATTAGAAACTAGTTGGATATATTTATTTATAAAATAATTCAGTTAAAATCATTACTGTCGATAGTCTTACGCGTATTTCGTTATCTTGTTAATTACATTCTAAATAGCAACTCTCCGTCGTTATCTCATTCAAATTTGTTTAACCTCCATACGAATTAATATGAATATATTTATAAGATAATTTAATTAAAAGTTTATGTCGTCATTATCAGAAATGTGTTTTGTTATCGTCGTAATTAATTTCTATTGTCCGATGCGAGTGGTTAAAAAGTGTCGCACGTATTTATTGTAAATCCTTAACTTGAGAAAATATTTGAAAGATAAATTCGTGAGAGATATTTTTTTCTGTTTTCTTTTTTCTTTTTTTTTTTTCTTCAACGATCGTCAGTTTTGCGGTTGAATTATCGATTGAATAAATTTCTTCGGTCACACAGGTGAGAGAACTATAAACTGGCGTAGAAATATTTGATAAGTGACGTCGAATGAAATTTTTTTTTTTTTTTTTTTTTTTTCTTTATAAACTATCACAGATAAGGAAAGATATAAGATAGGGGAGGGATCATCTCGAAAGGTGTCCTTAGGATATCTCTTTCACCGTCTTTTACTTTATATACTGTGCGATCCCGAATGTGATCCCGAAAATATCTTAGCAAGCTCTCTAAAGATATTTACGAGGCCATTATAAGAGGTTCCCTTCGAATATTTGCAGAATTCGCCGACTTATCTTACCCCGTGATGTAGGTTCCGGCGCCAAAAGATTCGCTCGTAAAAGTAAGACGGCATACTTTGTTCCTTTGAGTTAGCGAGATGAATTTCTTTCTCTTTCTTTATTTCTTTTTTCCTTCTTCTTTCCTCCCGACCCCCACCCCCGCCTTCTCACTCCCAACCTAACCCACCCCAAAGACTTAACTAACTAACCGAGCTAGGAAATTCTTTCAACGAAACTCTAACTCATGACACGAGAATATATATTGACTCGCTTACTTAAGTATTTGCCACTCCCTCCCTCCCCCCCGCCCCCTCCTAGACTTTTCGACGAAAATAAACATTTCAGATCAGTTATCGATTAACGAGCGAACGGATGGTTTGAATCATTTATCGGTTATAATTGGTTGACGCGTTGAGTGGCCATCCGTTAGTCGTCGGGTAACATTTTATTGAAAATATTTGGAAACATTTTTTACTTCACGACTTTTGGAAAGTTCAAAATTATATATATATATATATATATATATATATATATATATATATATATATTCCTTGGTAAAAGTGGGGTCTAGTCTAAAAAAAAGAAAAGAAATACAATAAGTTTATTCGCATATTTTTTTTTTTGCAGACAAAAAAGAACGACGAAAATTATTCAATGAGTAATATATATCGAATTTTTTCTCATTTTATTATGCGGAATCGGTTCGGTAAAAAAAAAAAAAAAACGTTTTGACTTTTTAATCCCTTCTTCCTTTTTTTTTTCTTTTCTCTTTCGGAAAATTTGATACAAAAAAAAAATATATGTATATATATATATTAAATTTATCAAAGAAAATAAATTGTCGCACGCTGGTCAGATATTTAGCCAAGTAAAAATTTATAAATAAATTGTAATACCTCGATCGCGTGTATTCAAGAATAAAAAAAGAAAAAAAAAAGTAAAAGAAAAAAAAAAGAAGAGGCAAAAGTACTAGTGATCCTTGGTACGATATAATTATGTCGAGAATAAGATATATATATATATATATTATCTAGCAGGGAGCTCGTTATTCATTCGTTCAGATTTAATTAACGATAGGTAATTAAATAATCCCAAGAGTAACTAGATTTTTTCATGTATCTTTGACATTGGACTCGCGGTTAGTAGTATATCGATGACTTTGTAATCATTAAAATACGATGTTCTTCTTGAGTAATGCAACGGAAGCACTGATCGTTCGGGGTTGACGGTTGTCCGCAATCAGTCAGTTCAGGGTGACTTAGACTTAGTCGTGTTGCCTTTGGCGCACGCTGCCCACCACCGTTGCGTTGGTAAAAGAACGATTCGGTCGTTTGACGACTTCCTGCGTTAAATGAAAATGGTCGCGGAAGAGGAGCCAGGACGTAGCTCGCCAAATATTAGTTCTTATCTATCTTGAGAATTATTCCGGATACTATCCGTAGCCATGATAATTTTCTTACGTAATCTTGAGACGAACAAATTTTTTTCTTTCTTTTTTTTTTTCTTTCTTTTCAATCGTACATCCAGGATAAATCAATGGATCTGTCTCTTCTAGTTCGATACTCGCACGAAATTCAAGATTTACTAATGAACATTTTGGAGAACGTTTTATAACAATTTCGACATTATTACATTTATTATGATATCTACATATACGTTTGAATTTAACTCTTAAATCTATTATTAATCGTTCGGAAAAGGGTGTAGAAGCGTAGAGAGGTATCAATGAAATTTGGCAAATTTTCTTTTCGTATAATAGAGGACGAAGGAGACACGAAGGAGTAGAGGGGAATGGTGATACGACGATCGTTGGAGTGGTGGTAGTGTCAGTTGGTTGGTAGTGGAAGGTTTAGGAATAGGAGAGGGAGAAGTTTGATAGACGTTGGACGATGTGATCCCCTACGTGATATAAAATCGCTTCTCCTGCTGGTTGGGCATACTGGATAAAAAAAAGGAAAGAAAAAAAAAAAAAGAAAGAAGGTCTCCCGGGCAGATCAGGCTGCCATCGTCCGGCTCCCGAGCGACTTTGGCAGCCGCGATCTCCTCAGTCTTGCCAGAGATGCGTCCTCGTGTGGTCGATTGACGACGACTCGACCTGCCGCTTTTCTTGCCTGCTGGAGGAAAAACGTCGTAGGAAAAACGAGACATACCATCTACGTATCTTTACGTGATTAATTCCGATCACCGCCAAAACGACGCGCTTCTCTCGATCGGCTCAAAAGAAAACAAATTAAGGGGACAAATATACACACACACACACACACACACACATATATATATACATATATACACACAAAAAAGAGAAAAATAAATAAAATCAATTTCAGTCTGCGAAGCTATTGATCTTCGAAGTATCTAATAAACTTTGCGATCTTAGATTTGTTCGATAGCATTTTTGTTTTTAATCCTTTGAATTTGAAAAAAGTCGAGGGAACATAACATACACTTTCAATATTTTCTCATTCCAAGAATAATAAAGTAAATAAACAAATAAATAAATAAAAAATAAATAAATAAATAAAAAATAAAGAAGGATCAATTCGATCAGTGCGCCTTTTAAGATCGTACGGTATAGAAACAGGGTAGGTTCAGGTTTTTTCTTTAAGATCGATCGATATCAACATACTGGAGACTTTTAAGATTATCAATTCTCTTGGGATCCGTTTTTCCTCGGATCGAGGACGCGTTTCATCGTTCGAGGAATTCATGAACGTTCTCCGTTGTCATTTTTGGTGTTCCGATCGAGTGCGAAATTAACAACACCTCCGAGATGTTTTGGGAAGACGAATTTGACGACATAGAAACCACGTGGGAAGAGGTGTCGACTTTTTATAGAGCCTGGTTGAAGAATTGTTCTTGCAGCGAATTCGATCGACCGGAAAAACCAATTTGTTATGGGAGGGTCGATTTAAATGAGGAAGAAGTGCCAGGTCCTGGGCTCGATTTTGCACCGCTCATTTTCCAGAGCCTTTACTACGTTAGCTCTCGAAAAGGTTTTCGATTATACGAGATAACTTATCGCTCGATTTTTCTCACGTCTTTTTCCTTTTTCTTCTTTTTATTTATTTATTTTCTTTTATTTATTTATTTTCTTTTATTTATTTATTTTTATTTTCTTACTAATAGAGCCGTATCCACCTAGTTTATACTTAACGAATTAATTATCGCAAGTGATCGATTGTTGATCGCTTATTAAAAGAAAACAAAAAATGAATAAAAAAAATAAATAAATAAATAAAAATACTTCGATCCATTTTAGCCGAGGTAAAGATGCCGAGCGGTAACGTAGACAAGCCAGTCATCGAGGATAATCACGATGGCACCGTATCGATCAAATATGAGCCAAGAGAGGAAGGTCTTCATGAGATTTACGTAAAGTTTAACGGGGAACATGTACAAGGTAAACTAATTAATTAATCATTCTCTTCTATATATATATATATATATATATATATATATATATATATATATATATATATATATATATTCTTTTTCTTTTTTTCCTCATTAAATTTATTATTTCTTTGTTAGGATCACCATTCAAATTCCACGTCGATTCTTTGGCGAGTGGTTACGTAACAGCCTACGGTCCTGGTTTGATCTATGGTGTCTGTGGAGAACCTGGAAACTTTACCATATCTACGAAGGGTGCAGGAGCCGGAGGTTTGTCATTGGCCGTGGAAGGTCCTAGCAAGGCAGAGATATCATGCCACGACAACAAAGATGGCACGGTTTCCGTGTCTTATCTACCTACTGCACCTGGAGAATATAAAATCAGTGTTAAGTTTGGTGACAAGCATATCAAGGGTAGCCCATACGTCGCCAAGATTACAGGTAATTTTTTTGAAATATATAGATCGTTGGATCATCGCGTAATAATATCTAATAAAATAATTTTAATAATAATAATAATAATATATATATATATTAAATATATATTATTAATATATATATATTTTTTAAATATATAAAAAATGTTTATTATCAATTAATTATGGAATTTGTAGGAGAGGGTCGTAAAAGGAATCAAATATCCGTGGGATCGTGTAGCGAGGTTCAGTTGCCTGGTAAAGTGCCCGACGCGGATATAAGATCTCTGAACGCTTCGATCACGGCACCGAGCGGTTTGGAAGAGCCATGCTTTTTGAAAAAGCTCCCTAGCGACAACGTCTGCGTCTCTTTCACACCACGAGAAGCTGGTTCGCATACCGTTGCCGTAAAACGAATGGGCAAGCACATACCAAACTCGCCATTCAAGATCGACGTTAAGGATCGCGAAGTTGGTGATGCTAAGAAGGTAAAAGTATCCGGTGCGGCGTTAAAGGAAGGGAAGACGCACGTCGAGAATACCTTCTCGGTTGACACGAGAAACGCTGGCTTTGGTGGTTTGTCTCTATCGATGGAAGGTCCGAGCAAGGTCGAGATTCAGTGCAAGGACAACGAGGACGGCACCCTGAACATGTCTTACAAGCCTACCGAGCCC
This sequence comes from Dolichovespula media, assembly GCA_911387685.1. NCBI lineage: Eukaryota > Metazoa > Arthropoda > Insecta > Hymenoptera > Vespidae > Dolichovespula > Dolichovespula media. The sequence goes on along the minus strand of OU426851.1, from coordinate 8,890,034 downwards.
GGTTATTACATAGTAAATTTGAAATTTGCCGATCATCACGTGGAAGGTTCACCGTTCACCGTTAAAGTCAGCGGGGAAGGTAGCAATCGTCAGAGGGAGAAAATACAGAGACAAAGAGAGGCCGTGCCGATAACCGAAGTTGGAAGTCAATGCAAGCTGACGTTCAAGATGCCCGGTATAACGTCCTTCGATCTCGCGGCTACCGTTACCTCGCCAGGTGGTGTTACGGAGGATGCAGAGATCAAGGAGGTCGAGGATGGCCTCTATGCCGTCGCATTCGTACCGAAGGAATTGGGCGTTCATACGGTTTCGGTTCGTTACAAGGAAATGCACATTCCTGGTTCACCCTTCCAATTCACGGTCGGTCCATTGAGAGATGGTGGAGCTCACAGAGTCCACGCTGGTGGTCCTGGATTGGAACGAGGTGAGCAAGGTGAACCCTGCGAGTTCAACATATGGACGAGAGAAGCTGGAGCTGGTGCATTGGCTGTCTCGGTTGAAGGCCCTAGCAAAGCACAAATCGACTACAAGGATCGCAAAGATGGCAGCTGTTATGTCAGTTATGTCGCATCCGAACCTGGTAAGCCCATTTGGCTTAGTAATAAGTGGGAAGATCATAATTTCGAAGGTTCAAACATTTCATACTTTATACAAAAAAAAAAAAAAAAAATCATCTCGCTCGAATTATGCACGAATGGTTCAAAGGTGTCGGACGGAAACATCGATAAAATAGTCCGCTGTGACATTTATTAAGGGTTTCATCTAAAAGGATGGATCATTGCCAGCGTCGATTCATACCTCCTTCCCTGACGTTACCGATGTCGCCCATGTCACTATCTAGTAAAATTATGACGCATAATAGGATCCATAATGTCAGTTACTTTGAAGCGTACCTCGTCGTAAATCCAGCCCCGATTAAGTCAACCTGTTTTATTATGGATCGGTCGTAATGAGGGAGAAAATTCTGGCTTAGGAACAGAAAAGGGTTACTACTTGGTCATTCATTCCAACGATACATGAACAATTATTGGAACGTAAAGATATGTATGTACGAAAGCACGGTCCTAACGTTGAAATTATGTTAAAACTTGTCTTATTATTTCCTATAGATATTCAAAAAATCTGAAATTGTTTTTACGATGTCGTCATTACTACCGAACGAAGTAAACATCAGACGCTTAGGAGACAAATAAGGCAGGTGTTCGTTCGTTCGTTCGTTCGTAGGTTCGTTGGTATGTTGTCGAGACTCAGAGACACCCACTCATCGACCGGATTGATCGGCCGCTTTCAGCTGATCCAGAAATATCTTCGTCTATATTTGTTAAGGTGGATCCATATTTTGCCGTGGTGAATTTGACTCACACCGCACACAGCTTTGCGTGGATTATCGCGGTGGTTATATTTGGTCCATGTGCCGTTGAGAGAGTAAGAAAGAGATGGATAGAGAAATGAGAGAGAGAGAGAGAAAGAGAGAGGAGAGAGAGAGAGAGCGAGAGCAGAGTAGTGGTCGTAGTGGAGGAACGAATTCGAGATCAGCAGCTAGATTCAACCGAAAGTAGTGGTGCGCGATCAACCCACGGCTCTAGAGTTGTGTCCGTTCGCCACTCGTTGCTTTCCACTCTCCTCCTTTTTTTTCCTTTTTATTTCTTCTTCTTCTTCTTCTTCTTCTTCTCTTCTATTTCTCCTTCTTTTTCGTTTCACCTTCTTCGCTCCCCCTCCACCTCACCATCACTACTACTACTACCACCACCACCACCGCCATTACCATCACTAGTACCACCATCACCAACACCAACCAATCTTTCCTCTTTTCTTATCTTACGCTATTCCGACTGCCACTACTTCCTCTCTCTCTCTCTCTCTCTCTCTCTCTCTCTCTCTCTCTCTCTCTCTTATCTTAACGTAAGAGATAATCGATTCTTGCTTCCATCGCAAAAGGATTACTTCGTCTGCTGTGTTAGGACAACGCTTGAACGATGGCAACCTTCAAAGCGTCGACACAAATCATTTTGAAGGGGAACGAGCCCGAGGAGCCAAATGACGATGGTTTGTCGACGACAAATTAATTTGTTTGCCCTTTAGGAATAGTCGATCTTTTTCCTTTTTTCATTTTTCTTCTTCTTTCTCTCTCTCTCTCTCTCTCTTTTTGTTTCTCTCGACATGATCGATTAATTCCATTCGTCGGAATGATTAAAAAGAAGATAAACGTTTGTACCTTCGAAGGTGATCGTTCTAACCTAACGGGATCTCTTTTTTTTTCTGTGAATCGATTAGGTCAACGATTTGATTGGTCGATCGAAAATCATTGTTTATCTGTTATATTTCAGGGGAATACAGAGTGGGAATAAAGTTCAACGATCAGCACATTCCTGACTCACCGTACAAGGTTTACATATCGCCTGCTATGGGGGATGCTCACAAATTAGAGGTCGCACAATTCCCGGAAAGTGGAGTACAACCTGACAAGCCTTACACCTTCCTCGTACGCAAGAACGGAGCTAAGGGTGAATTGGACGGAAAGGTACGATCCTTTGACGAGAAACACTGTGTTCAAGGTCAACGT
>OU426851.1:8862471-8882471 GCA_911387685.1 Dolichovespula media | reverse complement strand
TAGGGACCTGCAGTACGATCTCATAGATTATTAAAAAAAAAAAAAAAGAAAGAAAAAGAAAAAACAAATAACAAAAAAGGGCGTAGAGAGGAGAAAAATCATTCCAGCATTTGAGCGAGATCAAAAGGCACGCTTCACAACGATTTGTTCTTTCAGAAAAACCATACGGGACCGTACGAATACGGTTCGTTGAATTTTTCTGCCTCGCAGAGAGACATCTAAAAGTTAACAAAAAAAAAAAAAGAGAGAAATAAAAGGAAAAAAAAATATATGTATATACATAAGAGAAAAAGAGAGAGAGAGAGAGAGAGAGAGAGAGAGAGAGAAAGAGAGAGAGAGGAAGAAAGGTCTGGAAGTTTTTCATAGACGAATAAAAAGCAATCGACATGAAACTCTCTCTTGCTGGAGGCGCGAACCTCTCGTAATAAGAGGGATATAGGTATATGTAATTGTGCGTACACATACATACATACAAACGCGTTGCACACACGCGCACATATCTAGAATTCAGGAAGGATACACAGAGAGTTCCGTAGAGGAAAGGATAGGCGGAGCTTTCTGGTACCGCGCCTCCGCTTTACGAACCCACCTTTCCTGTTCTATTCCCCCAGTTGAACGTCCTGGTTGAGCTTTTCCCGAACCTTTTCCCATTTCCCCTCTCTCTCTCTTTCTTTCTCTCTGTCTCTATTTCTATCTCTATCTCTATCTCCATCTCTCTTTCTCTCTCTCTTTCTCTCTCTCTCTCTCTCTCCCTCTCGTGCGACCTTTTCATCCCCACTACATCTCGACGACGATACACATAGTCGCACTCCTTTCTGTCCTTTCGACGAAAGCGCACCTGCAAACCACGGAGCTCCACCTCCCTGTCACCTCCAGCACCACCTTTTGCCTCTCCAATCCTCCTCCTCCTCCTCCTCCTCCATCTCCTTCTCATCCTCTTAGTCTGTCCCTGTCTCTCTGTCTATGTCTCTTTAACACACACACTCTCCCTCTTTCTCAACCCTCCTTTTCTCTCTATCTCTGTCTATCTACCTATCTATCTCTTTCTTCCTTTTTCTTTTTCTTTCTTTACCCTAGGCTCCCGTCTTTCCTTCTTTACTTGTCTTTACAGTTAAGAATATACCTACCCAGCTAGCTAGCTAGATAGCTAGCTACCTATCTACCTTCTTTCCTTCCTTCCTTCCTTTCTTACCATTTTTTTTCCTTTGCTTTGCTTTTTTTTTTTTTTTTCTTTTTTTTCTTTCGAACACTTCTCTTCTATCGTTCTTCTCTAGCGTCGGCCATTTTGTGCAATTTTTTGTCACGTCCTTTCGCAACCTCCGGCTTTAATCAGAATGAGGGAGAAAGAGAGAGAGAGAGAGAGAGAGAGAGAGAGAGAGAGAGAGAGAGAGAGAGGGAGAGAGACAGGGAGAGAGAGAGAGAGGAGATAAGAGACGGATATTAAACGCCCTGCCTCTCTTTTATGGGAGAATCCACAAGCCTTGGGATCCTTGTATTCTCTTTCGGTGTATCTACTTGCGGTTGGATCTTGGCTTCCTTATTTCTCTACTAACTTGATTACTTTGGGAATTTTACTTATGTTAGAGGAAAAAGGTACGGTTACTTCGTTTATTCCTTTACTTACCCTTTGACAGGATCCCCCGGCCACTCCCACTTTGCAAGGGTTCATTGTTCGCTGAAAATCATTAATATTCTGATTGACGTTATTTCCAAGAGACGTCTCTTTGAATGTGTCTTTCATAATACGTTACACATTGGAATATTATTCGAGTTACACGAACAATCGAAATTGTTTTCAAAGAAATCGATTACGGTGATTGGCATCGACATTTAAATAATTTCATAGCTCATTTCTCCGAGAGATTATTGAAAATATCGTTAGAAAAAAAGGAAACTCGACTAATTTTAAGAATAATTTTAAGACGTAGATTATGGCGATCGATCGATCGATGATCGTTTAAATCTTTAATAACTTTAATGTTCGCGTCTTTTTCAAGGATTTATCAGAAATATACGAACGAAAGAATTTTACCGCTTTTAGAAAAAATAAAACAATAGAAATGATGGACATGGTTATTATGATTTTTAGCGAGTAAATAATTCTAATGGACATTGGCTTCGAAGGATGATTATTAAAGGCACGATCAAATAAAAAAATCTTGATCGTTTTTAGAAAAATATTGTTAAGACGATTGTATCGCGTTTGTTCCCATGCAAAATAACTTTAACGAACGTGTCTCTGAAAGATTTTATTGGAGAGGAAAAAAAAATAGAAAAAAAAGAAAGAAAAAAAAATAGAGAAAAAAAAGAAAAGAAAAAACTTGACCGTTTTTTGGGGGGAAGAATTATAATGACCATTATGGGAGATAATTGTAACGACACTACATTCCATGATCGTTTTATTATGGATTACAGAACAGAGTTCGGGGAGAAAAGAGGGTAGTTGCTACGCTTTTTCTTTTTCTTCCTTTTTTATCTTCTTCTTCTTTTTCTTTCTCTTTTTCGTTTTCTTTTTCTTTTTCTTCTTCTTCTTCATCTTCTTCTTCTTCGCCATCATCTTTTCTCTCATCGTATTTACAGTATAGTCTTCGCGTTTAGCGAGCTAACGATTCGACGATTAGCTAAATGCTCCGTTAATTATTATCGACGATCGGGAAGAAAAGTATTATCGTCGATCGTTTCGCAAAAGAACGAGCTAAAAAACTCGACGATGACTTTTTTGTTCAGTTTGATAAACGAGAACGATCGAACATTTTTCTTCTCGATCATCGATCAGATCGATTCTTTAGGATTAGAACGAGAGAGTATCGTAAAACGCAAGGTGCGGGCTCGTCGATCGTACACGTACTTCCCTCAAAATCAGGGCCATTTTGAAGGAATTTTTTCTTTTTTTCTTGTTTTTTTTTTTTTTTTTTTTTCATAGCAACAAATTGTCTTCGTACATCTGTGTAAGTGGTAAGTGCGCGCGGTGTAATCATTTAAAGATAAAATGTGTGTGTTTGGACTTTTGTTAATTCGCTCTTATCGGATAATTTTCATTCCTGTTTTCATAACGTACGCAAACACTTTACTTACTTTACGAATTTTTGTTTTCTTTTTTCTTCTAAAAATTATAAAAAAAAAGAAAGAAAAAAAAAAAGGGAAGAAAATAAAAAATAAAAAAGTAAATCAATTTCATTCGCAAATACGATCGACCTAATTACGTTCGCGATTTTAACGTTGGAAATAGGAGGAGACGTAGGATCTACATAAAAATTTGTCGTTCGTCTCGTTCCCTCGATCGGATTTATCTCGAAAATATCTAAATCAAATCGTTCGATCGTAAATCATGTTAAACGGTGCCTTATGCGCGTAAGGAACGAGACGTAACAAGCCTAATTCACGCCCGTTAATGGCTAAACGAGTTAATTTACTAATCCTAAAAAGTGCGTTACACTCAGAGAGAGAGAGGGAGAGAAAGAGAGAGAGAGAGAAGAGTGAATGAGTGAGAGAGAGAGAGAGAGAGAGAGAAAGAGTGAGTGAGAGAGAGAGAGAGAAAGAGGAATAAGGATACCTTTTCTTTAGTCGAAGGTATGATAGAGAAAAAAAAACGATCGCGAACGATCGATCTTTCTCTGTGTGTATCCGTGCGTGTACGTTTGTTTACGTGAGAGAGTTAATTTATGTTATACATTTATGAATTTACAAGTATTTACACGAAATTAGCGGATACGTTACGAACGACGATTCGGTGAAACTTCCTTTTTTTTTTCCGTCTTCGTCATCATTTCGTCGTAATCGTCGTGCTTTTTGTTCGTTCGTTCTTAATTTTTTTTTCACGTTGTGTTGTTATTTTTCTTTTTCTGGTTTTTCTGTTTTTTTTTTGTTTTTCTTTTCTTTTCTTTTGTTATTCTGTTTCGTTTTGTTTCGTATTGTATTGTATTGTATTGTATTGTATAGTATTGTAACAGTCGAAGCATAGGATGTTCGTCGATCGGTATACTTCATCATTATCTATCATCATCATCACCACCACCATCATCATCATCATCATCATCATCATCATCATCATCATCATCATCATCATCATCATCATCATCATCATCATCATTATCATCATCATTATCATCATCATCATTATCATCATCATCATCATCATCATCATCATCATCATTGTCATCATCATCATCATCGTCATCATCATCATCGTTATCATTCGTACGAGATTTCATTCACATGTAAATCCGTCGTAGATCCGATGGCGAGGTAATCATGTTGCACTGGGGACAGAGCTTTTTCGCACCCTGTGAACATACAATGATAGAAGTTTATCTTTAAGTTAGTTCTAACGATTATTATTTATTTTATTTCTTCGTACATATCTATATTTATCTACTTACATAGGTATGTATATTTTAAAGGTAAGTATCTCTATCTATATATCTATCTATCTATCTATCTATCTATCTATCTATCTATCTATCTATCTATCAATCCTATGTATGTACGTACATCTCGTATAGAAAAGAACTAAACTGAACGGAATCATCATTAAAAGATAAAACGTCCATGAGTGATATAGGTATCCAATTGCTATCGCTAAAGCTTCGAACGGGTGACTGGAATAATATAATACTTTAAAAACCATCCGTGGCCATTATGGTAAACGAAAAAGAAACTTTGTGCAAAGTAGCTCCCCCGTTTCTGGCAAGGGATTTTCAACTTTTTCAATCGTTTTTATTCTTTATAAGCTAAAGGTAGCCAACACGGATTGTCCGGATAAGACTTGAGATTTGAAAAAAGTGGTTCTTCTTCGAAAGTGTATCGTCGAATGGACTGACGCAATTAGCGGTGCTTCTACGCGCTCTTCTTCTTACGGTTTAACGAGTACCTTACCTACCTACCTACCTACCTACCTACCTACCTACCTACCTACCTACCTATCTACCTACCTAACCGTAATTCTCTTTGGTCAAGAAAATTATTTATTCGATCGTCATCTCTTTCTTCCAAATTTTTTTTCCTTCTCTCTTTTTCCCCCCTTTATATCTCTTTCCCCTCTTTCATCACATTTTTCTCATTTCATCTTGGATTATAGGCATTTCGTTCGAACGAAGAGAGGAAGGGATACTTACCAACGTGTGCAACCAACATTGCTCGCAATGCACGTGCCAGCAGCATACGGACGTCACTGGTTTTTTATATTGTTCCTGTTGAAGGAAAGAGAAGATAAAATTCTTCGTTAAAGAAATTGTCTGTATGTATGTACATAAATGTGTTGTGTGTGTGTGTGTGTGTGTGTGTGTATTGATATTCCTTGGAAAGTAAAAGATCTATCCGGAAAGGGAATTACTCTCTCGTAGATCGGTCTGTAACATTAAACAATTATTTCAACTTCGATCTGAGCTATCGATTGGTCGACCGGTTTTATCCAATTTAAAAAGTAAATAGAAGATCCGTTTCGTGTTGTTAAGGTCTTAATATTTTTTTGTTTTTCTTTTTCTTTTTTTTTTTTTTTTTTTACGTAACGACGCAATAGGAAGGACCTTCGTACGCATTTCACAATGTTTACTTGATTGTATACTTTAAAGGGGAATTTTAAAAAGCAATTCATATTATTCCATCACGTATCTCGAATTTTTGTTTTATCAGAGTTAATCGATTTTAGGGTGGGAAGGGGGGGGGGAAGCGTGCGTGCGGGGCTCGTATAGTATATCGTCGTTTATTATTTCGTTCACGTTTCGAGAATGGAGATGTCGAGAATATCATGATAACTAACCATGCAAATCAGACACTTGAATGGTTGACCACGCATCTCAGCCTCGAGTTCCTTGATCCTTCCTCGAAGTGCTTCGACGACAGGGGTTTCGCCATCCCTCCTTGGTGAAGATGTGACATTTTCATCGAGTTCGTTTTGTTGGCCAGGAATAGGCGTCGATGAGCTTGTTGTGGTCGTGGTACCCGGTTCCGGCTTGACCTCGAGCAACCCTTGCGCCAGCTGATCGGAATGAGGAGTGTGGGGTGCGTTTGGTGATATTACAGCTTCTCTAAGTGCGTCCCTCTCCTTTTGTTCCCTCGGTGTACCGTCGATCCTTGGAGCGATAACATCAGCCTCGGAATATTGTGCCGGTCCAAATTCCGCGACGTCGTCACCATCGACAACCAGATCTACGTCTTCCTCGTCTTGCTGATTTCCACCATCTCCACCACCACCGCCCCCTCCTCCTCCTCCTCCTCCTCCTCCTCCACCGCCGCCGCCGCCGCCACCGGAACCGCGATTGCTCGAAGATGTTGCCAGACCAGCGGCTAATTTACGGATCATTTTTCATACATGTAGATATTTTTTTTCTCTTTTCTTTTTGGCTTTTCTCTTCTCTCGCGAATGAATAAAATCGAAAATCCTTTTTATCACTTTATAGTTATAAAATAATTAAGTAATATCGGTATGATTGTTCATTTATGTTACAAGTAATTGAAACTAATAATTTATATTAGTTTATATTATTTTGATTGTATAATTTATATAAGTACAATGTAAGTATTAATTACGAGTCAGACGTTTCATTGCCGACTGTAACCAAAGGCCAAATTTATTTTTCCCCGTATAGATACTACTACGTTTAGTATTTATTTTGTATCTTTTGTTAAATTATGGTCGTTATTACGAAAAAAAAAAAAAAAGAGAGAACCACAACGAATTATCCGACTATTAATTAATAAAACGATAAATTAGCTCTAGCTTCGAGAATAATTTGAAATAATGAAATAACTTTTCGAATATTATTATTTTCGTTGTAATCATTTATATGAAATATTATAGATGAAATATTAGAGATATCTCGTTGTATTTGCTCGTAATCCGTTAATAGTGATTTTTTAGATTAAAAAAAAGAAAAAAAAAGATTATTAAACGATCAGAGAGGAAAAACTCACCAGAAAATCCACCGACGAGCATTGACGTTGCCCTAACTCTTCTTTGACCTGCCCATTCATACTCTTCGAAGGTTTCCGCGTCGCCCTCAACGTCCACTTCTTCTTCATCGAGATTCGAGTGTTGACCTGCTGGATTACCATTGTTGTGCTTATTTAAACAACGTTCAACATGCTGATTCAATTCTTCTGGAGTACCAGACAGTCTCTCGCTGCAAACTGGACACGTTGGCTCGTCCGCTTTTCTCTTTCTATTCTTCACGCGAATCCTGGCCTAATAATGACGGAATAAAGAAACTAATTTAATCCTTAAATTACATACCAATTATGTGCAATAAACATTTGTTTCTCGTTCAATTTGATAAGAAAGAAAAAAATAATCAGGACCACGTACTTTCTAACATTTAATCTCGTTAAATAAAAATAATAAAATCAAATAAATGGATCTAATTCTTAAATAAAACATATATATATATATATATATATATATATATATATATATTCATATAATAGCTACTTTCTTTTTGTTTCACAAAAAAATTATATATATATAAATCACGCATTTTTTTCTCTTTCTGGATTAAACAAAAATCCTTTCATTCCCCAATGTTTCTTTCCTTTTGTTTTTTTCTTCTTTTTATAAATCGAGCGATTATATTTCAATAATTGACCTGTCTATTCGCCTTGATTCTTTTATAGGTCTCCCATCTACCCTGAGGTGTCTGATGAGGTGTTCCATGTGGCGGACCCTCAGCAGCCGACGGAGCATGTAACATCGGTCCATGCGGATGATCCTGAGGATGGACTGGTGGTAAACTGGACCTCGGTGGCCGTGGTCGTGACGATGCTGACGAGATTTTATAAAGTCGATCGAGTTCCTGAGCAAAATGTTGCTCGAGTTCCTGCGGTCTCACTGTAACGCCACACACCGGACAACACGACGGATCCGAAGGGAATTTCTTTTTGCCTTTTGACAGAAACAAGAAAGAGAAAAAAAAAAAGTAGAAAAGTGGAACGAAACAAACGGGTTCGTTAAAAGCGTCATAACTTCGATTTTTCAATGGGAAGAAATTCTAACTAAGATCATCATAGATCCAAGTAAGTACTTACTTACTTAGGTATCTAAATGCATGCGTAACTATATACGTACATAGATATATACATACATATGTATATATTCTTTTTAAACTAAAACATTCTATCGCGGGATACGCGAGATCAGCAGATGCGAGACATCAAGGGAGAGTAACGCACGGATTTGTTTGCCCTCGTTTATTTGACGACCCGCGTGGAATTTTGGTTGGAAAAGTAAAGTAAACAAAAAATCTTTCTCTCCGCTTGGATCTTGTAAAAGAGAAATCGAGGCCTCTAAAAATATTTCATAGGCGTTTCTCATCCGATCGGAGAATAAAAATAATTCGTGTTAACAAGGAATAATTTATTATTATTATTATTACTATTATTATTATTATTATTATTATTATTATTATTATTATTGTTGTTGTTGTTGTTGTTGTTGTTGTGTTTGTTGTTGTTATTCTCCATTTAATACGTTCTCTCGATCTATAACGGTAGATCCTTTTTTTTATTATTTTATCGATTTAATCATCGGAAAACAAAAGGATAAAATAAAACGGATAAAAGAACTTCATAAAATATTTGTATATAAATATTAATCAAATGTGTAACAAATAACGTGTATATATATATATATATATATATATATATATATATATATATATATATATAATAAAAAATCGTGCACGTGGGTGTAAATACATAAGTACTTACATACACGTACATAACTTTTATCCAAAACGTTTACAAAGAATTCTGAAGAAGTTTGCTTGTTTTTACAACTCGACCTTCGACTACAGCGTAGAGAGAGAGAGAGAGAGAGAGAGAGAGAGAGAGAGAGAGAGAGAGAGAGAGAGAGAGAGAGAGGAGAGAGTAACTCTCGGTTGTTCAGTCGACGGATAACATTCGGCGTGAGTCAAGCTCGTCTTCGTGAAGAACTCGAGACACCATAAGAAGAAAGGAAGGAAGAGAAGAAAGGAAGGGAAGAAAGGATGAGAGAACCTTTTGTCGAAATAAACCATTGGCTTGCGTAAGCATACTTTTCATTGTTTCGACCATAACATGATAACACGAGCGATACGATACACTTTTTAATTCTTATTTATAAGTTTATATATTTGAAGAAGGTTAGGACTAGACATTTCGATTTTTATCATATCGTCACAGTCGACGTTTATTTAGATCACGTCAGTATGGTATTCGTTCAATTATTTCCGTCCTTCCTCTTCCTCATCCTCTTCTTCATTATTCCATATTTCTCTTTTCTTTTCGTTAACCATACGCTATCTACATACCCAAAACTGTACATTATTTTATGTATAAGTTAATTCATTTATATATATATATATATATATATATATATATATATATATATATGTATATATATATATATATATGTATATATATGTATATGTATACACACACGATATTTTACATAAATTTATATATAAGAGGTAAACATTTTCCAATTTTGATCTTATCACGAGCCGACGTTTATTTGGATTATGTCAGTATGGTATTCGTTAAAGTATTTCTGTCCTTGTTTCTTCCTCATCCCCCACGAATATTTCCTATCTCTTTTTTCTACGCGAACTTTCTCGTCAGTCTATCTTTCTCTCTCTCTCTCTCTCTCTCTCTCTCTCTCTCTCTGTTTTTTCACCACCACCACCACCACCACCACCACCTTTTCCTGCTCCTCCTCCTCCTACTCTTATTTTCCTTCTTTTTCTTCGTCCATTCGCCCTCTTTTCTTCTCCTTTTCGTTTCATCCTCTTTGTCCTCTAAACTCGCTTACCAGCATATCCTTTCTTTTCCTTTCCTTCGTTTCCCCATTCAATTAGATACACCGGGCAAATTTATGTACGTGCCTTCGTACTCGATATTCCTTTCTTCTTTCCTTTATTGAACGAGACACCCTCTCCACTTTAGTATCATCCTTCCCCCCGGTTGCAGTTGTATGGAGTTCGATGGGAAATAATCATGAGAGTATTCCGTACTTTTAGAAAACGATCTTCTCTCGATTAGATTCTTCTCTCTCTCTCTCTCTTTCTCTCTCTTTCTCTGTCTCTTCATGATTTTATTGTTTCATTTATTCTCATCCATGTGTTTACTTATTTTCTGTATAATTATATATATATATATATATATATATATATATATATATATATATATAACTTGTTTTAGTTTATATAATTGTATATATAATATATCTAATAATGTACACTATACAATTTGTAATTATCTATATATTATCTATATATGTATAATATTCTAAAAATATAATATAATATATTATATTAATAATATTAATAATATAAGTAGATATTACAGATAGCTATATATAAATAAATAATATATAATATATATATATATATATATATATACACACATATATATACATATATAATATTACGTATTTCTTCGTACTTCATCTCTCAATAATATCATCATCATATATATTTATATTATGTTCGAATATTAGAATAAGCAAATCCTATTTATATCGATCCACCGAGGAGAAAAATATACTTTAAATATGCGACGTTATGTATTTTAGAAGAAAATAAGCTCGTCCATTATCACGAGAGATACCCTATAACGGTTATCATCAAGTGAACGAAGATACGACTTCTTCTTTTTTTTCTACTCCTTCTTCTCTTTTTTTTTTTCGAGGGTCGACATAATTAACGGAAGAGGAGGAGGGTCATCTACTTTTAAGGGGTTGAAAATAAGAAGTGAAAAGTAGGAGGGAGTATAGTAGTAGCAGGTGGCTAAGCCGCAGCCATAGTTCCTTATTTCTTTTATTTATTTCTCTTCTTTTTTTTTTATATTCCTCTCTCTCTCTCTCTCTCTCTCTCTCTCTCTCTCCCTCTCATCACCTTCTTTTTCCTCCCTTTTACTTCTTCTACTTCTTTTTCTACTTCTTCTTCTTCTTCTTTTTCTTCTTCTTCTTCTTCTTCTTTCCTCCGCCCTCGTTCTTTATCTTTCTCTTGCCTTTTTTATTTCTTTTCTTCACCTGCCGAAGAAGAACCTTCCCCCACTTTAACTTCCTCTTTTCTTTTTCTCCTCTTATCTCAACGTACTGTGAACATAACCGCGCTATCATTTACACTTAGCTCTGTTGAAAGATAGATAGATAGAATGAGAGAAAGAGAAAGAGAGAGAAAGAGAGAGGGAGAGAAAGAAAGAAAGAGAGAGAGAGAGAGAGAGAGAGAGAGAGACAAAGAGGACAACGTGTTGGCGTTAGCGAGCGGTGAGATAGAGCGGTCGACGCGTATCTTTAATTAAAAAGAGGGCCGTCGGGACGCCTACCGACCATCTACGGAACGAACGAAATAAAAAAGGCGAAAACTCGTCGAGCTACTATCTCGATATTAAAAGAGACAACCTTGTCCTTTCATCGTTGGTACGTGGGTGCGAGCTTCCTCTTTTCTTCTTTTCTCGAAAAAGAAAAAATATGTTTTTCTATTATAACCATATTAAGAATGTATGTATATTTATTTTTTATTTGTCTTCGTAATCTACATAAATAATCAAAGTTATTAAAGAGGAGAGAGAGAGAGAGAGAAAAGAAATAACATTATTTTCACGTCGTTATTATTTAGCGTAAAAATTGTAAATTGATAATATTCGAATCGACGAAGAATTATAGAAGTTATAAACATTATACGTGTATGTTGTATAATATTTATCTTTTTTATTTTCAATATCTCTTTAAATAATCATAGCAATTAATAAAAAATATATATATGCGTGTATTTTTTTATTTCGTAATATCGTAGAGGAAAAATTTTAAATCGGTAATGTTTTAAATCGACCGTGAAATAAATAAGGGATGATGTTTTTCTACGCGCATGTTACGAGCATGTTCTATTTATTTTTTGTTTGTTTTCGATATCTTTTTAAATAATCATAATTATTAATAAAGTGTGTATATATATATATATTTTTTTTTATTTCATAACATCGTAGCGTAAAAATTGTAAATAAATAATATTTAAATTGATGGAAAAATTCAGAGAAACGATTTTTTTTTTCTATACGCATATTCCGAATACATTCATTATATGTTTTGTACAATGAATCGTATATTAATAAAAAAAGAAAAAAAAAAATATATATATATATATATTTTTCTTTGTGATGTTATAGAACAAAAATTGTAAATAAAATATATAATGTTTAGATTCTACGAAGAAATAACAATGGATTATTTTTTTAAACGCATATTAAAGTATATTCTATACATCGTTTTATTTTCCCGTATCATCATGAATAATTGTAATTATTATTAATAATAATAATGATGACAATAATAATAATAATAATAATAATAATAATAATAATAATAATAATAATAATAATAATAAAGAAAAATATATTTTAACTTCTCGATTTCATTGCGCGAAACTGTGTGAGGAATGTTTTAATTGACAAAAAACCTTATTAAGGGTTAATAAAATAATGGTCGAAAAGTTTAAAAAATGATAAAAGAGAGTTTTTCGTCAAATTTGTTTCCGACCGACGGAAGTCCTTCTGAAAGTGATTAAGCGTCGCTTTACCAGCAGCTTTCCGGTCACGCTTTGCAAAAAAGTGATAGAGGGGAGATAAGACGGCTGCAACGATGATGGCTTCATCGAGGACGTAAGTACATATGAGTTGTCCGAGAGATAACACGAATTTCATTTTTATCGACCTATCATTAATAATACTCGTTAAGCCGTTAAAAGAGAGTCGAATTATATCGAATTATGAATTAAAAACGTTTAGAAAAATGTGGAATTAAGAAAATATAGATAACATGATTCTTGCCAAAAGAATTTTCATTCACGCTTTAAGGGTGTAAGAATTGTTATATCGATATTATTAGATTTTTTCTTATTAAAACGAACACATATTTAAGCGTTAAAAATTTTAAGAGTTTAGAATTTTTGTATTAATTTTATTCGACTTTTTTTTCTTTCCTTTTTCTTTTTTTTCTTTTTTTTTTCTTTTTAAAAAAACAAAGACAGATAAGAGTATTGTCAAATTTTGCGTCAGACTTTGGCGTTCTTTTTACTGGAAGCTTATGATATATATATATATATATATATATATATATATATATATATATATATATATATATATATGTATATATGTATATGTATGTATGTATGTATGTATATAAATAGGTACATATACATACAAAGAAGAAAGTAGAAGGAGGTGGAGTTTTAACGGTAACACCGAAAGTCGTCGTCGCTTCGTAGAATGGCGAACGAGAGACATTTGGCTGCAATTCGAGCTCCGCCTTTCCGGGTTTATGGCCTCGATTTGGATTCCTGGCGCATCGGCCGCCATGTGAATGCCTCTTTGATTTAATAGAGAACATCAACGCGAACTCGAAGGGCGAGAGAAGGGAGAAGACAGAGAGAGACTTGGCTGGTTGGGGTCGCAGGAAAGGGGTGAATCCTGATTTCTAACTCGATGGGATGCTCGAATGAAAAGAGAAAATTTTATCGTCCGAATCATATAAAAATTCACAACTATCCTCTTTTATTTTATTCTATTTTTTATTATTTTAATTTTATATTCATCCTTCGGAATGAAAGAAAAATTGCATTATAATAAGTACTCGTGTATTATATTTCTTTTACATTTTCTCTTTTATTTATTTATTTATTTATTTTTTTTATTATTTCTTTTCTTTTTCCTCACGTTTCCCGATTCCCGATAGCAAGTTAACGCCTAGCTCTTCATGTATATTCATTCGACGTGTTTAGATAGATATCTAACTTCCTTTGTTGTATAAAATATAAATGAGTGAAAATTATCGCGTCGGTTAGCTCGTAAAACGTATAAGACACATCTACATACATATATCGTTAACATCGACCCTTTTTTCCTAATAAAACCTTATTTAACGCATCGTAAATACAGTGTATAATACTATACAACTAATTTTTCTCCTTTTTCGATTTCATTCGTTCGATATCGTCGTACTTATACAATTAATTCTGCATGAGAGAGAGAGAGAGAGAGAGAGAGAGAGAGAGAGAAAAGAGACAAATTATACATGGAAAAACAAAAGAAAGAAAGGAAAAAAACTGGAAACAAACTAGGAAGAAAAACTTAACGAAGAATGGCGTTACATGCGAGAGGAAAAAAATGAATTATCGTAATACGAAGTTTATCGTATAAGGATATTTAAGAATATACGTATAAATATTCCTATTCGCGTATGCATCCATATAGATCGATCAAATGCCATTAATTAATGGATTTATCGATCGACTTATTTACCGTTTAAATTACATTTACAGCATATCCAGTGAAGGAGACATACGTAAGATTTGATAACTCGCTAACGAATACGTCTTTTTGGAATCGACACTCAACCGATATCTACGGTCGAAGACCATAATCCGGATGGAGCAATTAGTAGAGGCGGCATAATTAGTACGTATCGATGCTGGAAGTACGGCGGTTAGGAACGTATGATGCTCGTAACGGCGGCACCCTACCCACGTATAATCCGGTTTTAATTAAATAAGTGCCTTCCACACCACGAGCGGTTGGTCCGTGGCTCCCTGGAGGACCTTCCACCCTTCCGTACTATCTCTCTCTCTCTCTCTCTCTCTCTCTCTCTCTCTCGCTCTCTCTTTCATTCACATTACTGATGCCTTTCGGGTATGTTGGAATAAGCGAGGAAAGAGTTAGACGTCGTCGAATTTCCGCTTCTACGCGAGTGCTCATTGAGGGTGTCTTGAAACGGTATGTGCACAGAGAAAGACGGAAATACAGACAGAGAAAGAGAGAGAGAGAGAGAGAGAGAGAGAGAGAGAGAGAGAGAGAGAGAAGGGGGGTGACGGCACACGGCTACCACCAACGGACGTCGAGGCATTTAACCACAACTGTTGTCGTCTCGATGGTGTGGGTTATGGGCTGCTTCGTAGAGTTACCACGAACACCATCCCTCTCTCTCTCTCTCTCTCTCTCTCTCTCTTCATTCGCACCAAAGATTTCTCTCTCTTTCTCTGTATCTCTTTTTTTTAGTTGAGATTTACACGAGGGTTACTTGTCATCTCTCTCTCTCTCTCTCTCTCTCTCTCTCTCTTTCTTTTTCTCTTTTACTTTATATTATTTTATTTCATTTTTTTCTCCCCCTTTTTTTCTCTATTTCATTCAATATTCTTCGATCCCCTTTTCGCGAAGATATCACCGCCATATCTATTTCGAGATATTCAGACTCATGAAAATTTCAAACGTTTCACTCGCAGATCGTACCAACTCCGACATCCGTCGAAAACGTACGAACGTAACACGAGTCCTCGATTAGGATTATAGTTATTAGATTAGATCGATCGACAATGATTATTTCCCCATTGAATTTGCCGCTTCAGACATACACGGGAAAGTGTCGACGGCGAGTTACGCGTCCCTCCGCCACCTCGCCACCCCTCCCCCTCCCTCACCCACCTCTTTCTGGTCGAGAATATTCAACGTCGTCGATACATCGTTCGTTCTCTTGAGAAATAATTCACAAGTTGCACTCGTTCGTCCTGTCAAACGATCTCGTCGTCGTTCTCGTCCTTGTCGTTGGTTGATCGTAGTCGCCGAGGAAAAAAAAAATTTATTTCTATTTCCAACAAGGTCGACAAGGAGATAAGATCATCGATATCATCGACTTCGATCTAAGAAGGATTTCGTTCGGGAATGAGTAAAGGGAAAAAGGAAAAAAAAAAAAAAAGAAGTAAAAGAAAAATAGAAAAAGGAAAGAAAGAAACGAGAAGCCCGAGGATCGTGAATAATCGTTAATTAATTAACCCGTTATTTATTTATTATTCATATTTAATTATTAATTTATTAATTTATTTATTCGTTCATTCATTCATTCATTCATTCATTCATTCATTTATTTATTTATTTATTTATTTATTTATTTATATCTCGATAGCTCGTAAAAATTTTCACCTGGCATGAGCCAACTCTTATGTGAAAGGTACGAAAGCAATTTTCTTTCGTATTTTATTCGCCGCTTGTGATTCCGAGTAAAGGAAAAAAGGAGAAGAAGATGGAGGAGGAGGAGGAGGAGGAGGAGGAGGAGGAGGAGGAGGATGAGAAGGATGAGGATGACGACGACGAGGAGGTGGAGTCATTTCAAAGATCGGTACACATACTCAAGGTTTTACGTTCGACGTGATCACGATCGTCGTTCCCTAAGGTAGCTACTTCCGATGTAAATCCCAACGTTTAGTGCTAATTAAATAGCCCTTAACCTCTTTGGCCCTAGCGATTACCTCTCCTCTTTCTCGTTCTCCTCCTCTCTCATGACTCCTCCTCGGCATTCGAAATCATCCACTTGACGAGATAACCTTTACGATATTTAGTTGAAACTTGTTGCACCTCTAACTATAAGACTTCTCCAAGATTTGGCCTAACGAGAGAATGCTCATTTTTTTTATCTCGATTTTCGTTCCTTCTCTCTCTCTCTCTCTCTCTCTCTCTCTCTCTCTCTCTCTCTTTCTTACCTACCTCCCCTCTCTCTCGTTCGACTGTCATTCGAGAATTCGCTAAAGTATGGCGAACGGTCTTCCTCCTCTTGGATCTTAATTTCCATCGTTTGATCTTCGAAAGATTTTATAATAAACGTACTGGAACTATAAAAGGCCAAGAGAGCTGTAAAATGATGATAAAATCTCATTCGTCGGACTCGGTATTTTAACCAGTTTCTTTCCGTGGCACAAACAATATTGGCTTAACTGACCGGTGATTACGATGTATCTTTCCCCCTCTCTCTCTCTCTCTTTCGTACGAATCTTCCAGTTCACGCGCGAGTCCCTGCATCATCTCGATATCTCTCTGGCAGTCTCTGTTAGCCGTATCGACGTGGATTTACGATAATCGGACCTTAACGGTCTCGCCTTGTCACGACCGGCAGGTAGATAGACTTAATCGTGGTAGGTTTAAGTAAGTACGCGTTGAGAGATCTCCGGACGGTTCGGATGAACGGCGATTATCAAGCTCTGCGAATGATCCGTCCTGACATATTTAGGGACTGGTTCCTTCGTTCGAATCAATGAGAAAGTGAAAGAGAGAAAAAGAGAGAGAGAGAGAGAATATTACAACTGCCTCACGTAAGGCTTGCAACTATATTGCTTCAGCCAAGGAAACTCATTAACTCCAAACGAACATTTGTATCCTTTTACTCGAAAACGATCGAGATACACATGTGATCGAGACAATAAATAAAATAATATATTACTATACGCAATCGAATTTTTATAATCTCGCTGAACGTAAATATTCGACAATTTTCTCATTATTTATTTATTTATTTATTTATTTATTTATTCATTCATTCATTCATTCATTTATGCGTTTATTTATACGTCCGTTTGATTATTCGACTCGTATCGTATCATTTGCTTTCCTTTATATCTTTCATTTCTTTTTTATGTGTCTATAATTTAGCGTTGAATTCTTTTCCTTTTCTTGCTTTTTTTTTCTTTTTTTTTCTTTTTTTTTTTATTCCCCTTTATAAAAGACGTCGTTGCAATTTAAGAGCGGCTCAAGTTGAATATCTGCCTATCCGGATAATTGATCTCGGTTATACTTTTCTTTTTATACTTTTAACCCTGAAAATTCGTTATACTATCCTTTAGGACAACTTTTCCGCGCGCGCATATTTACTCCCTATCGAGGAACTTATCGCTTACGTCGGGTGGATTATAGCCGTGCTCCCCCTCCCCGTCGCCTGCCCTCCCTCTCCCACCAATTCTAAATCGACCGTAACGATCGTTTTATTAATAATTTGAGCCACGGTAACGAGACGTAACGAAGCATTCTTAACAATTGGGAATTACGCGTTGATAGTTGGAGTACGACTACGATCGATCGAATTATTATAACGTCGGGTTACTTCACTTATTATTACTTAATTTATATCCATCTGTATCTATTTGATCATTTTCATGCTAATCATATCATTAACGTAGTAATGCTGAATGTTTTACCCCGGATATCATAATATTAACGTTAGATCATTACGATTCCCATATCTATCTATATCTACTTTATTATTTTTATGCCGGCCATTTTATTTTACTTATTTATGTACATATATATTATCGCCGAGCGTATACATTGATATACCGCTTAAAACTTAAAAAGAAAAGAAATTATTTGTATTTTACTTAAAAGAAATAAAACAAAAAGACTTCTTAGATATTCCACTTTATCGAGTTTTCTTTTTTATCGAACCTTACTTCATGAATATTATTCTCTTAAAGATTAAGAATTATATAATTACATATTTTATATTTACCGTCGGAATATTCTCATAGACCATAAGTAAATCTATTCATCTCTCTCTCTCTCTCTCTCTCTCTCTCTCCTCCCCTCTCTTTCTCTTTCTCTCGCGAATTTTTATCAAATACGATGCTCGCTTTACGACGCTCGCGTTATTACCTCCTTTAGAGGAGTCTGAACTAATTTTCGTAGGGTGGAGAGAAGGAAGACGCCTGAAGAAGCTTTTCCTACCTAAATAGACGTAGAGGAAGATGATAAAGAGAGAGAGAGAGAGAGAGAGAGAGAGAGAGAGAGAGAGAAAGGCGGTTGTTTGCGGGTTGGATATTTCAGAGCGTAAGTTCGGCAGTTAAGGATATAAGGGTGAGGGGTGAGAGGAGGGTGTGCCCGAATCTACATACGAGGTTCGGTAAGTGCGGATTCTGTGAAAGGGGCCTAAGGACAAGAGCCCTTTCATGCATACCAGAGTATCTTCACTTCTCTCTCTCTCTCTCTTTCTCTCTCTCTCTCTCCCTCCCTCTCTACGATCTTATCTCGTGGAATATAAGCTCATTTTCTTTGCGTACATTATGACCTATCGAAATTCGAAAACGATAAAATGATCATCAAAGACACGCAAAGATTTTAACAGTGTATACCCGTTTTTATTATTTCCTATTTCCTTTATCTTTTCTTTCATGTTCCTTTTTGTCCGCCGTACTCATCTAAGATGAAGAAACGTTCTACGAATGCATCGTTCACACCCTAAATAGTATTGTACCGGAAAATCTCGTCTCCGTCTACCATCTACAAATTTCTTGTCTCGCACGACTTGTGAATCCCTTTTTTACGCAAGGAGAACGCAGAGAGAATGAGAGAGAGAGAGAGAGAGAGAGAGAGAGAGAGAGAGAGAGAGTGGATGGAGGGTCGAAAAACGACGGGAGACATCTTTTTGTATGAACATGAGAAAGGAAAAAGTGTGAGAGAATGAGAGATAGAGAGAGATAGCTCGTCTAATTCGCTTTTACAACCTCGAGACTCCCTATCTTCTCTCTTCTCAGTTAGGCTGACGAAGAAGAAAGAAAGAAAGAAAAAAGAAAAAAGAAGAAAAAAAAAAAAGAAAAAAAGGAAAACGGGAAGTGTCACCTGGGTACGCCAATCTAGAGAAGAACGATGTACGACAAGAAAAGACATGCAGCTTCTTTAATAATTCAACGAAAACTCGAGAATATGTGTCGAATGGCTCACCCTCTAGCGCAATTTTCTTTTTCGTCCCTTTTTCCTTATCTTTCTTTACTTTCGAATATTTCTCTCCTTCGTACTACCCCGTCTCCTCACCTCCCCCCCTCTCCCTCCCTCTCTCTCTCTCTCTCTCTCTCTCTCTCTCTCTCGCTCTGTCTCGTTCTTGAAATTTTTATATCGAAGAAAGGAAAACCTTACGGTGATGATGAACGGAGTGAGAGGGAGAGGGGAAGAGTTAGTGGTGTTGGTGCGGGTAAAAAGTGAATTGTTCGATTCAATGTAATCGAAGAGAAAAGAATATTGTACGATAGTATTTACAATTCTCGATGAAGCATGAAAAGAAGAGAAGAAGAAGAAGGAAAAAAGAAAAAAAAGAAAAGAAAAGAAAAGAAAAGAAAAAAAAAGAACGGAAAAATCTTCTCGACATTTTCTTTTTCCTCCGCGGACGATATTGTTTTTCTTCCTCGTGCGTGATCTCACGAGAATCATAGAATATCTACAAAGTC
>OU426851.1:8832471-8849971 GCA_911387685.1 Dolichovespula media | reverse complement strand
GTGCGAGCCGTCATTCACAAGCGCATCGCTATAGCCGAGCTAACCACCCCTAATGTCGGTCCCATGAAGCGGCACGACCGGCAGCTCGAGGACCACCGACCGACTGTTCTGACTGACTGGATGACTGACTGACTGACTGACTCCCGTGCTACCCGGCTGCTGAGAGTACAAAAGAGCCGAGCATTGTGCGTGCCTACAGATTAGTGGACTTATATACAAAGTCATTCATAGCGAGCAAAGTTCCGAGAGTCCTATTTCTCTCTCTCTCTCTCTCTCTCTCTCTCTCTCTCTCTCTTTCTCTCTCTATCCATCTATCTATCCATCTCTATCTCCCTCTTTTTCATTCTCCCATTCTATCTCTTTCTCCATCTCTATGTATCTATCTATCTCACTCTGTCTATCTCGTTTGCTCTCCTTCGGCCTATCATCCTCGTTCACACCTATTTCGTGTTTCGAAACCGGGTGTGCGTCACGTAGCTTGCAGGCTCCCTTTACCCATGGAAACCACCCGGTAATCTTGCTAATACAGATGTCAGTGGCGTATACACGCCAAAAAGGCCACCCTTCGCCCTTTCACGTTGCTTTGTATCTCCTTCTTTGATATTCCCCCCTCCCTCTTACCCAACTCTCATTCCATTCTCTCTTTCTCTATGAACGCACGTTTAGTGTCATTTCCGTCCATTTGCATAGCTTAACATCCTTCACTCTCTCTCTCTCTCTCTCTCTCTCTCTCTCTCTCTCTCTCTCTCTCTCTCTCTCTCTCTCTCTCTCTTTCGATGAAGAAGAAGAAAAAGAGGAAAAGTAGACGAAGTCATAGAATTTCATAGATATTATACCTTTGCAGAAAAGAGAAAATGATCGTTTCTACAAATAAAATCGATACTTCTCGTCAGATCATTTTCGAGCGAGTTTTTCTTTCTCCCTTTCCTTTCTTCTCTCTCTTTTCTTTTTTTTATTTTTTTTTTATTTTTTTTTTTTTTGATAAATCTTTTCTCATCCACGTAGAAACATTCGTAAGAAAAATATAAGGATTAATTTACGAAATAAGAGAGATATGAAATATTCTCTTGCGTAAGCTTTTATATGATCGTTCCGATTGTAGGTAGTAAGTGTTATCGCCAGTTCATGAAGTCAATGAGTTCCGGCTAGCTTCCTAGTTAAATCGAATTCGTCGGGAACGATCGAATACGAGGGTGTCGGTTTATCATCGAGGCGAGTACGTCGATATAACGTGGCGGCCATAGTCCGGCTGCCAGTATATATTTATTTATGTAAAACCGCACGGGTGAAGCCGGATCTATTCGTGGGGGTAGGATACATCCCCGATTTATGGGCTTGTCATTTTCGATTCTGCAAGCTTCGCCGTGTAAATCATACGCGTCTGTTCGCGGCTATTCGAAGGAGCAAAGCTAATACGGGCCGTCGATTTATTTCTTTTATAGTGAACGCATTCAGAGATAGATAGATAGATAGAGAGAGAGAGAGAGAGAGAGAGAGAGAGAGAGAGTGTGAGACATATATATATATATATATATATATATATATGTACATACACGTATGTATGATACTTATATATTTGTGTGTGTGTGTGTGTATATATATTATAGAAAGATAAAAATCTTAAATAAAAACGCGTTGAGAGAGAGAGAGAGAGAGAGAGAGGGAGAGAGAGGTACGTACGTATTATTTATCGATAGATACATAATATATCTGTATGTATATACATACGAAAAAAAAAGATAAAAATTCAGAAATATTTGAGATAGATATTTGAAAATGTTGTTTTATACGTAGAAATTTTGTTCTCTCATGGACTCTACTGCTGATGGATGCTGCTGCATCCTTGTAAAGGAAGGACTTCTTTTAGCATTGACAAAGAAGACTTTCCCAGTGGCATGAAAAGGCCTCTAAGACGGGATTATACAGTCAAAAGTCGCAGTTTGAATTTGTCGGTCCATTGAATCGAATGCGCGGCGCGTCCAAAGGCTTCCGGTTTTCGAACACCTGCCCCTGTTTAACCGAGACCTCTCCTATACACACACACACACACACACACACACACACATAACATTGGCGTCGGATCACTTTACTAACTTTTGAATATTTTTCGAATTTTGTCAAGCATTATTATTAATTTTAAATAAAACTTGCAAGCCTTATTTCATACTTCGAAATTTCAGATAAAACTTTTTCCTTTTTTTTTTTTTTTTTTAATAAACATTTATAATTTACAAATTATTAATAAAATTATATCGTGAATAGAAATGTTTTTATTCTCGTTTCTCAATAATGCTGAGATGTTGTACTCTCTCTCTCTCTCTCTCTCTCTCTCTCTCTCTCTCTCTCTCTCTTCAAATTCTAAACTTATAAAACTGACATATAAATTTACGTATAATGTACTTGGTATTGGATAAAAAAGAAAAAAAGAAAATAAAACAAAATAACAGAAAGTAAAGAAGAGATAAAAAGACGAACGCGATGATCAACGGGTTTGGGGACGAATGATCGTGATCTATGAGATATACGAGGTAAGAATAATAAAACTTGATTATGCGGCGATCGTAAGTTAGTATTCCGTCAATCGGAAGATCAATACGTTCGATTCATCAGTAGACGGAGGAGCACTCGTTATGCGGGATTTCCCATCGGTAAGTAGATTATGCGCATCGTTAATGATCATAAAGCGTAGACCACGTACATACACGGTATGATTTAGTTAATCCACAAAATATTATTATTACCGATATATCGAGCTTCACCGTTCTATAATATTCCCCTTCGGCTAAGCTTTCAAAGCATTGTAAATGCTATGGATAGTTTATTCATAGATACCAACGAGACTTATTTCTTATATTTGTTTCTCCTTTTTTTTTTTTTACGTTTTCGTAAACGAACGAAGGGGTGAAGGGGACAAAAAAAGGGGGGGAGAGAGAGAGAGAGAGAGAGAGAGAGAGAGGAAAGAGAATGGAACAAAGAGAGAATAAAAAGCGAAAGTGGATATAGAAAAGAAAAGAAAAAGAAACGGGGAAAAGATTTTACGATAATAATTCTTAACTATTGACCACATAAGAACATAAAGTAGGGAAGAACGTTGATACGATTTAAAGGATCACCCGTTACACGATGGTTCCTCTTGTGCAAAATTAGCCAAGGGTAAAGGATGCGCTTTAATATCAGCCGGCAGGCGGATACGGGAACGCCTTGCCGCTAAACGTAGCCACGTTTTCGATCTCGAGTTAGGGGAGTACGATAATAATGAGAGGATAAGGGTAAAGGATATTAGTTCGTGGGAAATGCTACCACGACTAACTTAAGTACGACCTTGATATACGAACTTACTTACTTACTTTAAAATCCCGATCGCTTCGAATCGATAAATTTAATCTATAAATTCGATAAATTATAATTACATTTAATTAATATAATTAATTTTTTATTTTCACGCTAATTCTTTCAACTCTCTATTATTATTATTATTATTATTATTATTATTATTATTATTATTATTATTATTATTATTATTATTATTATTATTATTATTATTATTAATATTATTATTATTTCTTTTTATCTCAATAATATAAAAGAATACGTTCGTAGGGCCGTTGAAAGAGAGAAAGAAAAATGAAAAAAATATTTCGATCGTTTGGGTCGAGAATCGATGATCGATCTTTTTTTCTTCACTTTTATTTTGTTCCTTTTTTTCTTTCCTTCCCTCAAGGTCGAGAGCTACGGAAAAGAACGAGCGACGATTTTCTCCTTTTTCTTTCCTTTTTATTTTATTTTATTTTATTTTATTTTATTTTCTCTTTTTTTCTCTTTCACTGTAACTTTTTACGGTCACGGATGGAAGGTTCACGGATACATCCTCGAAACGTCCTGCATCCCATAAAACGAAGATGGCCACGGTAATGCCCTTTCGAGCAACCAGTCGCTATTAATTAATGTTTTAGTATCCGCATTGCCGGCTCTCTCTCTCTCTCTCTCTCTCTCTCTCTCTCTCTCTCTCTTTCTCTCTCTCTCTCTCTTTTTCGGTCGAAGTGGTAGCCCGTGAAAAGAAAGACAGAAAGAGAGATAAAGAAAAGGGAAAGAAGAAAAAGGAAGAAGAAGAAAGAGAAAGAGAAGTATAAGGAGAAGGAGAAAGAGGAAGAGAAAAAGAAAAAGAAGAGACCAACGATGAGAACGTTCCTCTTTTCTACGTATCACTTTGTAGCCACTCAGGGACGGGCCCTTCGAACTCTTGCTCTAAGAGCCCTCTAATCGACGCTACTAAACCCACGAGAGTATCTCACAAGCCACGAGGGTCGTATGTCCGACACGATTCTGCATAACTCTGAGCACAGACGAGGGCGGACGACTCGTAAATCGCTTCAAAAGAGAGCAAGAGAGAGAGAGAGAGAGAGAGAGAGAGAGAGAGAGAATCGAAGGGTGAGAAAAGAAAGAGAAAGGTACTTTCTTTGTCCTGTAACTTTGTTGAAGTACAAAATAAGGATTTGAAAATAAAAATAAAAAATAAGGAAAAACAAAAAGAAGAAAAAAATCATCGTCCTTCCAAGTTCTACAATACGATCATATTTTTGTTAGGTCGATAAGAAGAAAAGAGAAATAAAAATAAATAAATGATGAAGAAAAAAGAGAACAAGGAAATAATAAATATTTATGGCGTTCGTTAATATTTAATTGCTCTAATGTAATTTTTGATAATAATGTTAACTTATCGCTGTAATGAAAGCTTTGGAATTTTTATCATTCGATAAAATGATTTGTTCTTTGTATAAATAATTATCCAATAAGTAGACTGAACATTTTGGAAGACCTAGGTATATGTATATATGATAATCCGATTAGTAACCAATATTGTACGTTTAATCATTAAGAATTAGTTGATTTTTTTAATTACGATTATCATTATTACTATTATTATCATTGTTATTATTACTGTTATTATTATTATTATTATTATTATTATTATCGATCAGATACGCGAATTTTGTTGAATCTGGAAATAGAGAGACAGAGAGAGAGAGAGAGAGGAGGGGGGAGAGAGAATTTATATTCTAATGACTTGGAGAAATTACATCCCACAATTTATAATTACATATGCTTAATTATAATTTAAGTTTATATTAATTTTACTAATAAACTCTTAATGTTAATGTAACAACGAATTACTTGATAATTTTATAAAATATACCCAAAAATATATTTGAAACAAAGACAAAGGCAAAAGTAAAAGATCTATAGAAAAGAAAGAAAGAAAGAAAGAAACTGAAATTAAATTGTAAAACTTAAAAATCGAAATGAAGATTAAAGATTTATTTAACAGAGTGAGGAGTTAAATATTAAAAAAAATAAAAAATAAAGAAAAAATCGGAAAGAAAAAAATAAAATAAAATAAAACAAAGTGAAATTAAATTAAATTAAAATAATAATAAATGTATGATTTGTCTCGGCAAACTATTACGTTACAATTCCCGTGTGAAAGGGGGTTCGTTTAAAAAGAAACAAAAAAGAAAAAAAAATGAAAGAAATTGACACTTGGAGCGTCCTTTGTCTTTTGAACCCTCGAGTACTCTTAAGTTTTCTCAGTCCGACCGATTTCCTCTTAAACCCGTGCGAATAAAAGTTTACACCGCGAGCGTCGAGGCACGTATAGGTGGAGTACGAAGGGTGCACGAATGAAAGAGGGTGGGGCATCGTAAAATCGAGATTCAATATCGTAAGCGGATGAAGGGTCTCTCTTTCTCTCTTTCTCTCTCTCTCTCTCTCTCTCTCTCTCTCTCTCTCTTTCTCTCTTCTTTTTTTCTCCTTCCTTCCTTTCTCGTACCCTTTAAAGGGAGACGATGGGTGCAACGAGTCGCGTACGTCACGTCGATGTCAAGGATCCGCCTTCCTGTCGCTCAACACATAGGATACAAATATACCTACTTGAATTCACGAAGGATGCATAGAAAATATTAAATCGACCTAAGTCACTTCAATTCCTATCGTTTTTTACACACTCGAATTCGCTCGAGTGTATCGTCAATCCTATACGTATACACAGGGTGATTTCGTAGAATCGAACGGTACCGCGAAGTAAATGTATTTTATATTAAAATTAAGAAAAATGTTATATCCGTTATATACTTCGTCGTCATCATCATCATCAACATCATTATCATCATCAACATCATCATCATTATCATTATTACTATTATTAATTTATTATGTATATAATATTTCATTAGATATTCTTTTTTTTTTCTTTTTTACGACACATTTTACATTAGATTTTAATCTTCGTACGAAGTGGAATTGATCTTTACATGTTTGATCTTATATATTTGAAAAAGAAAAGGAATTTACAAAATATTGCAAATAAAATCAGAATAATATATTAAGCGTAGGTATCGTCGTTATTACATCGAACTCTCGTATTATTATTCTACGTATAAGATTCGCCTCATTTCGCGACATTAATATATTTAATGAATTCTTCTCATTATTTTCTTATAACCTATCAAATAGGATTCTTCTCGATGCAAGAACCTATAAATATATATACATATATAACTTTTCGACGAAACTGTTCTTATAGTTCATGCGTGATTTGACACTTTGCGAGTGAGGAATGGCCGAGAAACATAATAATAAAATGTTAAACGGCGATAAAACGTTATCGTTGCGCATCTTTTCTCTCCCTCTCTCCCTCTCTCTCTCTCTCTCTCTCTCTCTCTCTCTCTCTCTTTCACTCTTTTACTCTGCCTTCTACGTGTTTTCTGAGAATGTTCGTATATAGGTAGTACGGCGTGATCGTAAAAGACGAACGTTTTAATACAATTTACAATAAAGTATCGAGTTGGGTGTTGCACGTATAACGGGTGTTTCCGATGAAATCGACCGTGGCTGATCGCGAATTTATCGTCGTACGCATTCTGACTAAACCATTTCTAAACTTTCTCTTGGTCTCTTCTTGAAAATATTGAGAAGCCTTAGATACGTAGGTTACGCATGAACGGGCGTTGAGTTTCTTACTGGATCGGTATAACTTTTTTGTTTGTTATTTTTTTTGTTGTGTTTTTTCTTCCCTCCCATAGAAATACAATTTTTCAATTCCGTTAAAAGTTCTTTTTTTTTTTTTTTTCTGCGAGACGTACCATGTACATACGTATCCGCGCTCGCGCGTTTTATTATTTCGTAATCGAACGTTATTTTTAATCTCTCCTTTCATTTAATCGATACGAATATTTACTACTAATTCATGATCGAGATGACAAATATTTTCTTTTTTTTATATAGTTTTTCGTTTCTCTCTCGTCCCCTCGCCCCCTCCCCTCCTTTCCTCCATAACAAACGAGATATAATTGACACATGGCTTTTTATACTCTTCTTTTATTATTATTATTATTATTATTATTATTATTATTATTATTATTATTATTATTATTATTATTATTATTATTATTATTATTATTATTATTATTACTTTTTTTTTTGCATCGACATCGTTAGAAGAATAATATGAATATATGAACAAGATATTTATAATTATATAGGAGGAGGAGAATTTGTCTAAACGAGAAGAATTCGTATCTTCGCGTGCCATCAAACCGTCCGTCTAATTGTTCCTTATTAAAAACGATCCTTACCGCTTCGACAGTCAACGAGCAAACGACGACTTTAGTCGAACAAGAGAGAGAGAGAGAGAGAGAGAGAGAGAGAGAGAGAGAGAGAAAGAGAGAGCTGGTAAGATTTTGGGACGATCAAAGAGCGGACCGAGAAAGTTCTCAGTCTTGTTTTCAACGCTCCTTATCCTTAGCAAGCTCTCGAAGGATCCTTAATTCTCAAGGACGACGAAGACGACGACAAAAGCTTCCTCATCGTCTCTACGAGGTAATTTCCGTTCGTGGAGCACCGAAGAGAGTCCTCGAGGCTGGTGTCCATTTTTTTTCCTCTTTCCCTTTTCTTTTTCCTTTTTATCTTTTCCTCGAAAAGTTACGACCCGAGATGAGTACATGGAAAGTCGAACGAGAAGAAAGAAAGAAAGAAAGGAAAAAAAATACGTAAAAAAAAAAAAAGAAACATAATAAAATAATAACGAAATATTATCGATCGTTTCGCACTTGGATGGCTACATCGATGAATCGTTGCGGTTTTCGTTCGACGGAAACAAGAATTCGGATGGTCGGATTGTTGCGAATTATTGACGATAGTTGAATGGGACTGAGAGAGAAAGAGAGAGGTAGAGAGAGAGAGAGAGAGAGAGAGAGAGAGAGAGACAGAGAGAGAAAGCAGGAGATAGCTTTCATGGATCGTACGAACCCGTCGGAATCAATTAATTATCGGAATAATTAAAGTTTCAGCTTTCACGAAGAAAGAGAGAGAGAGAGAGAAAGGGAGAGAGAGAGAGAGAGAGAGAGAGAGAGAGAGAAAGAGAGAGAGAGAAAGAGAATGGCTGATTAACGCCGAACGATAATGTCGATAGAAAATTTATAACCTGGACGAATTTCACTAAATTCATAGATAAGAAGGCTCGTTCAAAATGGGTGTGTATTAATTAAAAAAAAAAAAAAAGAAAGAAAATAGAGGGAGAGAGAGAGAGAGAGAGAGAGAGAGAGAGAGAGAGAACACCCAAAGAAACTAAATCATTAAAATCCTTTAGAGGCATTTAGCATTTACAAATACGATTTCTTTCATCGACGATGATCTATAAATATATATACATATACATATACATATATATATATATATATATATACACACGTATGTAAACCGGATAGCAATCGTCGATCGAATCGCAATTGTCGATCGAATCGCAATTGTCGATCGGCTTGACGATTGTTTTCCCCGCGCTGGGAATTAATATCATGCGAGCAGATCGGTTATCGAACGGCCAGTTGACTGTACATACATAGAGCAAAAGGGATAAAGAGATAGAGCAAGATACGTAGGAGGGTGAGATAGAAAGTGTGAGAGAGATAGACAGAGGTAGAGAGAAAGAGAGAGAGAGACAGACAGAGAGACGGATAGAGAGAGAGGACAGAGAGACAGACAGACAGACAGAGAGAGAGGACAGAGAGAGAGAGAGGGACAGAGAGAGAGAGAGAGAGAGAGAGAGAGAGAGAGAGAGAGAAGAACGTAGAACGAGAGGGTAGAACGTCAGTGTGGTGGCACGGAGTGCACATTGACATATCGCCACAAAATTAACACATTCTTCTCACTCCGCCGGCAGCATGGCGACAATCACGAAATAATGCGGCCCGTGCGAGCGACCGAACGGCCAAAATGTGTGGCGGCCGTTGTGGTCTGTTATAACCCCACCCCCATCCCTCCCTTCCCCTGATCATCTTCCTCCTACTGCAACCCTCTTTTCCTCATTCTGTCGACTCTCAACCCCTTTCATTCCGACTTTCGCTAATCGCGACATACTTCTTCTTTTTTTTTTTAAACTAATTATGCATGTATGCATGTATGTAAATATTTATGTATGTATGTATGTATCTCATGTCCTTTAATTTTAAAGAGAAAAGAAAACGGGTAAAAGGAAAAAGAATGTTTCGTTTCTTTCCTCTAACATAATCAACTAGCCTCTTTATCAACGATTAATTTTCTATATCACGTAGATGATTCATACATTAGAAAATGTTATCCGTTCGGTTTCTATGAGAAACAATCACGATCCCACGAACAATCATACAGATTTCTCCCTATTAGAATTATCATTCAATGGCAGACGGACGACGGATGTTCACCTTGATGCGCGTTTAACGCACGTGCATTATTATCAGTACGCAATCGATCGGCACGAGGCCGTGGCAATTTGTGTTCGTCGTTCTAATGCGTCGCTATGATATCCCTATAATCGATTAGGAAAAGTAAGTAAATATAATCAAATGATATAAAATAATTATATGATAATTACGCAGTCGAGATGAATAAAAAAATTCTTTTGTTATTTTTTTTTTTTTTTTTTTTCCTTTAATATAAAGACACTACTGATTTCCTATCACATCGAAACAAACTGCGCGCGCGCGCACACACACACACACACACACACACAGACGTAATATTCTAAAAATTTGATGTAAAAATTAAACGTACAAAACAAATGGTTATATTCATTTTGATTTATAAATAAAAAAGTAGTTGGTTTCTTATCACATAGAATAAAAAAATATTGTACACGCATAGGTATAAATGTATACGTACATGCATGCATACATACATGAATGCATACATACATACATGTATGCATACATACATATATACATACATACATACATACATACATACATACATCTCATATGTACGTATGTACATACACGTACATATATTACCTATATAATATTAAAAAAAAAAAAAAAAAAAAGAAAGGAAAAGAAAGTTAATATTGGTTAAAACGAAGAAACGCTTTTATTATTCTCAATTAATCGATACGTAATCGATAATGTAAGGTTCTATATTGTCTATATCGTATATTATCGAATAAAAATAAAAGGAGAAAAATATATTCTAAAGACAGACAGAGATACAATATTTATATCTATATAATATGATTGTAGTAAGTATAGCTATAAGATGCACTTGTTTTCGTTTTGCTATAAAACGTTTTGCGGTGGAATTCGAAGCCGCAGGCACGCCAGGGGCGACCGGCTAATAAATAAATCGACAGGACATTTCGTCTCGTACACTGTCAGCGAGCGAGAAATTCGATAGTCCTTCTCGTTCCGCCCTTTTAGCCAGCCTGATCTTTTCTTCCTTCTCTCTCTTTCTCTCTCTCTCTCTCTCTCTCTCTCTCTCTCTCTTTCTCTCTCTTTCACTATCCCTGTCTAACTTTCTTGATAGAACGATGAGATAAAAAGGGGTGCGGGCGATGGGAACAAGAAAAAGAAGAGGAAGAATAAAAAGAAGATGAAAAATAAGAAGAAAGGAAATAAAAGGAATAGGAAAAAGAAGAAGGAGAAGTAGGAGAAGAAGATGAAGGGGAAAAAGGAAAGAGATAGATAGAGGGTGGAACGCGCGAGCGATTAATAATTTGTGCCAACGACGACAGCCGTGCCGGGCCAATTTGTCGAGCGCGAGACGAATTCCGCTCGTCGAACGGCTTTTTTCAGAAAGGTGGAGGTAGACAACTCTCGAAAGGGCTCTCTCTCTCTCTCTCTCTCTCTCTCGGGCGCAAGGCACGTCGATGATCGCAACGGGACAATCTCTTGCGTGCTTTCCTCTTCCGACGACTTGTTTTTATTTTATTTTATTTTATTTTATTTTATTTTATTTTATTTTATTTTATTTTATTTTATTTTGTTGTATTTTGTTTTGTCTAAGCGAGCGCAGAACTCTTTCATTATGTGAAATACAATCGAGAAACATAAAAAAAAAAAAATAAAAAAGAAAGAAAAAAGATCGACAATTCTTACGATAGCATTATCCAATCGAAATTATGATCGTTTATATATTACTATTTTCAACGTTGTCCAACAAATGAACATAATGATCAATAACCATCAATATCGTTCTCTTTTAAAACGATCGGCCAATAATGTTACTTCTTTCCTTTTCATTTTTTTTTTTTTTTCTTTTTTCTTCCCTTTTATTTACCGCACGAAAACACACGCGCGATAATTTGCAACGGTATTATCGACATCGATCTAAAGAAAGAAAGAAAAAAAAAAAAAAAAAAAAAAACCCCAAAAAAACATCGTCTATTCGTAATTACTCTGATTTGTCTACTTTACTTTTTTTTTTTTTTTTTTCTTCAAATTTATACTCTCGTGCTCGAGCCAAGAGAAAATAAATGAGAAATAATATTCTTAACTGTCGATTCGTCTAGTTACGACATTATGAACGATACTTCGTTTTTATTTATTCATTTATCTATCTATCTGTTTTTCTCTTCTCTTTTCGCAACGTCCTAATAAAAAGGGAGCGAAAGAAAAAGACAAAGAAAAAAGGAAAAAGGAAAAAAGAAAAATGAAAAAAATAAAAAAAGGAGAAAAAAGATATGAAAAAAAAAAAGAGGTAACATTTTTGAGCGCTCGATAGGGTCGAATGATCTCGTGGTCCAGTGATCCGGAAAGGCAGCGATATCGGGCAGCGACGATGCGAAACGAATGCAAATATCGTGGAACGTTGCGTTCGCCTATATAAAAGTGTATATCTGCGAGCGCGTTTAAAAGGGCGACTCTTGTCGGGCAGGCCGATCTCGAACGAAATTGACGAGAAAGGCTATTATCGTCATAATAACGGCGACGAAGTATCGTTAGAAATTTTGATCGCATCGCGTATACGCCGCGTCGTTTAAATACGCGATGAATTAACGCGATAATCTCCTCCTCCACCCCCCAACCCCACCCCCCACCCCCTCGCCTCTCCATCCTCTCCCACTCCTCCACCGCCTAACTCCCACCCAACCCCCTTTTTTTCGGTGGATCGGCCCACCTATCCTGTGTTACTCTACCCTTCGCCACGCTACTTCTCCACTGTCCCATTGTCTCCTATATGTATTTGACCTTTTATCGAACCAATCCGACATCGTTTTTCCGTTCTCCTCGTACGCAACGAAGAACGATAACCTATTGCGGGAATTCCGCCTCTGCGGAAACGCGTTTACCCCCCTGCGCGAATCCTTCCGCGTAAAACGCATTTACCTTCTCCAGGTCGATATACGCTTTTAGATCTCCTACTGGATCGATATATGTTTCAGATTTCTTCGAGATCGCTCATTTTATTTTCTATATTCCCTTCGAACGAATTTCTCGAATATATTATTCGAGGGGGTTCGTTGTCATTGATAATCTACATGAGAAAAAAAGAAAAGAAAAAAAGAAAGAAAGAAAAAACAAAGAAATTGCACAGCATGTAAATTATGATCTATATTTATTTTCTAATAGCCTATAATTTTACAAACAAAAAAAAAAAAAGAAGAGAAAAAAAAATATATATATATATATATATCATAAGTATACGGTGTAAAACGTATGATTTACATCTACTTTTTTATATTATAGTATGAATTAATTAGAAAGAAAAAATAAATAAAAATTAAAAAAGAAATAAAAAATCATACTATCTGTAATTTATAACATACCTATTTTCTTATACCGTATGACCTAATAATAATAATAACAATAAAAATTATATAAATATGTGAAACTTGCAATCTACCTATACTTATAATAAACTATGTATTAACTTGAACGTACTTATAGTATTATTCACATAAGAATAAAACATGATATTAAACAAGGATCAAAAGTCAAATCAATACTACATCAATCGAAGAGAAGTTTATAGATTAATGTATCGATCTCAATCGAAATCGAATCGAATCGAATCGAATCAAAGGCGAATTTCTTTCTAAATATTTTTATCGTATCTCCATCAAATATATATATATATATATATATATATATATATATATATATATGCATAGATACACGTATTATTATTTATTAAATACAATATTCTTTATACATGCACTAAGCAATATACACCGATAAATATACGTTTAATAACGGTACACCTTGTACGTTTGTCAATTTCGTAGCGGGTACCAGCGGATAGGACGATATTTTAGCCGGTTGCAAAGTGATACCTTACACGAGCCCCGTTCCACCGTTAAATCATGAAAATTTCTCGTGTACTGGTATATCGTGGCATCGCTACGGATTATTCATTAATCGGTTATCTCGTCTTTCCCTCTCTCTCTCTCTCTCTCTCTCTCTCTCTCTCTCTCTCTCTATCTCATGGTCAAGTCTGAGTTATATGCCGTCTCGTTTCGTTCTACGTTTTGTAGCTCCTTGGATCTCTTCGTTGGTCTCGCATATAAACTTGTCTACCATCTTGTCTCTCTCTCTCTCTCTCTCTCTCTTTCCCTCTCTCTGTCTCTCTCTCTCTCTCTCTCTCTCTCTCTCTCTCTCAATTTATAGACATTGAACGAGAAGAAGCTGGACGAGAGAGTAGGATACTTCGATATCCGTGCGATCGAAACGTTAAACGTCGAAGGATCGATCGATCTCTGTTAGATCTATAATAATTTTCGATTATTAGAAAATTCTAACCTGTCTTAGATATCGGCCAGTACGAGATAACTAATCTGACGTATAATATTTAACGTCGATGATTTTTAGATTATAAAACGTTGGTATATATATATATATATATATATATATATATATGTATGTACAGTACCACTATTAATTAATTCACATATCCGTGTATTTACATGGATGTGTAAGTTAATAGTCATATGTCTATCCTATGTATACCGCAGTAGCTGCTGCTGCCGGAATCTTTCGTAAATGCGTCAACCAACGACAATGATCGTTAATATCTAGGAACGAGTCGTTTCGCGAACGAGACGACCGTCAGCTGCCGACGCGTTCCGTTGTTCCATCGTTCCATCGTTCCATCGTTCCATCGTTCCATCGTTCCATCGTTCCATCGTTCCTCTCTCTCTCTCTCTCTCTCATGAAATCTCCGTCATTCGTACAGTCATTATCCATTTACGGGCATGTTTTATCGATCGATTATATATATACATACATATATGTATATATGTATATATATATATATATATATGCATATATGTATGTGTATATATGCGCGCACGCGCGCGCGCGCGTGTGTGTGTGTCGACACAACTCAAAAAGACAACGTAAATGCGTCAGTACGTTAACGTACATACTATTATTATTTACACGCATTCCTTCGTTAAACATATCGAGTCATCGTAATCCTATCTTCAGATCGTTTCTATGTATGTTTGTATATTTAAAGTTTAACTCGTTTGCCAGCTCGCTCAACTTGCATATTTCGAGAATGAACGAGTATTAATTGCATTTTCTCTTTCCTTCTTTTATTTTTCCTTTCTTTGTTCTTCCTCTTTCTCTTCCTTCTTTTTTTGAAATTGTTCAATTATCGCAAGATAGACGTTTAATGTTCTTTCTTTTTTTTTTTTTTGGGTTTCTTCGTAACGAAACAATGTAAAAGTTCGATAGATACATTCTATCTCGATCATATTTCCCGATGGTGTCCCTTTGTTTGCCGAAATTAATCAGTTTGGCTTCGATAAACTGTTTAAATATTTATCTATGTTATTTACCCAATAATTGATCGTTTCGTAACACTACGTATATATATATATATATATATATATATATATATATATATTTACTTTTCTATTTTTGAGTAATTCGAATTTATTAAAAATTCGATTTAAATTATAGAACTGAACGTATTTCGTTTTTCTTTTCTTTTTTTGAAAAAAGAAAAATCCCTGATACACACACACACACACACACACACACACACATTGAGTTATAAAAGAACGTAGATTATAATTACACGTTCGTAAGGATGAATTTAAAAAAAGAAAAAGAAATATGAAAGGAATAAAAAATGAAAAGAAAATAAGGAAAAAAAGAAAGATTAACATTTTAACAGAGCTGAAGAGAATGTAGAATGTTGTATAGTTAGGTATAAACATACATACAGGCGTACACACACGCACACACACACGCGCACGCGCGCGCACACACACACACACACACACACACACACACACACACACACACACATACATCCGTAGGAAGGAAAGGTACGCGCGTACCCGATCGTCGAGATCACCGTTGTCGTTCCCAAGGAACTTCTTAATCCTGGCTCGGCACGGCGAGAAATAATTTGCCAGGAACGAAGTACGAGGGTGGTGTACCATCTCTCTCTCTCTCTCTCTCTCTCTCTCTCTCTCTCTCTCTCTCTCTCTCTCTCTCTGTATATATACTCATACACATATATTTATCTCTCTGCGTGTGTATACGTGTGTGTTTGTTTGTCTCTGTATGGAACATTCGCGTGTAGACGAACGTGCTTTACAACTGACGTCGTTGAATCCTCCGCGTAGATTCCCGAAGGAGAACTCCACTTGGTAATATTTTAATGGTCACGAAGTGGTACCTCGCAAGATCCGCCGGCGTTCCATCGTTAAATCATACGACTTTTCGCTCGCGGTCCGCATCGTATTCTCTCGCACGTTCTGCGAGTATATACACTTGCCTTCCTTCCTTTTTCGATGTTATAACCTCTTTCTTTCTTTCTTTCTTTCTTTATTTATTTATTTTTTTCTTTCTTTCTTTCTTTCTACCTTCCTTCCTTCCTCTCTTGTAACCATCACCATCACCAAAGGAAGTCCGGCGCATCCTCATTACGACTTATTCATTAATCTGATATCCGTTTGGCTATCTTTTGCTCGTTCACTTACATTTGAGTTTATTCTCGTCATTTTCGGTAGCTTTATCTCTCTCTCTCTCTCTCTCTCTCTCTCTCTCTCTCTTTCTATATATATATATATATATATATATATATATATATATATATATATATATGTATGTATGTATGTATATGTATACGTTTATGTATATATCTTTATCTATTATTTTTTTATTTATTTCTCTCTCTCTCTCTCTCTCTTTTTCCTCTCCCAATATCCTGTATTTTTTATTCTTCTTTCTGTTTTTTGATTGTTTTTGTTTCTTTTGTAGACGACATGAATATTAATCATAATCAATTAGCAATAAAAATTTGAAGAAAAAATCGAATGTTTTTAATACGAACATTTTACGCGTTTATTTTCTATTGAATTTTTTATTTCGTTCTTTTTCTCTGCGTGTGCGAGTAATTTGGATTATCGAATTTCCTTCTTTTGTTTACCACAACGATCGGACGATGTAACGACTAATTGTCACGGTGTATTTGTGTATTTATCCTTGTTTTTTTCTTTCATGCGAAACAAAAATAATTCGAAATTATTAAATATCGATTAAGAGAAGTATCATCGAGTGATCGAAGTAATAATAAAATATTAGAGAGATTCGAGATTGAGATCATCAAGAACATCAATATTTTTGACACACACACACACACGCGCGCGCGCGCTTCTTAATAGATCTCTAACAAAGAATACTTTTTCTTGAAAGAAATTAAAGATTGAGATTAAAGAAATTACAAAGATCTTTATATCCACGAACAAACTACATTTACATACGTATCTCGTATCAAAGCATTACTATCTATTTAAAATCCCGAAAGATAATTATCGTTTATTTATTAACAATTATATAAATATTATATATATATATATATATATATATATTTTTTTTTTTTATTTATATATTTAATTTTCGCTTTATCGAAAGATATCGACTTAATAAAAAATCGAGGAAGCTCGGTTGCATCGGGAATATCGGTAGATTGCTGAAGTTGTTTTAAATGTAGAAGGGAAGAGGAGAAGAGGAATTAGAGAGAAGACGAAGAGGACGATGAAAAAGAAGCAGAAGCAGGAGCAGAAGAAGAAGAAGAAGAAGAAGAAGAAGCAGAAGAAGAAGATGAAGAAGCAGTGGAAGAGAGGAAGGGAAAAGAGCAGGTATGACTGCTGCTGTCATATATAATAACCGCATAAAACAGATACGCGCGAAGCAACCAGCCCACGAATATATTATGTTGCTGCGGCTAATTTACGATT
>OU426851.1:8807471-8827471 GCA_911387685.1 Dolichovespula media | reverse complement strand
TATCTTGGACGGATCGTTTCAAGCTAATGATATTCAATAGACAAGAGAGAGAGAGAGAGAGAGAGAGAGAGAGAGAGAGAGAGAGAGAGTGCAAAGAGGAAACGTAACAGAGGGAGAGGACTAGAAGCTGTCAACGCTTCCATGTGTCACTCATGTCGGTTCCCTTCGGCTTCGCTGTTGTTGTCCCGTCCTGGCTCTGCCTGCTTCTGTTACTCCACTTAGCACGGCAGTCGGACCTGTCCTTTCACCTACCATCAACACACCCTACGAACTACGGAGGACATTTCTCATATAGACCGATTCGTCAAAATGAAAGAAGGACAAAAACTACCGGAAGCGTTTAAACAAATTCCAACGAAACTTTTCCAGCCGTGAATATGTTTGATCGATGAACGCAACTTACCAACCTCCCTCCCTCTCTCCATCCCTCCTCTTGCCTCTCATAGCTCTGTGTCTCGTCTTCTCCAACTTTCTTCGACTGACGCGAATCAACACGATAGGTGAGGGAGAGCGGGCGGACGGATGTTAACAGGAGGGAGGGGGTCAGATACTCTTCTATTCGCCGTCTCTGTCACTCTCATCGTCGGATTAGCTTCGAACTCTCCCCTATTTAAGGTAAAAGATATGGTACTGTTAAATACTTAAAACGTCGACATTAACGCCAAAGGATATCATCAAAATTTCTCATGTATCAATTAATCGTATCCTCTCTGAGGATTTGTTTTAATTTGTCCGAACGCGAATAACAGACATTCAAACGTCAACGTACGAAACGTTGATAATCGGTAATCGAAACGCTTTCGACATGTTTATTTTTTTTTTTTTTTATTTTTTTTTTTTTACTTTTTTTCCTTTTCATCCATTCTTTTTTCTTTACGAATTAAGTACCAATAACACGAGGGAACGCTTCCATCCTTATCTCTTTACTTACTTGGGATACGTCTACATTGAACCTACGAACACATGGAGAACCGGTTACGGCGAAGAAGTGTAATGATAAAGAGAAAGGAAGAGAGAGAGAAAAGAAAAAAGGATAGAGAGAAAAATGAAAGAAAATAACAAAAAAAAAAAAAAAAGAAAAAAATAAAAAGAAAAGGAAAAGAAAAAACCTACGCCTCGATATCCATTCGCGTCAGTAGGGTGAGCACAATAGCAGATCGTACGAAAAGTCTGATTTATCGCTTCCATCGCCACGGGGGCATTTGTATTGGGAGACGTAACGAAATGCGACATAATAGGTCGCACTGGATCCCCGGGTCCATTGTAGCCTTCTAATGGCATGACAAGACCACTGACACGCTGAAACAGGAGTACGCCAAGAGGGATGTTTGATTTACAATTAATTTCGCAATATCACGCTTGATCCAGCTTTGGCACGTTAAATATAGCAAGTCCTTCTTCTCCTTCGTTTCTTATACATCGTTCCCGAACGTTCGTTGTAAATTTCTAATAACGTTACGTACGTGTTTTAACTTAAGAACGTATCACGAAGAGAAAGGTGATCGACATTGGGAATGATCTAAACGGTAGCCATACCACTATATTATCTATGTATGCCGAGACACGAGAACACGAATTTATAGAGTCACTCTCATAAAATATATAGTATCGAATTTAAATGTCTCCCTCGATATCAAACGCGTTCCCATTCCATAGATTGTATAGATACGCTTTATGGATGTGATTACGTTTTCTTTTTCTATTTACTCTCTCTCTCTCTCTCTCTCTCTCTCTCTCTCTCTCTCTCTCTCTCTCTCTCTCTCTCTCTATTTCACTCTCCCTCTTTCATTCTTTTTTTTAGTCTTTTTCGTTTCGTTCTCCCTCGCAGATTAGATAAAATGTTCTTACTTTTCGAACAGATATAAATAAATTGGCGCGCGTTATGAGTATGTGCGAAAGGGAGAATTAAATGTTTGTTTCGGCGACGACGAAAAAAGAAACAAAAATGAAAGAAAGAAAAATTGCAAGCATTTGTTAATTTAAAGAAAAATTCAAATATGGATCTCGTATAGAGTATATACAGTTGTTACTCGGCGTCTCTAAAGAACATTTCAAATGTTTCCTTTGTCCTTGGAAAAATGTATCCGTACGATTCGGAGGCAAAAAAAAAAAAAAAAAAAAAAAAAAAAAAAAACAAAGAAAATAATCGCATTATTTCTACGATTTATTTTATAGAATATATTTATTTTAAAGGTAGTCGACGAAAAAAAAAAAAAGAAACGAGCAAAAAGATTTTACGTAAGAATTTCTACCCTCCTATTCGCGCAACATACGGGACATATTATTATCGTGACGAGTATGATGGACCGAAATAATAACCTCATTTCTTATTTCTCTTTCTTTCCTACTTTCTTTTTACACGTTCTTAAGCCTACTCGAAAAAATTCGTCGATAGGAGTATAGGCCCTTGTGTTCCGGAAAGAACGATTTCCAGAGAATCCGTCGAATATTGGTATAACGGTATAACGAAAAGGGGCCGAGACGAGAGGGTGCGCAAAAGAGAGAAAGAGAGAGAGAGAGAGAGAGAGAGAGAGAGAGAGAGAGAGTGAGAGTGAGAACGAGGGGTAGGTTACACCGCGGA
The DNA here is from genome assembly GCA_911387685.1 of Dolichovespula media. NCBI lineage: Eukaryota > Metazoa > Arthropoda > Insecta > Hymenoptera > Vespidae > Dolichovespula > Dolichovespula media. The sequence goes on along the minus strand of OU426851.1, from coordinate 8,824,890 downwards.
GTGAATGTCATTTATACCGGGCGATGTGGTACACATTGTTAGCGCCAAGCGAGAGTGCGCGCAACCCATGGCATGACAGGAACACCACCCCTGTGTCAGGCATTGTATATTTTTTGGATCGTGATTTAGCCGTGATGTACGGCTGCGGCTTTGCGCGTTATGCTAGTCATATACGGCCGTCCGTCAGGTACCGCGCGCCATTACGCGTACTCGATGCCACTTATCCCGCAATATGGAAAACTTGCACCTGGTTATTAACCGGATGACAAAAGAAATAAAATAACAATGACGATAAAATACAAGATACGAAAGAAAGAAAGAGAGAAAGTGAGAGAAAGAGAGAGAGAGAGAGAGAGAGAGAGAGAGAGAGAGAGAGAGAAACGGTAAATCGAAAATTTTCCTAGAGAAAGAGAAAGTTGGAGGGGAAAAAAAAATATTAGTTCAACGAGTAGATCCTACTTACGAGTCTAATCCGATTGGTTCCTTTCGAAAGGGCGTGTCGAACTTGTAAAAAATTACTTTCACCGATTACATGTAATCCTCTCTCTCTCTCTCTCTTTCTCTCTCTCTCTCTCAATGATTTCATATAATATTCGTGTAGGATTTACAGCCGTTAATTTCGTTATTAGAAGTCAGTAGCCGTACTACGATAAAACCCCTCGAATAACCCCAACTGCTACCCGATAACTGATTTTTTCCACTCTCTTTCGTAACTAATCCCCGTTATAACCGACCGTATGTGTTCAGATGGATGGACCAATCTTAAAATGGATAATACAATGAAATAACTGGAAGAGTATGTTCAATATTACAAAATTTATCAAAATTCAAGATAAGACGTGACGTAGCTAATGCAACGCTATAGTAAGTCTCCTTAAGTCCGTAACTCTACCGTGATTTGTCTCTCTCTCTCTCTCTCTCTCTCTCTCTCTCTCTCTCTCTCTCTCTCTCACTCATTCACTCACTCACTCACTCTCTGTCCTACGTCTCAGCCGGTCTATCTCCATCTCTGTCTCTCTATGGTCCCCTGGGCACGGTACACCCACACGCATCCAGTGCGTTTCCTCCTGGGCTGCCTACAGAGCAATTAACAAGTCCCCCTCGAGGGCTAATCCTGCTAATCCCTTGACTGATGCCCCCCCTCTCACCTCCTGCCTCGTTTCACCTTGTCCATGACCCGCTGCGCCAACGAACCGAACTCGTTCCATCTACCAGCATGTCTTTGCACGAAAAGCATGCTCGGACACTTTCGAAAAGATAGCAGGTAGATAAACGTCCTGCTGATTTTGCTCTCCATATCTCTCTCTCTCTCTCTCTCTCTATCTCTCTATCTCTCTCTTTCTTTTTCTCTTGCTCTCATCATCAAAATCCCTCTTGGATATTGCAATATCGCGGTGTATGTGTAACGCGTTTATGAAATAAATCGTTCGGTTTAAAAGTCTTTTCTCGTCATTCGATGGACATAAAGAGTAAAGTAGTCTCAGCTTGAAACTCTCCCCCTCTCTCTCTCTCTCTCTCTCTCTCTCTCTTTCTTTCTTTCTCTCTCTCTACTTACATCGGTATGAACTACATATTACAGGTTAGAAGAAGATACCTAATCTTTCAAGATCGCATTTCACTTTGTAGAATAGTGCGCTCTCGAAACGCGTTCAGGCGCAGGAGCTAGCTAAGGGACCGTTAATAAAATTATAAATAAATATCACGGATTCTCTGATATAGCAAAAGGGGGATTCCCGCTAGGCTTAAGAAGTCTTGCGCGTGTTCCTTCCACGAAGGAACTTAACGGCGATGCCGAAGGTAAATCATCGTAAAGGCAATCGGCCGGAGGCGCCGAGGGTGATTTATAACAAACAGCTAGGTGTTTACCGGGCGCTTCGTGTATCGTGAAGGGCCGAGAGGAGAACGGAGGCTCCTCACCCTCGAGATGCGAATCGATTTCGTAAGGGTGTGAGAGAGAGAGAGAGAGAGAGACAGAGAGAGAGAGAGAGAGAGAGAGAGAGAGAGATAGAGAGAGAGAGAGACGAGACGAAGAAGAAAGTACACTAAGGAAAACGTTTTGAAGTTCGCGCCCGAGTTATTTATGCCTATCGCGTTGTTCCCTTTGACGAACGTAAACGTCCACGCATGGATTTACGATCGGTGTTTAAAGCCTGTCCACGGGCTCATCTCGAATACTTCCTTTTCCTCTCCTGCATTAGTCGGACGTCTGCATTAGTCGAGAATGAATATCTCTCTCTCTCTCTCTCTCTCTCTCTCTCTCTCTCTCTCTCTCTCTCTGTCTCTGTCTTTTTATTCTCTCTCTTTCTCATATGCTACCATAAACCGAATCGTATTAAACCGTTGAATCCTAATTAAGAGATACGATCGATCCAATAGAATAGTTCTTTTTTTATCCATAAAAATAATCCTGAAAAGGAATAGAAAAGGTTTCAGAGAAATCATCGTGAAACCATAGTTCAAGTGTCCCCTCGTCAGCCCTTACTCCAACTTCCCCTCCCCACCCCCTCCACCTATCCTATTTTATCCTACCCTACCATACACCCAAATCGATGTTATACGACTGGAACCGACTGGCGAGGTAATAAAATTTGCGAGGAAGAACGAAACCGTGGCTGTGGTGTAGTAGTAGTGGTAATAATAGTAGAAGAAGAATCAGACAAGGTAGTAGAAGAAGAAGTAGAAGAAGTAATAGATGTAATAGTAGAAGAAGAAGAAGTAGCAGTAGTAGCAGAGGTAGAAGTAGACGTAGAAGAGGATAAAGACGAAGAAGACGAAGAAGACGAAGAAGACGAAGAAGAAGAAGAAGAAGAAGAAGAAGAAAAAGCTGTCAGGGCTCCGTTCTTATCCTTTCTACCTTTCGATCGCAGTACGATTTCTTTCTCGACGAGTAGCAAAGAGAGGATAGTTTCTCCTTTTATCATTTTTATTATACCTCGGCCGTCCATGGCCGTCGTCGTCGTAATCGAAGTCGACCGAGCGGTTTACGGCTGTGGTTGCCATTCAGTAGGCAGGAAATGCCAGAGAGCCTATACTTCTACAATTCTCGGTCTCAACCTCTAGAGGAAACTCTCTTTCACATTCGTTCGTTCGTTCGTTCGTTCCTTCGTACGTTCATACGTACGTTCGTTCGTTCGTTCGTTCGTTCGTTCGTTCGTTCGTTCGTTCTTTCGACTCAATTGGAATCATAAATTATTCGAAGCTGGTCCTTACTCTCCAAGAGAAAACGGTTATATCGAGAGCTAAACGGCGTGATATACGCGAGCTCAGCGCGACACACGGATTCGGCCGTGGGTTTTCAAAGGAAACCGTGATTAACCGTGCCTGACACCGAGAACTACAGGGATTTGAATAAATTCACTACTACAACTACTACTACTACTAACACTACTATTGCTACTACTACTACCACTACTGGTGCTGCTGTTACTGCTATTACTACGACCACTATAACAGCAAAGTGTGCCTCAGACTTCGCAGGAGTAAAACATCTCTTTTTCTCTTTCTTTCTCTCTCTCTCTCTCTCTCTCTTTCTGGCTCTCTATTTCTTTCTTTTGAATATGTCGGCATAATCTCTTTCTCTAATTCTCTCGTCCCGATAATTCAGAGAAGAAATACGCGCTGAAAGGACGCGAATGTATATCCCGATTACACGCGGCAGCAGCATCATGATTACCCAACCGGAGGAGCCTTAGGGATTTAAACTAAAGACGCATACCGATATTCGAGATTCTCTATCTCTCTTTTCTTTGGACATTCTCTCTCTCTCTCTCTTTCTTTTTTCATCTTTTTATTTCTTACTCACTATCTCTCTCTTGAAAGATCCTTCGAGATGTTGGACGAAGCTGTTCCAACGAAGTTCAAAGAACCGTTGTGAATTCCTTTCGAACAAATACGCACGAACCAGTTCGATAAAAATCCTTCTCCCCCATCCTTGTGCCCTTATCAAGGATTTTTAACAGATCGAATCGACCTTAATGTACGGCGTTTAAGAAATCGTTTCTTCTTTGCGGCTTTTTCTTTTTTTTTTTCTCTTTCATATATATATATATATTTGTTTTTTATATTTTTTGTTATTTTTTTTTATATTTATATATATATATATATATACGTATATTTTTTTCTTTTTATATATTTAATAATTAACACAGATTGGTATTGATCGAATCGTGCAGTAAGCTCGAAACGACGGATATTAAGAGAAATCTAATGTGTCGTCGAATAACATTGGAGGATAATCGAGATGAAATGAATTTCATGCGTATTCGATCCTATTAATCTTTAAATAAGAATTTATATGCGTACGTATGTAAATACGTAACGCTAATTATTTATGCGTCGTCTCAACGATGGAAAGTATTTTTTTTTATTTTTTTATTTATTTCTTTTTTATTTTCAGATTTCAATAGGAAATTAGAGAAAATCCAATTTGAAAATTTCTGAAAAAATTTCCAAATATAATTCTCTTGACATATTTACCGGCTATAAACTCGTAGAACAAAATTTAAATTCAGATCGTTTCATTAATGTAATATATCGAAATGTTCGTATTGTGTATTACAAGAGAGGTCTAATCGAAATATCAAAAAGAAAAAGAAAAAAAGTAAAGTGGGGAAAAAATAAATGAGAACAAAAAGAAAATGATAAAGGAAAAAAAAGAATGAAAAAGAAAGAGATAGAATTTATTCATATATAACTTAAACCACTTTCATAATCACCAGCTCGTATATGTACATAGTAAATATGTTTTGTGGTTTCACTCGTCGATGTGGATTTGAGATACGTATTCGAATCGAACGAACGATGGTTTCAATAAGAGCGAACGAGAACGAGCGAGATAGATAGATAGATAGATAGAGAGAGAGAGAGAAGAATATCGCGAGAAGAGCAGATGGCCGATATCGACATTTTCCATCGGTAGCGAGCACGTTAACAAATTGTAAATTAACGAGACGTTGCTCGACTTCTCCCACCACCATAACCACAATCACCATCATCACCTTCACTAGCATCGGTGACTCAACAAGGATGACCAAGTTTGCCAATAAAGAAGCCGAGTGTCAAGGCGAGTAATCTTTTTTTCCTTCTCTTCGTCCCTCTTTTTCTTTAGATGACTCGTCGTTGACGGACTCTAAGAAGAAACTTATTATGTCCTTATTCTTCTTTCCTCCTCCACCTCCTCTTTCTCTTCCCCCTCCTCCCCCTCCTCCCCCTCCTCCTTCTATGCTTCCACGAAAGTTGTAATCAAGAAACTTTGCTGATATTCGAAGAGAAGGTCCCTTCTTTTTTGTCGAAAGAGAATAGAAAAGAAGAGAAGAGAAAAAAAAAATGGGAAGATAATATTTCGAAAAAGCGTAAGAGCATTATTTTACGAATTTTGAACGAGTCCTAATATTTCCCGCCACGCCCTCCAATCACCGCCCACCCTCTTTCTCCCTCCCACTATCCCTCGCTGAAAAATAAGAATATCGAACAATAATATAGTTTTATATATATATATATATATAAAACCTCTTTATATATATATATATATATATATATATATATATCTTTATATATCTTTATATATATATTATATATCTTTATATATCTTTATATATATATTATATATCTTTATATATATATATATATATATATATATATATATATATATATATATAAAGAGGATAACACAAAATAATTAAATGAAATTCAAACTTCGGGGTTTTCTATATCGAAAAGAAGAAATAATAAATCGAATCGATTGGATATATCTATGTATAAAGAAGGTATAAAATGATATTATCGAACGCTTTATTTTATAGAGCGCTTCAAATAGAGAACGTCCTCCTATAATAACATATCGATTATGATGATAACGGAGTAGGATAGAGAGGTAGATGAAAATGTTAAAGAGAGAGAAAGAGAGAGAGAGAGAGAGAGAGAGAGAGAGAGAACTCGAGAACTGTCCCAATCGAGAGAACATTGAACATATCGGCTGGCATATGGTTCACATTAGCCCATTTTCCTCTGACTCTACTTTCTATCCAAGCCCTCCTCCTCCTCCTCCTCCTCCTCCTCCTCCTCCTTCTCCTCCTATCCTCTCATACCTTCGACCCTACTCTTTCGTGGTACCCAATACATAGGTATACCGATAACCTCTATAATATTCGCTCAACACTCGAGCTACACCGACTATCTCGAAATATCCCTAGTTCTAGTTAACTTCTATCTCGCTGAACCATTAGTGGCTATTATTAATACTCGTTAATGAGTCAATCGCTATGTTGCCCTGACCCGATCATCGTTTGAAACACGTTTACGTCATATAATTGATGATCGGGAAGGAAACATAAATAAAAAAACGTCTGAGAAAAAGAGAAGTAAGAAAGTCATCGTTTTTAATACGAGAGAGAGAGAGAGACAGACAGACAGAGAGAGAGAGAGAGAGAGAGAGAGAGAAAGGGAAAGAAAAGAAGAAAAAATAGTAAAAAAAAAAATAATAATAAAAATAAAAAGAAGAAGGAGAAGAAAGAAACAAAGGACAAATTCAAGGTGTTGCCTCTTTAGAATCGTGCGTATAAAGTATGATCGTAAAGATGAGTTCTTCTTGTCGCGTTGAAAAATCGTATATAATGCTTCTTAATCATTGTTCCTTTTATTTTTCCTTCTTCTTTCTCTTCTTATTCTTCTTTTATTTTTCTTTTTCTCAAAAAAAAAAATTTGTCGTTAAAAGTATTGACAATGGTATTTAGCGATTTTACGGATTATACATTCGCGTAGATAAATATATAATACATATAAAGAAGAATATATATATATATATATATAAAGAATATATATTTATACGTACGTACGTATATACATTTACATACATATATTTCTTTCTTGTTTTTGTCGTTTCTGCAACGAAAATCCTCTTTCGTTCTTTGTTTTCTACCCTTTTCGCTTTTTTCCTCATGAACTTGCGACAATTTGTTGTTCCTCCAATGGGATTGACTTAGAAAAAAAAAAAAAGAAGGAATAAAAAACAAAGAAAGAAAAGAAAAAGAAGAAGGAAAAAAATGAAACAAGAAAAAAGATCGGCAAAAAGATTCCGCTGTAGGAACAAGAGAAAAATGTACGAATTTTAACGAGATCGTTATGATTAATTTTTGGATATTAAACGTACGACAGAGACCGGAACAACGTTCGTTGAACCCGTTGATCGATCGATCGGTCGAACGACGGAATCGTCTCGCAAGAGATTTCGTGATTATGAATTCGAGAGGTATAACGGAAAGAAGAGGAAAAGAGAAACTCGGTATATCATCCTTCTTCCAGTCGCGTATCCCGCCATCGTATTCGCAGGGATCGTTAAAAGCAGTTTAATTGGAGAATGATATCCAATAGGTTCCGAATCGAAAATAACGGAAACGCAGATGCGGTCGATGGGCTCGTTATCTGCGAACGCTACTCGATCTAAATCGAGTTTGAATGTTTTTTGTCCGCCCGTACACCCTCTCCTCTCTCTCTCTCTCTCTCTCTCTCTCTCTCTCTCTCTCTCTCTCTCTCTCTCATTTCTACATTTTTTATCTTCTATGAACAACAACGAGGAACGAAGCTCTTTTGCCTGTCTCTACGAGAATCCCTCTTTCAAGCTGCTCCCCCCCCCCCCGATACTTTTTCTTTTGTTCACTTTTGTAAATTTTTATTTTTATGTTGCTTCCTCCTTTCTCGATTTTTGATTTTTTAATTTCATTCCTCATCCATCCTCCCCGACTTTTATCTCTATCCTTTGTCTATCTTGACTTTAAGCAGAAAGTATATTATTTAATCTCTCGTTAACTTTATATTTTATATAATTGTACATTTTATATATATATATATATATATATATATATATATATATATATTTTTTTTTCTTGTTTTTTTTTCAAGACAAGATTACTTGTTGATTCGTATATAAATATCAATGTTCATTAAATACAAATAAACAATATATATATATATATATATATATATATATATATATATGCATATTATAAGTACCACGTGATATAATGTTCTCGTGGATATGAGGAAGCAAGAGGGGAAAGAAAAAAGAGAAGAAAAAAAATTCGTTTCTTAGGGAGTTAACACAAAGGATAAAACAATTTGACCAAAAAGAGATCGATCCTCTACCATAGAAGAGAGAGAGAGAGAGAGAGAGAGAGAGAGAGAGAGAGAGAGAGAGAGAGAGAGAGAGAGAGAGAGAGAGAGAGAGAGAGAGAGAGAAGTAAGGGAAAAGAAAGAAAGAGAGGAAAAAGGAATAAAAAAAGAAAAAAATGAACGGACTTGAAGAGGAGGGCGTTGGACGCTCGAAAACAAATCGTGCGCGAGCTCGTCGTAGGTGCTTTACGATATATCCTTCCAGGATAACACCCCACCTTCCCCCTCCCTCCCCCCCCCCCCCACCGCAGCCACCACCGTCGCCCGGTTCCCCGAGCATCATCACAACTACCCTCTTTGTCACTCCATCCGACCTTTTTTTTCTCCCTCGTCTCATCCCTCCTTTCCCCTCCCCACCCGCCGTTACTCCTTCTCGTCGCGAGAGGACCCTCACGGGGCAAAAGGGTATAAAAACGTGAAACAAAAAGCCGATTATGTAACCGAGGGATGAAATACGAGGTGTAGAGAGTGAGAGAGAGAGAGAGAGAGAGAGAGAGACAGAAAGAGGGTGGGTGAGACCTCCTGTCCGGAGATACAATAGGGTAATTTTCACGCGAGATTTGGGAGCCGATTTCGCGGGAGAGAGAACACGCACCGACGCCTACGGCATCCTCTCTCTTCCTTCCGTTTCTCTCGAATCTTCTTTCCTCTACCCCTCTTTCCTTCCTTCTTTTCTTTCTTCCTTCCTTTCTTTCTTTCTTTCTTTAACCCAACCATCCCTCCCTCCAAACACTCTTCTTTTCTTTTACGTAGGCAGGTCCAGAGCTCGTGAGATACGACCGCCGAGGCTATTTCAATGTAGCCGAGCGTTTGTTATTTCCTTGCAGTTTGTTATTCAGAACCAAAGGAGTCTCCCTCTTTCCTCTCTCTCTCTCTCTCTCTCTCTCTCTCTCTCTCTCTCTCTCTCTCTCCCTCTTTCACAGACAAATAGCCTCGAGAAGTCTTCTTCCATGCTATACTATCCTTCCCTAACTTTCGCCATAATGTTTCCAGGAATAACGTATGTAAGTACGTTCTTCCGTATTATCTATCTATTTATCTATCTATCTATCTATCTATCTATCTATATATATATATATATATTGATCTATCTATTCATCTACCCTATCTTTCTATCTATCTATCTATCTATCCATCTATCCTCTATATTTTCTTAGAAATCACGTTGGTTTATTTTTCCGATTGATCTATGCGATATTTAGGTTAACACTTGCACCCGGGGTCGTTCATTATGGCAAAATTTTCCTGCTAATTTTTTTTTTTTCTTTCTTCGACGACAAGTTATATTATTTAAGTAATCGATCTACGTAGATAAATCTACGATAAACTTGTCCGAACGATTCTCTCTTTTTTCTCTTCTTATTCTTCTTCTTCTTTTATGTTTTTTCTTTTTTTGCTTTTGGATCTCACCGAACGCACGGGTGAGGAAAATTAACAATATTTAAATAAACATTCAATGGGTATGACGTTTATGATAACACCGATTGGCCGATCGGAATCGTGCTTACTCGGGCAAAACCAGGAACGATTGAAAAATGGATACGAAAACACGGAATAAATCATGCAAGTGTACTTTAGCAATTGTGATTTATCATCACGTATCATAATTGTTTCGTAAATGTCGAGAATAATTGTAATAGAAAGAAAAAGAAGAAAAAATAAAAAATAAATACGACTAATCCTTAATTGCGTGCGACAGATAAATTATAATATTTTGTTGTTTCGATGTAATTTAATTCGATTGTATTAATTCTTAGTATAAAATAACATGTCATTTCTTAGATAACATGTAATTTCTTTTTCTCCCCTTATTTTCATTTTAATATTTACTTAATATTAATCAGAGTATCTATGCGATATTTGAAGGATATTAAAAAAATATGGAGAAAAAATAATTTCAAAAAAGGAAGTATAAAAAACATACATCGAAGGATTAAGAACTATGTTTTCCGTTGTGTAAAAAAGAATATTATCAACATTTTCGATTAATAAATTCTATATCGGCGATAAATTTACAAACGAATATTTTTTCTATGAGAAATATAATTATCATGAAATATAATTATTTACGAAATTATACCAATGATTACCAAACTTCTTTTTTCGTGCCTATACATACTATTAACAATTTTCTATCTACTTACAAACGTGTAGGAGGATTATAAAGATAAGTTTCGTCGAACCGACGAGAAAAGAAAGAGATCTTTCTTGAAGTAAATGTCGACGATCCAAAAGGAAACAGGTTTGAACTTACCTGAAACATAGAGATAGAAAAGAAATGATTATTACTATTATCATACTATTACTATTAGAGAGTACCAACTGGTTGAATAATAAATATTCAAAGGCGATTGCAAGACGTAAACCGACACAAGAAAATATATATGTATGTATATACATATGTGTGTGTGTGTGTGTGTGTGTGTGTGTGTGTGTGTGTGTGTGTGTGTGTGTGTACATACGTACGTATTTATGTATGTATGTATTTATGTATATATATTCCGTCAGCAGTAAAAATAGTTTGCTCCTGAACCGGTAAAATGGAGTTATTAATTTTATGAGGGAAACGTTCGTTTGTCGAGTAACGAACACTCATAAAGATACGCACGAGTTAGAGTTTTAATTCGAGATAGTGAGTCTGGACATCGGGTAGATATAATAATGTCACTTCTCTCTCTCTCTCTCTCTCTCTCTCCTCTCTCTCTCTCATACACACACATAGACAGACACACACACACAGTGTCTGTCTTTTTCTCTTTTCATAAAATCACGTTTGCGTCGTGGCATGCGAGCAACGCGTGCAACGTGTCGAACGTTAAAAGAGATTAATCAGCATTTTCGCATGTTTTTTGGTTGTTTTTCTTTTTTTGTTGATATAGAACAATAACCCGTAGGCTATTGGTGATAAAGGTCGATCGAAAAATGTATGTATCTCTACATATAGCTAGGAGCCAGTGACTAAACGGGGATGGTAATCCGTGTCGTGTTAACGGAACCGGAGGGAAATATAATATTTTCAAGAGAATTACGAATTTTTCGTCGTAATCCAGGTAAATTTACGCGCGAAAGTGCAAAAGCGACGCAGACGCGTGTTAACGAGAAAGAGAGAGAGAGAGAGAGAGAGAGAGAGAGAGAGAGAGAGACAGACGGACGGATATAGACGGATAGAAACGACTAAAAATTATCTGTCATACCCGGGAGATTTATTTCCTCGTTTCTCAACAAAGTTGCTCTGTCGTTACTTTGAAGTTAAGCAACGAACGTTGATTATACCGGAAAACGAAACTTTCTTGGTCATTCTGATCATGAAAATTATATGAAATGTTATAGGAAGTCGTAAAGTTATTAGTAACGGTTGCATTATATTATAGGTTATATATATATATATATATATTAGATTGGGGAAAAAGAAATCTATTAATTTTACGTGAAGGTGAACGTAAAAATAATGGATTTCTTTTTCCCCAACCTAATATATATGGGTCCAGTGAAACGTAAGTAAGAAAAGTAAACGAGAGTGGTTTTCGAAAAAGCAGGTGTCGATCGTAGCGTGAACGGCAAAAGCGATACATAGAAGTCTCGAGAGGGAGAGGGAGAGAAAGCGACAGAAAGAGAGAGAGAGAGAGAGAGAGAGAGAGAGAGAGAGAGAGAGAGGAGATTTAGGCGTGTAATTGGCTCAGCTGGTGTTGACGCGATCCTATCATCAATACCTCATCAGCCGCCCCCGGGAAACCTGTATCCTCTCTCTCTCTCTCTCTCTCTGTCTCTGGCTCTCGCGCGCGCTCTCTCGTTCTCGTACACGTCGTCACCTTTACCCCTCTGATCACCCTTCCGCCCTCTAACTCATCCCTCACCCTCTCTAGTCCATGAGTCCGTTGCGAATACCAAACAGTCCTTTCCTTCGAAGATGGAAAGCATCGAAAGTTGGTCGATTTAACTGGTCCTTTCAAATGGATTTCCTGGATCTTTCGAAAAATTTTGATTTCTTTCCATTTTTCTTTCCTTTCTTTCTTTCATTTCTCTTCTTTTCTTTCCTTTATTTTTTCTCTTTTCTTTTCTTTTCTTTTCTTTTTTTTTTTTTTTTTTTTTTTTTTTTTATTCTAAAAAAGATTAACGCGAGTGAAATAAGAAACAATGGTAAACGTTAGATCTCTCCGAAGCGGAAGATTAAGAAGATAGCCGAAAGAAAGAGAAGAAGGAGGAGGAGGAGGAGGAGGAGGAGGAGGAGAAGGAGAAGGAGGAGAAATGTAGAAAAAAAACAGAGGAGGGACGAAAATTGAATCGGAGCAACGTGGCGAATAACAATAGGCTTTTAAAAAATTAACATCCCCGGGGTAAGCTTCTTCCGTGGTTGAGTGTCTCCGGCTACGAAGAAGTTAAAAAAGAAAAAGAGGTGGAAGGGGTAAGGGGGAGTCTCGTTTCTCGAGGCACAAACGAGAGAGAGAGAAAAAAAAAAAAAAGGGAAAAAAGAAGAAATCGCGAGTTGGGTCGATGCCGGTGGCAACGAGCGATGACGTTGACGGTGAGATGGTGGCAAGCCAACTCGGTGGTGATGGTGTTGGTGGTATTGGTGGTGGGAGTAGTGGTAGTAGTAATGGTAATGGTGGAGGTTGAGGTGGATGTGGAGGTGGTGAGAATGGTAGCTAATCCTGAGACTTATGCCGGCGTAAGATGGTCAGATTTATATGGCTTAGCACGCCACTGTGCTAACCCTCATCCTCCTGGTACACCTTCTACACCTCCCTCTCTTGCTCCACACCTCTTCCCCACCATCCCATGGGAGTCCGAGGACGGATGGGTAGATGATGACGATGTGGATGATGACGGCAATGTTACTGCTGTCGCCATCGTCATTGCCATCCTATACGCTTACTGTGTTCCTCTTGTCTCAGTATAGCAAATGCGTGAGCGCTAATACCCAATCACGTTGCTATCTCCGTGTGTATACACACACACACACACACACACACACACACACACACACACACACACACACACACACACAATATTATATAAATATATCTAATACATATTGTATATAAATAGGTATATATAGAACGCATATGTAGGTAGTACACATGAATACATACACGTTCGATCGGGCTAATTTTCCATAATTAATCCACGATAAAGTTGTAACCATGCTACGGCGTGCGCGTCATCCGGCTCTCGTCGCGGTCGGTTTAGTCTCACCCCGGGCCGATAGAGAAAGAAAAAAAAAAAAAAAAAAGAAAAAACAAAAAGACCGACAGTTTATCGATCGTTGGCTTGGAAACTATGTCGATGACGAACTGCGTTCCAATTAATTTACATAGCTTTCTCCTTTTCGTTTCTGTTATTATTATTATTATTATTAATTTTCTTTTTTTTTTTTTTTTTTTTTTTTTTTTTTTATTAATCAGACAACAACCGACGTGCCTCGTTCTTTTCGTTTGGAATTCCGACGTGTTTTCTTAGGCGTTTAACTTATCTCTTTTTCTTATCTCCTTTTTTTCGTTGGTCTCGATGCACGTGTAATAAACCTCACACGTTCCTCCCTCTCATCCGAAATATATCAAATTCGAAATATCCGCGGAGATGGTCGAGAGGATTCTCCCCCTCTCTCCCCTCCCCCTTCCCAACCCCCATTTCTTTCAGGATCTGTCCATCTTTCTCAAAGAAAGCTCATTTCGCAGGCGGTTCTCGTACCTACGTAGGATTTGGAAACGGTATGGTCAACGAGAGATAGAAGAAAAATAAGAAGAAGAAGAAGAAGAAGAAGAAAAATAAGAATAAGAAAGGAAGAAATAAAGAAAGAAGGAAGGAAGGACGGAAGGAAAGAGGGTATTCTTCGATTCCCCAAGACGAGAAGGAGGAAACAAATCCGTGGGCATCGGCCTGACCATCTTCAACCCTCGACACGCACGATCACATTTATATAGTCTCCGGTATATACGTATACATACGAAAGGTATACATAGAGGACACGTGGACTGCAGTATTCGCCGACAGCTCCTTTGTCTTCCTGGGTTCGCGAGGAATCGAGCCGTACTACACGTACAATAAACTAAAATCTCATCATCCGGCGAGGATTTACTGGCGATAACATGGAAGGTAGAAAAGACTAAGGTCCATAGAGGGGGGGGGGGTGGTAGTGGTGGTGGTGAGGGACCGGGGTTTGTAGCGCGGGGTGCGAGACTAAAGAAGGAAAGGTAGAAGATGGAAGGGAAGAGAGGAGGGGAATGAACATTTTGGTTTCTGAATCGTCTAGCATCGTCTATGAAGTATTCTCGTGGTTAACGTAGTATGTTATAGGTTGGGGAAAAACGTGTTGGTGAAAATACGATGATGCCTGGTAATAGTATACGCGGACGTGTCTCTGTGCGTATGTTTGTGTGTGTGTGTGTGTGTGTGTGTGTACGTGAAAGAGAAAGAGAAAGAGAGAGGATAGAATGAAAATGGGGACGTGCGTGACCGCGGATCAGCCCGGAGCGCCTTTTAATTTAGACAAATCGTTCCGATTAGCATAACGGGATAAATTATACTCGAGGACCCAGAAGCCCGATGGGGTGACAAGACTGAATCGTTATATGTGTGTGCGTGTGTGTGTGTTTGTGTGTGTATGCGTTGATAGTAACACAGACCGTTGAAAAGAGACCAGAGGCAGACCACGTCCGACGACGACGACGACGACGACGACGACGACGACGACGACGACGACAACGACGACGACAACGACAACGATGTGGATGATCCATTGGTACGTCTGGAAGTGCGGACAGGACCGTTTGTTCCTACCCTAACTTGTTTTCTACCCCTACTAAAAATAAAGAGAGAGGGAGAGAGAGAGAGAGAGAGAGAGAGAGAGAGAAAGATAAAGATACGAACTGTGGAACTACCCTGGACAGGAGAATTACCACCAACCCCTCCCACTTTTGTTTTTCTCAGAATTACGAGCCACGACGATTTGGTTACGTATCTCACGTCGTAGCCTCATACCTTACGTTCCCCCAATAAAATTCTCAAACTTCCCAGACAATTCATCCTCGATTTGTATATTGATTGATATTTCGTTGAAAATCGCTTTTCATAGTTCGTGTAATATTTCATTCAAATTGGTAAGTCAAATATTTATCCAATATCACGTTTCATATTTTCGTAATTTTACGTTTTTTCCGTTTTTTAAATTCAATTTTTTATTTTATTTTTATTAATTAATTAATTAATTTTTTTTTTCTTTATTTTACGTTAAAGATAGAATCCTCGTATTTTGATTATCTTATAGAAATCAGACGAACGTAATAACCACAAGATTCATATCGATGAATCTCTCCTCTATTCGATAAATTTTACGATTAGACATTTGTTTTTCTTATCTTTTCTTTCCAATTACTTCGATAACATCCAGAAATCATTTGAATGATATTTATAATCATCATTCGACGGGAAACAAAGTACGAAAGATCGGATCGAGGAGAGTCCGTTGATCTCTCGTGGATCTTTCGAAGAAAAGATGAGAGTGTCTCTCTGTGCGCGTGTGCGTGTGCGTGTGTGTGTGAGTGTGCGAGCGAGCGAGCGAGCGAGAGAGAGAGAGAGAGAGAGAGAGAGAGAGTGAGAGAGAGAGAGAGAGTTTAGCATCGATCCTCGATCGTCGGCGAGGTGGGCCCACCTTTTATTATCTCTCGCGGGGTCCCCTTAAGGCGATGGGCAGAGAACGACCGTTGGGGTTATTAAGGACGTCCCGTATAAAACGCACCGAACTGCCATCATTTTCTTAGTGTTGGTGAGCTCTTACCAAGCGTACGTACGTCTCGCGCAAACAGGGACAACACTAAGGCCCATAGATTCCTTCTCGCGAGGAAACGCCGAACGACGTGGGCCCTCGCCGTTTTACGACCTTTTGACGGACCACATCTCACGCCGACGAACGACAAGCGCCTCCAACCGCCCTCCCCTCCACCCCCCACCTCACCCCCGGCTCCCCCGCGCTTAGCAACAAACTTGCAAATTTGCATGCGCGACCGTGATGCTCACGGCTATATAACGGGTGGTACTTATTTCGTTTCTACTCGAACGGGTCCGCTTCATTTTTTATTTTTTTGTTTTCTTTTCCTCTTTAAGTTTCTCTCTTCGCTTGTTTCTTATCTCTTTTAATGACATCTGCTGATATAAGATTTGATAGGGCAGGGTGGGGGGAGGGGGGAGGGGGGGGGAGAGAGAAAGAAGAAACGATAAGTAGAGGAAGAGACGGGAAGGGAAATGGAACGATTTCTTCCTTGAGGGAAAAAGAAAGAAAGGAAAAGAAAATAAAAGAGAGAGAGAGAAAAAGGAAAATGATTTTTTTCGTAAACCGTCGACGACGCATTACGAAGAGATTTTGAAAATTTTAAGAGATAATTCGATGAGATTACAATTTTCTAGATAGGTCGATGACAACCAACTAAAGAATATTATTATTTTCTTGATACAAACGAACGAGTTCGATTAATTTCTCGGTATAGGGAATGATTCGATTTTTGGAATTCGACGAGTGAGACACTAATAGGCAACGGTCAATTAGCCTTCTCTTACTTTTGGATCTTCGTTAACAATGGACACGCCTATCTCAAAGCCGACAAGAGAAAGAGAGAAAGAGAAACACAGAGAGAGAGAGAGAGAGAGAAAGAAGGGGTGGGGTGAAGAGAGGAAGGGAGGATAGGGAGGGAGGGAGAGAAGATTATCTTCCGTTTTCGTCGTCTCGTCGTTTTGGAGATACAACCATGTTGGAAGATGTAACAAGACTTTGTACTTAATTCGTTTCCCCTTCGCGATAATGAGTCGGCACCAAAGCTTATTTCCCTCTTAGGAACATTTTTACGTTCCTTTAGATGATTCATAATATAACATATTTCGCGGATGACCATTTTGATTTATAAAACTCCCTGCGGGCGTATCTCGAGCGAGTGGTAAGTATCAACAAATCACGATTTTACGTTCCGAAGAAACGGTTCGTCGTGTCTCGTATGGGGCGGAGAGTTGGGGGCGGGAGGGAGGGAGATATGTAGGTAGGTAGGTAGGTAGGGAGGGAGGGAAGAAGGAAGGTAGAAAAAATTGAAGTGTAGTGTGGTACTTAGAAGATATATACATTTATGCATGCACGCACGTATGCGCGTACATACACACGTACATATGTATGTATATGCGTGTAAAACGAAGGCGTCGATAACCGTGAAAAACATAAGATCGGTTTACGATCGCAACGAGGTAGAAAAGAGAAATACTCAAATTCCATCTA
>OU426851.1:8787471-8804971 GCA_911387685.1 Dolichovespula media | reverse complement strand
GATAGAGAGAGAAGAAGAGAGAGAGAGAGGGAGAGAGAGAGAGAGGTAACCATAAAATTCTACCTACTCTCGATCAGGTTCAAGTATTCTCGAACGAGCTACGTTATCGTTAGCTACGATACACCGACACCTGTCGATCTAACAAAGTTTTATGAGTGTTCAAGAAAAGAAAATAATAAAATGAAAGAAAGACAGAATAAAAATGATAGAAAAAGACAGACTAATAATAAAAATAAATAAATAAATAAATATATATATATATATATATATATATATATATATATATATATATATATAAAGAAGGAAAGAAAGAATTTTTATGGCTGGCGACGATGTTACGGAATTATTCGCAAGTCTTGTCTAGCGATACTGGTTCGACTGGACGCGATTTACGTGGATTGTTAGCGAAGAAGTGAAACGTGCACTCTTTCTTGCATAGATACATCGAATGATTGAAAGTGATATTACTTTTGATTGAATTAGATAGATAGATAGATAGATAGATAGATAGATAGACAGATGGATGGATGGATAGATAGGTAGATAGATAGATAGATGTATAGATAGAATATAGTTTGAAATCTGATTGCAGCTTAACCGAGACGAAGAAATGCAATCCACTCTCTGGCGACTCTTGATAAGTCCCATGTATCAACGCCATTTTGAAATCAGATCGGTCGAAGCTCGTGTTTAACGTTAAAAAGAAAAAGAGAAAGAAAGAGATAGAGAGATAGAGAGATGAGAGAGATAGAGAGAGAGAGAGAGAGAGAGAGAGAGAGAGAGAGAGAGATACCACAGCGGTCAAATACCGTAAGAGATTTTTACACGAGTTTAATAGCGAGGAACGTTCGTAAATTAAGCGGCTCGGCTCCACCTATCGTCGCTTTACGAGTGGCTTCCTTCAAAAATTGAAATTATCCGCCTTTAATTCGACATTCCTTTCGTCCGGTCGCCGGTTAAAAGAGAGACAAGTAACGCGTCGTAATATTGAAGAAAGAAAGAAAGAAAAAGTAAAAGAAAAAAGGACAAAAAATAAAAAAGCGATAGAGAGAGAGAGAGAGAGAGAGAGAGAGAGAGAGAGAAACAGAGAGAGGAAGGAAGAGAAAAAGTGAACGAGGATTAACCGTTGCAGGATAATAATATTTTACTTACTCGTAACGCGCGAGAAAACATTTTTCCATTTGACTATGAGAGAGATACCGGAATCTCCGTTATCGATATTTGAAATTATCCTTTAAGAACGATACCGGAATTCGTTGGCCGTTAACGGAAATATAATCCACCAAAAGGGGAAAAATAATAATTGATCGTAGGTAATCTCAAGGTGAGAATATCTATTGGCAATTCTCGATGGAACGTGAAAACGTATTGTACTTGGCTATATCATGAATAACATGGTCGCCATATATATATATATATATATATATATATATATGTAGATAGTTACTTAGGCACCTAGATGCTGTTAAAGGCAAAAAAAGAAAAATTTGACAAACAAACGTATAATACATACAATACATATATCTAAAAACAGAAAGAGACAAAGGATGTGGTTGATAACGTTCGAGGGGGTGAAAAAGAAAAAGAAAAAATATATCTGACTAGCTGGGAGAGAAAGAAGAGGAAGGAAGAGAGATAGAGAGACAGAGAGAGAGAGAGAGAGAGAGAGAGAGAGAGAGAAATAGAGGGTGGGGGTGGAAAAGCTTTATAAATATTGTCGGGGTGCCGTTGATATTCGTCGCCCAAGCCAGAGAAAGAGGAGGCCGACACTCCGACCCCTGGATATTCAAATGTCAGCCGGGATCAGCGAGCTGACACATTTTAGCGTCTCAAAATATTATTTGCACCCTCTCCCTTCGACCCCCGCTTCTCGTAGTCCGTCCCATTGGCGTCCAGAGAAAGAGAGAGTAAAGAAGATGGGGAAAAATATGGAAAGAGAGAAAAGAGAGAGAGAGAGAGAGAGAGAGAGAGAGAGAGATAGGAAAGATTCTATCCTCCTCTTTTCCATCCTTTCGAGTCGTTCCTTCCGCGCTACTGCGATCTATCGCCAAGCCCGTTTATGCAGATCTCTTTATTCGAGCTCGGCTTAACGATTCAATAACCGATCGGATCGGGCTTCGATCTTGCCACCATCTCTCTCTTCCTTCTCTCTCTCTCTCTCTCTCTCTCTCTCTCTCTTTCTATCTCTGAAATATGCCGAGGATCTGTACTTTGCATCGAAAGTGTCTCTGTCACGTTTATTGTCGAGCCGGGCTTTGACTATCTTTATCTCTCTTTTCTCTCTCTCTCTCTCTCTCTCTCTCTCTCTCTATTTATTTCTTTCTAGCTATCTTCGTCTTCTCCTTTCAAGCGAACAATTCTCCAAACGGGTTCTCTTTGTATACTATGTGTACCTGTGTGAGTATATATATATATATATATATATATATATATGTTTTTAGAGATAAACGTTTTATTGTACTATACTGAAATAAACTATGCATACAACATAGAAGGTACTTATCTATTCTATCCATTTATTAAATATTAAATTTCAAGTAATGCCTTCTTTAGATTTGCTTTTTCTTCATCCTTCATTCCTTCATCTCCTTTCTTTCTCTTTGTTCCTTTTCTCTCTCTTTTTTTCTTTTTATAGCAGAAACATATTCCACGTTGAAGATTCATTCGAGAAAAAGGCGTAAAATAACCTCTTGTCAACGATTGCGAGGAGGGTTTAAGGGGGTGGTAGATGGCGACCGGTCGAGGAAAATGTCTCGAAATCTTTTTCGAAAGGTGGGAAATAAAAAGCGCAAACGTATTACATTTTTTTATTCCCGTTTTATCCCAATCGTTTTTGTTGTTCTTAGAAATACGATCCCGCAGGGACGGAACGTAAAATTTTAGCTTTGGCTTCTCGAACTTTGTATGAAAAGGGGGAGGGAAGGAGAGAGAGAGAGAGAGAGAGAGAGAGAGAGAGAGAGAGAGAGAGAGAGAGAGAGAGAAAAGATGCTACATTCTTTTGGAAGATCGAAAATGCATGCATATATGCGTACATACGTACACGCGCGCACGTAGGTAATCCTCGTTTCGTGTGTTTCAAGAGGAAATAATTTCTAGATCGAGAGTTCCTCGTTCTCGAAGAAGAAGAAGAAGAAGAAGAAGAAGGAGAAGGTAGTAACATAGCGATAGGCGTCGTAGAAGGTTGAAGAAAAGCTTGGAAAATTCGCAACGAGTCGAAGCAGAAGAAGCTTTAAACCGTTAAAAGACTTCCTCTTGGTGTATATCGGCGCGAAGAACGAAGGAGCTTCGGGAAAATGAAATGATTATGGGTAAACGATATCAAAGGGGCTAGAGAGGGTTGTCGGGGTGAGGGAGAGGAGGACGGGTAGGTGAGGTGGTGGGTGGGTGTTGAAGGAAAGTACCCGCGGATTTCAATTCTTCAGCCTGACGTGATCGCGAGATTGCGTATTTTTAAGCTTGCTTGGTGAGAGGAGGATAAGGAGGAGAACGGGATGTTCTCTTTCTCTCACTCTCACACACACTCACTCTCTCTCTCTCTCTCTCTCTCTCTCTCTCTCTCTCTCTCTCTCTCTCTCTCTCGCTCTCTCGTGAGACCCTCGAGCGGATTTTACTTCCGTTTCGTTTCACGCAACGACGAGTCGCCAAAACGAACGACGTACTTTTACGCCACTGCCTTTCTGTATTTTCTTGGCAGAGGATCCTCGTTCGCGATCTTAACGTTCTCGATCACGTTACCTCAAAGGGAAAGGACGAAATGTTTGTGGAAAAGACGATAAGAAAAAACGAAGACAAATAATAATAATAATTATAATAATAATAATAATGACAATGATAATAATGATGATAATAATAATAATAATAATGATAATAATAATAATAATAATAATAATAATAATAATAATAATAATAATTGAAGGAAAGAAAACAATGAGGACATCGAGATTGACGTTTCCAGCAAAAAAAGGAAAAAAACGAAAATTCATAAACGAAGAAGTGTCACGAAACAACCGACGATTGACTTCGCTCTCAATATATTCGTAATTTTTTGACACACACACACACACACACACACACTTTTCTCTCTCTCCCTCTCTCTCGCTCTCTATTTCTGTCTCCCCCCTCACCCCCCCCCTCTCTCTCTCTATCCTTCCTTCTAAACTCGTCGAACGGAACTAACCTTCTTCCTCATTTCAATCTTTTTCCCCTCTTTTCATTTCGTCCCGTCCCACCGGCCAGACGAATCTCTCACCCCTTTCTCCCCCGTCGCACTCCCCCCCCCCTCCCCCGCCCCCCTCAAAAGAAAAAGAGAAAAAGAGTTAAAAAAAAAAAAAAGAATAAAACCAAGAAAAATCGAAAGGAACGAAAAGTAAAAGGACAAAAATAAAAAAAAAGAAAGACGTATAAAAAAAAAAAAAGAAGGGAGCAAAAAATCCGCCAATGAAGATAATCGCTAATCCGTATATAGCAACGGCGGTGAATAGTAGTAGTAGTAGTAGTAGTAGTAGTAGTAGTAGTAGTAGTAGTAGTAGTAGTAGTAGTAGTAGTAGTAGCAGTAGTAGTAGTAGTAGTAGTAGTAGGTATCGCGTAACGCATTAACAATTCATCTCCGACACCGTGCGGATCGATATTTCAATCATGAGCGCGACATGTTTGCGATTGATCGTTACACGGTGTTTAGTGGCGCTCTGCCACGCGATGCCCGCGATAGGATACGGCAGCCCGTTCGACGATTACCAAAATTCAGGATAATTTTACGCTCGCCGTCCTAGATTTGAAAACGTTCAGCAACGAACGCAATCCAGTTCTCGCGTGAACGAACGCACACGCCGAGAGTAAAACAGAAGGGAGAATTGATAGATACAAGAGAGAAAGGGAAAGAAAGAGAGCGAGAGAGAGAGAGAGAGAGAGAGAGAGAGAGAGAGAGAGAGAGAGAGAACCATCAGGACGACGGAAGGAGGGGTAAGTGGTGGAGGAGGTGGAGGTGGAGGAGGAGGAGGAGGAGGAGGAGGAGGAGGAGGAGGAGGAGGTGGAGGTGGTGGCAGGGGAAGGGGGCCGATGGGACGAATGAGGCGGGTGGGAGGAGGAGGTAACGAACTACGTTGAATAGGATGCGAGCGAGTACGAATCCAGTTACAGTATTTCAGTGCATTAATATTTTCGAGCGACCGAATCGTATAATGTCACTGCGGCCGGACCGCATCCGGATTACGAATTAATTACCGCGCGATGAAATCAAAACATCCGACCTCCGTTTATAATTAACGTTATTCTATCCGTGCAAAAGGGCGGTTTACCGCAGGTAAATCGTCAACCGTCGAATCAGAATATCTCTCTCTCTCTCTCTCTCTCTCTCTCTCTCTCTGACTTCAACTTTCCGTGAAAAAAAAAAAATAGTTTTTTTCGTTCGTGAAATATTCGCCCCTTTCCGTTAGATTCCTAAATCGTCGATTTCTAAAGGGTTCAATATCAGATGGCGAGGCAAAATGTCGAAGGTTTCGGAGGATATAAGAAGGTAATCGATAGTTCGTACAATTGATCCTATGTTTATGGTACGTAAAACTTCGATCGTATCTTTTCCAAGAATATTTCGATCATCGATTTGTATCGATTCACGTGGGAACTTATCAATCCTCGTAGCGACAAGGTTATTTACTCGAACGCTATTGAACCTATTTCTATAATTTCGTTAATTTTATTCTCGTAAATAATTACGAATCCGATAGATATAACGACTCTTGAGTTATACGATTAAGGTATCGTTTCATTATAAGGCTTATTTGTTTAATTAATTATTAATTAATTAATTAATTAATTAATTATTTCGCAAAAAAACAACGAACGCTTATTGTCCGCAAGGTAATCTCACGTCTTCAAACATTTCTAATATCGAGATAAATATCGACGAATTCATCGGCGACAAAATTAATTGACTAATAAAAAGTGAAGAAAAAAAAAGGAAAAAAAAAAAGAAATCTTCAAATCGAATCTACACGCTCAATTATTTCATATCATTGACGCGGATTGATAACTTTTTTACGGATAACTTGGTCGAATTATTACGAATTATGATATAACTCGTCGCATTTTCTTTTCCCCCATTTTTCTTTTTCGTTTTGTTCTTATTTTGGTTTGTTCATAAGCATCATCTTTCAACGTAACGTCTTAGTCCGACGCAAATTCGATTTACCGAACTCGCGATAGAGGAGAATGAGAAAAGGGTCCGCGAAGAGAGAGAAAAAGAGAGAGAGAGAGGGGGGAGGGGGGTGGGGGGGAGGGTAAAAGGAAGAGAAGGAAAGTGACGGAAGGGCAAGGAGGAGGAACGAAAGACAATTAGGAGAATAGCTCTTCCAAGGGCGATCAATTGGATAACAGGGTTAGGTTAACCTGTTTTTGCGGCGTGTTTTCTCTACGTCCTACGTCGTTGTTTAGAGTAATTGAGTGGCACGCTATATCGGTCCTCGAACTTAAGGAGAAAGAATACTGGTTCGAGTCCTTCTTAGGGTCGACTTAGATTCGTTAAGTAACAATATTTTTTTCTTGATATCGCATCTCTCCTCAATATTATAAGCGTTAAGTGAACAAACGGTGCCCCTTTTTAATTAACGTATCCTCGAAAACCTTCAACGTGAAATTCAAATCATTTGAAATCAAATATTTCTAAAGGGTTCTTTTTTTTTTCATTATATTAACAACGAAAACATTCTCTCTCTCTCTCTCTCTCTCTCTCGCTTTCTACACAAACAGACACACATGTCTATATGTTTATAGTGTTCCCCATTTTAATTAATGAACTTTGAAATATTCCATGAAATTTAAGTCACTCGAAGTATTAAATAACTCTATATAAAAATTGTATTATTATTATTATTATTATTATCATTATTATTATCATTATTATTATTATTGTTGTTGTTGTTGTTGTTGTTGTTATCATTATTATTATTAGCATTATTAGCATTATTATTATTATTATTATTATTATTATTATTATTATTATTATTATTATTATTATTATTATTATTATTATTATTAGTTTTTAATGATAAGGCTCTCAATACGTGGATATAATATACATATAGGGTTAATTCGAGATTTGATTTACATCCACCCCCCCTCCCTCCCATAATCGAGGAAAGATTAGACAGCGGCCAGCTGCCGGGTATCATACTGACGACCGTGCCGTTTGTAGATGGGGGCTTGTCGAAAGGCAACGCGGACCGATGGTCACTAATCACCGTGGAAGCGAAGCTTAACTCTACCCGGAACCTTCCACTCGCTCCCTTTTGAGGATCACGCTTTTTGCGACGTCATTCATAAGAGCATGTCGGGAACGATAAGTCAAGTCTTGCCGAGTGTCCGACAGTAGTTTCGCCAACTCTCGAGATTTCATCGAGAATTTAGTCGAATATAAGAGTCGACTCGAGAAATACATACCATACATACATACGTACATATATGTATATATAAATATAATGTGTGTGTGTGTTTATATATATTTTTCATCAACGTCGATCGATAATTATTACAAAAATATTTACATACTAACAATATTCGTGAAATTTTAATTAACTGATTGTGCCCGATTATTTTTCCGTGTATCAAAAAAAAAAAAAAAAGAAGAAAAAGAAAAAAAGGGGAAAAAAAAGAAAAACGAAACGAAAAAATTGAAATCTCGACGAGTATACATCAAGAATTTATAAAATTCTCAGGATGATCATTCCGAATAAATAAATATATTGACAATAAGTAGTAAATTAACAACAAGTAAAAAAATTAAGAAAATCAACCAAATAACCATCGTTAATCTGTTTAAAGATTTTTGATTAACAAAAAAAAACAAAAAAAGCAGAAAGGAAAGAAAAAATAAATAAAAAACCAGTAAGTATATACTTTATCGACGATATATACAACAGATATACGCACGTATATGCACCACCCTACCCGTAGATTTATAAAACAAAACAAACAGTAGATATTTCATGCTAATTATTGAAAAAAAGGAATAAAAAAAAAAGAGAGAGAAATAGCGAGAAACGAAAAAAAAAAAGAAAAAAAGAATACGTAGACCTACTCGAATAATATTCGTTAAATTTCAATTATCGAGAAGTAATAATTTTCTGTGCGTTACGTGAGCAGCAAGCAACGCAACAATGGGTGCAAGGATTGGGAAAGGGGAGGTGAGAGCGAGAAAGAGATAGAGAGATAGATAGATGAGAGAGAGAGAGAGAGAGAGAGAGAGAGAGAGAGAGAGAGGGAATGAAAGAGGGATAAAAACAAAAAAAAAAGCGAAAAAGAAAAAAAGATAATAATAATTAATTTTATTTATACGCATATCGTCCCTATAGCAGGGGTATTTAATATTTATATTCGAAGCGTACTCATAGCCCTCCAGAAGCGCGTTTGTATCGGACAAAACGTAGAGCAGCGCGATGATCGACACAACGGGGCACGTGATAGCTTTATAAATTCGTTTCTATCTGCGTGCATGCGTGTGTACGCGTTCGGACGCAACCCCCCAACGGCCACCCCGTCGGTAAATAAATACGTACGCGAGAGCGAGAGCGTGAGAGAGAGAGGAGAGAGAGAGAGAAGAGAGGAGAGAGAGAGAGGGCCGCGTATTATTCACCGGGATCGAAGTGGAGAGTATTATGGAATTTATTTAATCCACCCGACGCACTGGCTTTGTCGCATACGAATGCTTGAAATTGCAATCGATCATCATATTCGCTCGGCCTTGTAAACGAAAGCGTTCGTTCGGGGGGAGGTGGAGGAGACGGGAGGGGGGAGATATGTATATCCTTCTACGGGATCGTTCTCGTGGCCGTTCGAGCTAGCTCAGTCGCGTTTTTCAAAAATGAACGAAAAAACACCGAAAAAAGGAAAAGCGAAAAAAAAAAAAAAAAAAAAAAAACCAAAAACAAAAAAGGACGAGAAAAATAAAACAACGAAAAAAAAAGGAATCAAAAAAAAAAAAAACATCGTAGAAATGATCCACGTTCGTGCGTCGAATTCCCGTCGAACGTACAAAAAAAAAAAAAAAAGAGAAGAAAAAAAAAAAAAAAAAAAAAAAAAAAAAAAAAAAAGAAAAAAGGCAATAAAAAAGAAAAGCAAGCAGGGTAAACTCATAACTTGTAACTCGTATTTCTAAGCTTTTGAACTATCATCTTCTTTTTTTTTTTTTTTATTATTTATTCTTTTGCTTCTTTTCTTCGTTCTTTTTTTTTTTTCCTTCTCGTCCGTATCTAAACGAATCTAATTTAATGTCGATATGAGTTTCTTATTTTGGAAATTAGGAAAGCGCGTTTGTTTAATATCGAATCGAAACGATTTAGGTATATCGTATCTATCCGCTTATGAATTTAAATATTTCATTTAAATATACGTACAATCGGAAAAATTCCCGGAGAAATGGAATTCGAGCGGGTATACCGTTAATACGATTAACAGACTTAATTGCATTTAATGTCTTATTAGCAATTTAGTTTTGTACTACATCGTCATTTTCCGAATTTATTCGCTAGCAATGGACGTATATACATACATACATACATACATACATACATACATACATACATACATACATATATTATATATATATATATATATATATATATATATATATATATATATATATATATATGACGTTAAGGGGCAAATTTATTTCATACGTCCATAAAGCACCAGAATAATTTAGTACGGTATTTTACAATATGGAAATAATTAGCCATTTCGACATGTATCGTGATATTCGAATATTTGCTTTATGAGAAAATGGAAAGAGAAAGAGAGAAAGAGAGAGAGAGAGAAATTATTGAAACAGAGCGATCGGATTTTGCTTCAATCAATTTTTTTTCTATATCATCGATGTGAAAAAGAAAAACAGAAGAACAAAAAAGACAAAAAAACACACACGAAGGGAGAGAGAGAGAGAGAGAGAGAGAGAGAGAGAGAGAGAGAATCGTGCTCGAAATATGGTAGAGAGAGGAGTCGAGTTCTCCTGATCGACGACACGTGTCCAGGAAACTTGCAACGTAATAAAGAGTAGCTTCTACCAGGGACAAGCGAAGGGGATGAACTTTGGCTGACGAGGTCGTTCGTTCGTGCAGCTTCGAACAGCTCTCGAAAGTCAGCCAACACCTTCGGCCCTTCGTAGGAGTGATTTAAGCCACGGTCTAACGCGAGTAACTTCCTAACGCGCACAGATGCTACAAATCGAGGGAACTTCCCTGATTCTGATCTCTCTCTCTCTCTCTCTCTCTCTCTCTCTCTCTCTCTCTCTCTCTCTCTCTCTCTCTCTCTCTCTCTCTCTCTATCTATCTCTCTCTTCATCTATCTATCTATCTATCTATTTATCTATCTCTCTTTGTTTGAATATCTTCATCGGTAAACGACGATGAGACAAATCATTGATAAATTATTTGTCATTTTTTTTCGTGTCACATATTCTCTTCTTTTTTTTTTTGAATTTAAAAAAATATTCTCTCCTCTTTAGTTTCACAATCCTTTGCAAGCCCCAAATATCACTTCATATTTAATGATTATGATGGAACGCGCATAACAACGTTCTCTTTTCACTTGGATACGAATATATATATATATATATTTGTACGCACAGACACATACATACACACATATGTAATTACTTTAAACTAGTTTCCAACTCTACGCTCGAATATTTCCCTAACTCGCGTACTACGCATTAGCAATTAATATCGAACCGCTTTAGAGTACCTTAGTTTGACCGTATTAAGTACGTAACTTTAACGTATTCCGTTTTAGAAATACTATTTAAATGTTCGGAATGCGATCGCATTTATTTGATCAACGGCAAACGTAATGGCGTAGAATCATTTAACGTTTCGAAGGGTTCGATGATCATATCGAATAACCAACTTGGACTTTCCCCATGATAAACAATAATGCAACAAAATCAAATTCATCTTTTATACTATCTTCTTTTTTCTTCTTCCTCCTCCCTCAACCCTCACCCACCCCACCCTCTCTCTCTCTCTCTCTCGCTCTCTCTCTTTCTACCGTACCACCACAAACCGCAAATTTTCTCTCTCAATGTGACTTTGCTAAACAAGAATACTGTATGATTTAACGCAATTGAAAAAAATAAGAAAGAGAAAAGAAATATGAGCTTCGACGTTTATGCAAATACAATATTTATCGAAAAAATCGAAAGGGAAGAATTATTTAAAAAAAATAAAAAAATGTTAAATACAAAAGTTATAATTATTTGCATGTGCAAAAATTAATAATAAGGATGGATAAATAGAAATAAAAAATAAAAAAGGGAAAAAACGAAAGAAAGAAATAAAGAAAAATATTGCAACGAACATTTATATTCAATTTAATTTATCATTCAAATTTGTATATATTCGATTTATATTAAATTTATATTGAATTTAATCACTTTTGCTTATCCAATACGAAAAAAAATATATATATATATATATATAATAATTAATGCGAAAAATTTAACGTTAATAAAAAAATAATTTTGAATGATTATATTATATTATACCCTTTCAATGATATAAAATAGACAACTACTTGGATATTCGTCCGAGAATGATTTTTCGTTAAAATAATACGTAAACAAAAAACGTCGATTTTGCATTAATTTAGTGCGGTATTAAACGTATTAATATTTACAGAGATATCGAAGTGGTTTCAGTTACTTGGGCCACACTGTATTATGATCCGTACTTATAAAATTTATGTCTGCGGCAAACCGCCGCAACCTCCAGCACGATGTTTTATTGAAAGAAGAAAAAAAGGAAGGACAGGCAAAAAAACAAGGCAAGAAAAAGAAAAATACGGCTAAACAAGAAAATGAACGAGCTTGACAAGATTAAGGACGTTAAAGGGACAACCGATACGGGATTTTTAAACTCCAAGCGTGCCGCACTTGTTACTAGTGTTTCTTACTTCATCCAAGTATAGAAACCAACCTGATAATCTATCTTCAGTATCCGATGGACATATCGCATGGATATAGAAAATATCATAATTAGTAAGATAATTTCTAAAGGAAATGAAAAGAAAGAAAAAATGAAAGTCAAAAGAAAGAGAAGGATATCGAAAAATTTTATTAAAAAAAAAAAAGAAAGAAAAAGAAAAAATCTACATTTTTAATCTATATCTTGTATTGTACCTATTAGATAAAAAATTTGATCCTTTGCAAGACAATAAAAAGTCTATAAACTAATCGAACAACGATGTTACATTAACTGAAGGATCGAGTTCCTTTCGATTATATTTATTTTATCGATTTCAATATTCCTTCCTTCTTCTTTTTTTCCAAAAATAATAATAAAAAATAGAGAATAAAAAGAAAGAATGAAAATTAAATAATTTTTAATTTTCATCCTTTTCATACTTTCATTTCATCATTGGATGAAGATCATTATTGCGAATGTAAGTACAAACAACGATTTACTAAACGCCTGAAACTCGACACATCTCAGAATGAAGAAAAATAAAAAGAAGAAGGGATAGGCCTTCTCGTGTGAAAGGGAGATAGATAGAGAGAGAGAGAGAGACAGACAGATAGGTAGATAGAAAGATAGATAGAGAGAGAGAGAGAGAGAGAGAGAGAGAGAGAGAGAGAGAGAGAGAGAGAGGAAAACGTAGGACGTGGTAAAGGGGTGGAGAAGCACCATACGGACGAGCCATTTAAACTTCTCACCCCCCGAAACCGCACGGTTGTCCGCATTCTGACTTATACCGAGCATCGTTCACCCCGTCGTCGAGCCCTCAACCACCCCCGACCATTCCTCCCTTTCCTCCATTCGCTATTATACGCGTTTGACATCCGCCACTCCGACCTTCTCCGAACACGGAACGAATCTCTTGGTCTCTTTCGGTGGAAGAAAAAAAAGAACAAAAAAAAGAAAAAAGAAGAAGAACAAAAGAAAAGAATAGAAATTAAGACAGAATATATTAAATATGTGAATTATTATAATGAACGAGCGTGATCTTCTTTCTTTTTATTTCACTTTATTTTGTTCTTTTTTTTTTTTTCTTTTTCATTAATCGACAATAAAAGAACAAATAATAGACGATACATCGAGCGCGATGTGGATAAAAAGTAAATGATATGTGAGAAGGAAAAATAATAAAACAAGAGAAAATGTATGATTCAAAAGATACCAAAACATTCGCGTGTTTTAAAGACATTACGAAAATCATGTCAAAGATGATGAAACGAATCTCATAAGAATTTGTACGGAGGCGAGAGGTTTGTGTGCATATATATATATATATATAAAAACAAAATAAACAAATAAATAAATAAATATTAAAGATACGAAAGAAAAACAAAAAAAGAGGAAAGGAATAAAAAAGATTAAAATAAGAAACGATTATAAAGCGTAAGTACGATGAGTCAGAAAAATTGTGAAATATAAACGATATCGACAAAACGCGCAAGAAACTAAAGGGACAAGGAAGAGAGAGAGAGAGAGAGAGAGAGAGAGAGAGAGAGGAAAAAGCAAGAGGGAAGAAACACAGAGAAAAGATTGTTCACCCTTCGCGCAAAAATCGTATACCATTGCACACTTTTAGCTCTTCTCATCTCTCATCTCTCTCTCTCTCTCTCTCTCTCTCTCTCTCTCTCTCTTTATCCTTTCCACTCTTTGCATGCTCGTACGGCTGGTTCTTCCGCCACGTTTCATCCCCCATGCTGTCAGACGACTGACAGGAACCACCACCGAGAGCCAGGCTCTCCTCTCTTCCTCGTTCGTATCTTCTTTTTCACCCTCTCGCTGCTTCGCGCTCTCCAAAATTTTCTCTCCTTTTACGTAATTTTATTCATTTTTCTTGCCGGCGTTCGCGTTCCTACGCTACGGTTCTGTTTGCCTATGGAAATTCGACGAGACGACGGACCGTCACCATTGCCATCGCCATCACTACCACTACCACTACCATCACCATCACCACCACCACCACGACTACTATCACCATCATCATCAACGCCATCACCACCACCACCACCACCACCACCATTACTATCACTACCACCATCCTTCGTCACCACAGCAGTACCCCTTCCCTCTCTACATAATATTTCTCCTCATCGACCGACTCGCCAACTCGCCGACTCGCCAATTCGCCAACTCGCGTCTGAATATTATTAGTAATTAACAAAGTAGACGTTATGAGAGACGAGATAGAATGAGTGGGTCGGTCGGTCGGATGGGGTGGAATGGAACGGTATAAGGGGAGAGGGACCGAGGGTGAGATGGGGAGAGGGTGGTAGGTGGTCGGACGTAAACGAGGACTCTCGGGGACTTCTTTGCATCTTTGATTTCGCGACACCGATCCTTCCTCTATCATGATTCTTACTAACTAGATAAAGGATATTCAAAAGTATCCACCATTGTTTCAATATCCCCCATCACAATCTCCACCCTCATCCCTCTTCCGAGTCGAGTCTTGACCGCGTTGAAAAATTGAGGCAGGATAAAAAAAAGTAAAGAAAAAAAAGAGAGAGAGAGAGAGAGAGAGAGAGAGAGAGAGAGAGAAAATCCTTTGATACGAATGAAAGAAGTTTCGAACGAAGGGACGAGTCGACGAAGAACTGTCAAAAAAAAAAAAAAAAAAAAGAAAGGAAGAGAAGAAAAAAGAAAAGGAAACGAAAAGGAAGGAAGGGATGAAAAGAAAGTTACAAAAAAAAAAAAAAAAGAAGGAAACAAAGGCAAAAACGAAAAAGGGATAAAAATAATAAAAACATAGAGAGGAGGGGGAGGGGACGGTGGTGGTGGTGGGGGTGGGGGTGAGGGGGAGAATAAAAAGTAGCCTCGAAATTACTGTGCACGATGAAAAAGCGAAAATTCGAATTTTCCATTGTGGGTGCAAAATGAGCAAGCAAGCAACCAAGCCATCCGTTTGCGTTCACGGCCGAACGATCGCTCGTGGGTCAATCAGCGTTCGCACATATGTCAGAGAAACGTGGAATGAGCATACGAGTGAGTGACAGAAAGTGTGGACCAGCGGAGAGAGATGAAAGAGGAGACAGAAAGAGAGAGAGAGAGAGAGAGAGAGAGAGAGAGAGAGAGAGAGAGAGAGAGAGAGAGAGAGAAACTGAGAGAGACAAAGAGATAGAGAGAAAGATATAGATAGATAGATAGGTAGATAGAGAGAGAGAGAGAGAGAGAGAGAGAACTCGGGTTCGCGCGAGAGTGGAGAGAGAGAGAGAGAGAGAGAGAGAGATAGAGATAGATACAGATAGATATAGAGGGAGGTGGAGCTTTAAATCCGATAGCTCTGTGTGCCAGACCGACCGCCGGCTTTTATTAATTAATAACAAATGTATTCCGGTATGAGTTCAACGTCGAATAAAATGATATTCCTGTCGGATAATCCAACGTGTTCTCTCCCTCTGTCCATGGGAATGAAGCTTAGCGAACGCGACAACGCGTTCGTCATGTGTATCTCTCTCTCTCTCTCTCTCTCTCTCTCTCTCTCTATCTCTCTCTATCTCTCTTCTCTCTCTTTCTCTCTTCTCTCGTACTACCCCCGTTATTTGTTTTTTTTTTCCCTTTGTCGGAGATTCCGTTTCAACGACGATGAACACTTGTCCGCCCGCAAGATCGTTGTCACGATGTCGTTTTATCGTCCGATCGGCCTGACATTTATTCGCTCTTTCGAAACGACACGCGCGTATTCAACGTACGGACGAACGCCTCGCCTCGCCTCGCCTCGCCACGCTACGGCTACGGCTACGGCTACGGCTACGGCTACGGCTACAGCTACGGCTACGGCTACGGCTACGGCTACGGCTACGGCAACGCTACGGCTACGGCCATTTTCGATATTTCGATAATATTAAACAACATTTTGCGATCAATCCGCTAGAGTTATCCATCTCAAAAATTATTTATCGTATTATACATTTTTCGATACAATAGGAAACGTCGGTATTTTAAACGAAGTAAACAAAAAAAGAGAAAAAAAATGTGAAATATTTCAAACGTTCATCCCTCATATTTTCCTTCGTTTTCTTTTTATTTTCTCCTTCGTTCTTTTTCACCTTTTCTAATCTCTCGTCCGACAAAACGTTTGTGATACAGATATCTCCCTTTTGTCGCGTTTGAAAAAAATAAAAGGAATTAACGATTATAACGTAAAATATTTATAGTTAACAAGCTCATTAACCCTCGAATACGTATTACTGACCGATTATGAACAAAACATATACGGACATATTTGTACTTAAAGGTTTAAAAGAAACAGAGAAGTTTAAAGGAAAAAAAAATAAAAAAAAAAAATAACAAGAAAGAAAGAAAAAAATAGAATAAAAACATAGGATAAAGAAAGAAAGGAAACGTTCAATCCTTCATAATTCAATTTTTGTCGGTCATTAAAAAAATGAAAAATAAAATAAATAAAATTAAAAAAATGAGAAATTATACATAATGTAATACAAAATCTATTATTAGCACAAACACATCCATTATCCGTTTACGAATTAGTAATATTCTAAAAAAAATAAAGAAAGGAATGAAAAAAGGGAAAATACAGATATTGATATCTGGTTTAAAAAGTTAAAAGAATAAAAAGAAAGAAAGAAAGAAAGAAAGAAAGAAAGAAAGAAAGAAAGAAAGAAAGAAAGAAAGAAATGAAAGGAAACGTTGTGAGAGGTCAAAAAGGAAGAAAGAAGAAAGGACACAGGTCAACTGGCATATCCGGATGCCCAAAGCCGTATCGTATCGGTTCATAAGCGCTCTACTACAACGAAACAACGTTGTCAATTGAAATATCCGCTTGGCGTGGCGCGTTTCGCTCGGTCGATGTAATTCTAGCCCGCGTTGGATTATATTTCGACGAAAGCTTTTGCGAAAGTATCGCGCCATTGCCGCGTCCGTGTCACCTAGCCGCACGAACACCATAGCCATCGGGCACAGGAGAGAGAATTTCAAATGTCGAAAACACGATACACGATCGTTATTGCGGATAATAGTGAGACCGTTGACGTCACTCGCGAGACTAGTCGACACTTGCCTATGATGAATCCGATTAGGTGGATAGCGATCTTAAATTAGGGATCAGTCGTTTTAAATTAACGAAAAAAGAACAAAATAAAGAAAGAAAAAGAAATAGAACAAAATTGGAAGGATGCGTGTACTGATCTTTTCTATTTACATGTGCCTCCTTGGTACAATTATATTTGTCATGTTTGAAAATAAAAATAAAAAAAAAAAAAAAAAAACGAAAACAAAATTGCATCGAAAATATCTGAAGGATTTAATAATAATTAACATCAATAAATCTGTATATATCAACTATTTGTTTGTTAATTCGCTTACGGATATCGTAAATGCCGACGCGTGAAACTTCAGTCATTGATAACAACGAAAAAGTCAGAAAAACGATTTGTACAAAGAATAGAATTTGCAGATCAAACGTAACATCTACGACTTATTAATACTGGATAATATTTCTAATTATCGAATATCTTCGTATGCGTTATACATATTTTTTATATTCT
>OU426851.1:8779971-8782471 GCA_911387685.1 Dolichovespula media | reverse complement strand
ACAGAGTGTGAGAGAGAGTGAAGTGAACGAGAGCGAGCGAGAGCGAGCGAGAGAGAGAGAGAGAGAGAGAGAGAGAGAGCCAGAGAGAAGGAGAGAAAACGATTTGTCTCCGGCTTTTGGGCTCTGTCATCCGCGTTTACATCGATTCGTTAGACCGAGCCCAGCCGAAATCCCCTTTGCACTCCGTTCCGCGGAAACCAAACGCCGAACGGTTAAGTGTGGGTGGCGAGACACCGCAGAAACCGAGTTTTGCGGTGCTAAAATCAATTCCGTGTTTGCCTGTCAATTTATCGCTAATGGCCGACCAGGTAACAGCTGATGATACCGCGGTGCTGCTGCCTGACAGTTTACCTCCTCCCTCCCCCTACTACTTCAACCGTCGCCACCTACTCCACCTGTACCCGTTCCCCTCCCTCCCGCCCTCCCACCGTCCCTACTCTCATTTCCCTCGCGCATCATGCATCCTCTCTTCGATGTCCTCTTCGAACGGTGATTTTAGCGTCCGGACCGTTACGAGCTGTACTCCGGAAGTTAATGCAACGACGATAATAGCCCCGGTCTATTACCCTGAGGATCCTATCGTTCTATCTTCGATTTGGACTCTTGATACCGGCCATCCCGTAATTTACGTTCGCCCGAATAGCCTAGCCAGAGAACATCGGTTACCTCGTTAACACCTTCGTTACTCCTCGGGTAACATACTCGAGTCATCTACCTTGTTAATCAGTTCATTTTCATTACAAATAGAACGCGGAATAGAGAATTTCATTCGTAGGCCATCTCATGACGACCCTTATGAAATATAATATCGTTTTCCCCTTTTCGACCTGCTCATAAGATTATTTCTTGTTTGTTAAAGTTAGAGAAAGAGAGAAATAGTGTGTGTGTGTGTGTGTGTGTGAGACAGAGAGAGAGAGAGAGAGAGAGAGAGAGAGAGAGAGAACAGTGTAGAGGAACGACACAGCAGCATTCCAGTTAGCAGTCGTATTCGTAGTATTATCAGAGAGGTATGTCGTTGTAATAAATGGTGGAATCATCCCTCCACCCCCATATCCCTCACCCCCAATCGCCACCACCAGCGCTACCACCCCACTACCTCCCTCCCTCTACAACCCCCCCCCCACACACACCCCGCCCCATGGACCAGAGCGAGCCAAACAATTCCCGACCGCGATTCACCCTTATATTGTTACCCGAACAAAGAGTCTCGGCTACGGTTGACTTGCGCTATGCGCTTTATAGTAACCCGCCCGTCCTCCCTTCCAAACCCAACAGCGTTTCGTTCCTACCACGAAATTTTGCCTCTGTTAAGAGAGAATGAGGAACTTTCCAAGACGAATTTTACTCGTACGAAAGGAAAGAAATGAAAAGGAATAGAAAAAGGGAAGGGCAGTAGACGGTGAGTTAGAAAAATTCGATCGTTAGTATAACGTTACGAATAAAGTTTAGATAAATAAGTACATAAATACACATTATATATATATATATATATATATATATATATATATATATATATATATATATGTATATACATATTATTATTATTATTATTATCATTATTGTTATTATTATTGTTATTATTATTATTATTGTTATTATTATTATAATTATTATTATTATTAGATAAACTATCAAAGAATGTGAATAATCGAAAGAAATATATTTCTATCGGAAAAATTTTAATGGCAAATCAAATTGTCGCAACGAAATATTTTGCAATGGTATCGCGAGTAAGTGGTACCGCGCAATCTAAAAAAAGGGAAAAATAAAAAGAAAAAAAAAGAGAGGAAATAAATAAATAAATTCGATAAAGAGCAAAAGAGAAAGGAAAAACGGACTTCGATCGAGACAGGATCAACTAATTAGCAATCGTAGTTTTTTTCTTATGAAAGTTTCGTAAAAAACATATAAAGAGAGAGAGAGAGAGAGAGAGAGAGAGAGAGAGAGAGAGAGAGAGAGAGAGAGAGAGAGAGTATCGGACGACAAGTATGAAGTACTATCGCGGCTGTCGCGTGGGCAGCCGCTTTATCGCTTTAGCCGTCAGATTAATAAGCCACACCGTGCTAGAATGAACGTACACACGGAACCAGGCGAATGGTATCGCGCGCGCGCGCGCGCGATAGAGATAGAGAGAGAGAGAGAGAGAGAGAGAGATTGAGAGATAGAGAGAGACTTGCGCATTCACACCGGCACGTACGAGACACACGGTGTACGTTCGCGGAAAGCCCTTACTATTTATTTTATTTGCCTCATTCGTTTCCGCAGGCGTTACATCGCCGTTTGCAGGAATTCAATCTCACCTCGCGAGCGTGTTCGACCTTCTCTCTCTCTCTCTCTCTCTCTCTCTCTCTCTCTCTCTCTCTCTCTCTCTCTCTCTCTCTCTCTCTCTCTCTCTATGTCTTTCTCGCTTTGTGAAAATGTATGTGTATGTATGTGTATGCGTTCACGGTGTTTACATGCTCGTTGTACTCCTCTCTCTCTTTCTCACTGACTCACTCAC
>OU426851.1:8762471-8769971 GCA_911387685.1 Dolichovespula media | reverse complement strand
TTTTTGAACCGAGCCGAGGATCAAACGGTCGGCCAATTAAAGCGCTCTTGTGAGTTATCCTTCGAGAGACAGAGATAGATAGATAGATAGATAGAGAAAGAGAGAGAGAGAGAGAGAGAGAGAGAGAGATGGAACTTCTCTTTTTTCTGTTTCATTTCTGTATTTTTTTTTCTTCATTTTTTTTTTTTATTTTTATTTTTTTTTATTTTTTTTTCTTTCAAGGATCTCCTTCTCTCACGAACACCGGTCCGGGGAATATATAAATTTTAACGGCGAGCAAGCTGGCTCTCTTTAATGTCTCTGCCGCACAGTTTCGGTCTCAAAGTTAGTGCCTTTCCTAGTACAGCAAGAAGAATCTTTCACGAAGCTCGTAATCGCGGTTTCGTCAGGATAGAGAGAGAGAGAGA
Source organism: Dolichovespula media (assembly GCA_911387685.1). Classification (NCBI taxonomy): domain Eukaryota; kingdom Metazoa; phylum Arthropoda; class Insecta; order Hymenoptera; family Vespidae; genus Dolichovespula; species Dolichovespula media. Next base: position 8,769,564 of record OU426851.1, on the reverse strand, counting down.
GAGAGAGAGAGAGAGAGAGAGAGAGAGAGAGAGAGATCGGCGTTCGCGGCTTGTAATCAAATCTCTCTTGTTCTTTACACTAGACAATAAGTTAGACATTGTCGTGCTCGAGAGTATCCAGAATAAGCGACAAATTCTTTCGTTTTTTTTTTTTTTTGTTTTTTTGGTCTTTCCTTCTCGCGAGATTTAATAAAATATAAAACGAAATATATCAGGAATCAATATCTTCGTAGATCGATGAAGAGACGAGAATAAAATAAAAAGAAAATAATTTCTTATATTTCTGAATTCGAAATCTTTCGTCCTAGTTAGATCCTCCGAGATTGATCGACGTGATCGAGAAATATAGAAAATAAAAAAAAAAAAAAAAGAAAAAAGAAATAGGGAGAGATAGATCAATGACGTCATTTTCTTTCTTTTTTCCTTTTTTTTTCTAAAAGAAAAAAAAAAAGAAAAAAAACAAGATCTGCTGATACGCCAGTAACTTTTAAACCCCCTTTCTGCATTCTCTGAATAATTCAAGCTATCCTCTTTGATGGGCAAACAGTTCCTTCTCAATATCTTGCATGCATTAATACACACCATCATGTGTATTCGTCGTATAGTAGTCGAGAATATAAACGTGCATCGAACCGAACAGGTCTTTCGCTGCTGGTAAGCGAATATATATTTGAAAGATACTCTTTGAACGACGTTTGGACATCGCCTAGAGGGAAGATAAAATGGAGGAATAATCAGGCAGGAATTCACATCTAATCGATCGGTTAATATATTTCCTGTACTTTGTAAAACTGGTAAAATCATAAAGCTAAGATTAGAAAAAGACAGAGAGAGAGAGAGAGAGAGAGAGAGAGAGAGAGAGAGAGAGAGAAAGAGAAAGAGAGAGAGGAAGAAATAAGAGAAATCTTTCAAGGTTGTTTATTTAGTAGTATCGTGCAAAAGAGAGAGAGAGAGAGAGAGAGAGGTATGCACAGTTGTAAAATCCGCAAGATCCAAACGATTTACTAGTATTGAATATTTATTAAGAATCAAATGACAATCTTAAATCGCGGTATCAAGAAGCTGAACTAATTAAATCGTTAATTAAAAGCTGCAGGATGCGACGAAGATAGAAAAGGAGAAAGAGAAAGGGATAGAAAGAGAGAGAGAGAGAGAGAGAGAGAGAGAGAGAGAAACGTAGGATGGTTGCTTCTGGGTATTAACCATTTCTCAGAGGAGAAGGAAATAAGACGGCAAGGCCTGTTAATTTATCGTAATCGTTCGGTGTGACTAAGTAAGTGAGCGGAGGCCTCGCAATATTCTTTATTAAAATATCCACCGTGCTTCCTCTCTCTCTCTCTCTCTCTCTCTCTCTCTCTCTCTCTCTCTCTCTCTCTCTCTCTCTCTCTCTCTCACTCTCTCTCCTCTCTTTCTCTCACTTTAAGTTGATTCTCCTCTCGACCTCTTCGAGAGACCCCGGATATCTATCCTCGTGCTTCGAAGTGTAAGGAATAAAAAAAGAGATAAAGAAATAAAGAAGAGGAGGAGGAGGAGGAGGAGGAGGAGGAGGAGAAGAAGAAGGGGGCAAAAAAAAAAACAAAAATAAGAAAAGAAAGATGAAAAGAATAAAGGAAAGGAAAATAAAGACAGTCCAGTCTCGAGAGAAATTAATATCCATACAAAAGATTTATACGATATAATTCGATTTATTATATTTCACGTTATTGGTTATTGCTTTTATTATTATCAAGCATTATTTCGATCGATAAACGAAAAAAAAATAGAGACACAGATTATTCATTCCCTCTCTCTCTCTCTCTCTATCTATCTATCTATCTATCTATCTATCTATCTATCTCACAATCTATCTGGAAGTGTCAAGAAGTGAAGTTAACTATCAACGACAGGGGTTAAAAGGTTTTTCGGTAGAATAAGCCGACACACCAAACGAAGCTCGATCGATACTAGCTCGTCCAAAGTAATCGAGCCATTCTAATCGCATCAGAAAACGATATCTCGACTCGTTTAATCGAAGGAAGGAAGGAAGGAAGGAAGGACGAAAATAGAAGAAGAAGAAGAAGAAGAAGAAAGTTTCCCAAAAAGTGACGAAGATTTTCGTTCAAGGCCCTTGTTGTATATCTTTTCGACCCTCCGATCACTCGACTTCTTAACGTTAGATTAATTCGTCGTTTTCGTGAATCATCGTATCTCTTTGATTCATATCGAAACAGACACGTTTCCTTTCATTCTTTTTCTTCTTCTTTTTTCTTCCACGAACTTTTGAAGGAGAAAAAAATCCCCGAAATCAAAATTAAATTACATGTATGTAACAAATATAAGATATATCTGATTGGACTTTTTGTTTGCATTTTTCTTTGTTTCTTTTCCGTTTTGTTTTGTTTATTATCGAAGGCGAAAAAATTGATCATAGAGGCAACAGGTATCCGATAAAAAGACAGCTATTAATCTGAGATATATATATATATATATATATATATATATATATATATATACAATACAGAATACAAAAAAAAAAGAAAATAAATAAATAAATATCGAATTTCACGAGATAATTTCTTTTGCGAAATTCGACAGCAACGAATCGTTGAACATCAAAGAGAACGAAAGAGTGAGAGCCAGTCGCCGAGAAAATTGAACGCCAGCGAACGAGGCAAATTCACTAAAGGATTTACTAGTAGGCGTGTTTGGCAAAGGAAGTGGCTTCCAAGCCGATGTCCTTCAACACGTGATAAAATACTCGATTAAAAGTTACGTTCGCCACTGACTAGATTCGTATTTATTTCAATATTTTACCAAAGGAGACGGAGAGAGAAAGATTAAAAAGAGAGGAAGAGTGAGAAAGAGAAAGATAAAAAGAGAAAGAGAGAGAGAGAGAACCAATAACTCGAGGAATGTGCTTATTCTCTTCAAAATAGTACTCTCTTTCTCTCTCTCTCTCTCTTTTCATAGTATTCATTTGTTGTTCCATCAAAAATGAAATAGGTCAGTATCGATAAACGAACAAGGCATTTGACGGATCGAAGAAGAGATCAAGAAGGGGGTTAAAGGGAGATGGGTGGTGTTGGTGATGTAAGAGGGGTGGGAACGAAGGTGTACATATCGAAGGCTACGTACACAAAAACACGTTGTTATGCGAATCGGTGGAGAGAAGCGACGCGCTATATAACACGAGCCAAGCTTTTCATCCAGGTCATATGTATACCCACTACCGATATACCTGATAACGAGAGTCGCAAAAAAAGAGTGAGTGAGTGAGTGGGAGAGAGAGAGAAAGAGACAGAGAGAGAGAGAGAGAGAGAGAGAGAGAGAGAAAGAGAATGAACAAAAAAAAAAAAGAAAAAAATATAACACTCGCACACGAAAGTACCAGAGAACGACGATGCACCAAACGAAATGGATATTGAAACGTACCTATATTTGGGTGAGAATGGTAAAGTATACCGGATATTGAAATATGTTTTCCACGAGCGTGTTTTCGATCGATGAGATTTGTAGTCGGAACGGGCCAAACAAATCAGTGACTCCCGATCGTGAGTGGCTACTACTGCGTCATTCGAAACTTTTTCCCATCTTTTTCCTTTTTGTCCTTCTTTATTTTTATTATTTTTTCTTTCCTTTATCGTCAAGGAGCAAATTGTAATTTACCAAATGTGGTTAAAACGAAAGATGATCTCTCGGTCTTACGTCTATCGACGAATTTCGTATACTAATCGTATTATCCTTTTGTATTTCTTATTTTCTCATTGATCCAAAAAATAGAGAGAGAGAGAGAGAGAGAGAGAGAAAGAAAGAGAGAGAGAGAAGAGTGTACATATGTGTGTGTGTGTGTGTGTGTGTGTGTGTGTGTGTGTGTGTGTGTGTGTGTGTGTGTGTGTGTGTGTGTGTGTGTGTGTGTGTGTGTGTGTGTGTGTGTGTGTGTGTGTGTGTGTGTGTGTGTGTGTGTGTGTGTGTGTGTGTGTGTAATAAAAATAAAAGTATTAGTTACGAGTACAATAAAGCTTATATTTGTATGCATATTATATTAAGTATACGCTTAGATAAGTATGCGTTTATCAAAGTAAGACTATTATACATAAACATATGTATGTTAAATCCCTGATCCCTTAATCATACAAGGAACAAATTACTCGCGGCTCCGTCTAGGATCAGGTGCACGCGTGCAAGCAGAGTCAGCTGACGAAAGCCCGTACGTTAGTGTTAGATGATAGTAGGACGATGCCGGTTGGTCTTGGGAGATTTGTGGACACGAAGATGAGTATAGCTCGTAGGCTTAGGCCATGCAAACGCGCAAGTCGATCTGGTAGCTGGATTTGCGGGATCGATGGACCGGAAGCATGCTGAGAGGAATCGGCAGGAATAGAGCGATAGAGCGAGAGAGAGAGAGAGAGAGAGAGAGAGAGAGAGAGAGAGAGAGATAGCGATGAAGATAGAGATAAAGAGAGATAGAGAGATAGAGAGAGAGACGGATCGATATCTCTTGTGTGGTCCTCTAAACTAGTACCTACCTGCCTATATACACACATACATATGTATGTATATAGGTGCCAACACGTGGCCGTGGTTGCTCTAAGCCGAAGATCAATGTCTCGAAATTAACAGTTGCTTCCGATTTAGTAAGACGCACGATTTGAAATGGTATCCATGATCAGGTTGAACGCCTACGAGCAACCTCAACGCGACCTTTGTTTGTTATGATCAACATTCGTAAAGGCGGACCATTAATAGATGTTTTTATTAATAAGTTAACATACTTTGGTTAGGACAGGTCAAATCGTTAAATCGCGAGTTTTGTCTACTCTCTCTAAATCGTTATACACCAAAGCAAAGATTTGTCAATCAATCTTTTATCTCTTTTTCCTCTTTTTTTTTTCCTTTTTCTCTTTATGTATTTCTCCATTTCTTTCTTTTTTTTTTCTTTTTTTTTTTTTTTGTCTTTGGCATGAAAGCATGAAACGCATAAAATCGATATATGTGTAAACAAGTAAAAAAAAAAAAAAAAAGAGAGAAAAATATAGATATATATGTACATATACACATAAAAAAAAAAAGAAAGGAAAAAAATATATAACGAATAAAAACAGCGCACCTTGTTAGAGAATAAAAGTACAATACGTCGTATATGGATACTCGATGGATCAAAAAATAAAATTTATTCAGATCTAGGATTCAGGATAGATCACGCGAATGGCCATGATTGATCAAGCGATCTTTTATATTTGTAATTTTTGTTCTCCTTGTCTTTGTCTTTCTTTTTCCTTCTTTTTCTTCTTCTTCTTCGTCTTTTTGATCCATCGTGTACGATTTAACGTTTCTTTTTTCTTCTTTTTTTTTTTTTTTTTTAATCGGAAGAAACGATAATATCGTTTTAGAGACGATAAAAGTAAGAGATAAGATAGAAGCAAAATGATGAAAATTAGAAATTGTGAGCGCGGGAATTGAAGATGGCTGGGTGATAAGGCCTACCTTGGTCGAATACAAGGCAGCGGGTGGTCTTGGCAGCGAGTCCCGGGGGCAGAGCGAACCTGTAGGCCGGGCCCAGCGACAGCCCCAGCCCCAGACCGAGCGCCTCCGCGCCGCATCGGCCCCCGAACACAGGCCCCACTAGAATCACCCACACAATATAACGGTCATCGATATGTTTCGGTCATCAAATCAACAAAAGAGATATGGCACATTATATCAGTATTAATTCATGCAAATTAAAGGGATTAATTTGATCTATCATTTATATATATATATATATATATATATATATATATATATATATATATATATATATATATTATTTCCGCTCCCGATTATTTTATCTTTCTCCGTCGTTATTCCATTTTTCCTTCTTCTTTTCCCTCGCCCCCACCTCCCTCCCCCTCCGTACCTTTCGTTTCTTTTTTCTTTCTATTTGTTTTTCTTTTCGATCCTTTTCGTTTCTCGTACTTAATCTGAACGATATCGAACGGGAAGCGCAACGATTTTACCACGCGATTTATTTCACGGCGACGGGACGTCGTTGAAATTACGTGAGGATACTTAAAAGAAAAGTAAGAAAATTCGAAGGGAAAACATTTTCAATGTGTATCCATGCGTATGGGATTTTCTTGTATTTTTATAACACGTAATAAGTCAATGCAAATAAGGCAGAAGATTGTTTTTATATTGTACTCTACATAGCGGTGTTACAACACGTTTATTCCGTCCGTCCGGTAAACTTACGAAATGAATTCATGGAAGGAAAATTTTGTGAATGATGGACGGGCACCGATCGTGTATTACTTTTCAAAATCCTTGGAAATATATCGAAAACGACCCGATACGACGATTGCATTTGGGGAGGAAATTTGTTATCGAAAAAAAAAAAAAAATAATAAAAAGAAAAAATAAAAAAGGTAACAAAAAGTTTGATATCTAGAAAGATCGGAGAACGGGGTTCGTCTTGCGCTTCCCGCGATCGTCGTGCCTAAAACAGAGAACGATCATGCATATAAAGTTATTTAATTTATTTTACTTTATTTTATTTTATTTGTTTAATTTACTTTACTCATTTTTATTTATCTCAAAAAAAAAAAAATTGGATTAGTCTTGGAAAATAGCGTTCACGTTAGCAGCTTGAAGGGATTACTTATTATTATTATTATTATTATTATTATTATTATTATTATTATTATTATTATTATTATATTATTATTATTATTGTTGTTGTTGTTGTTGTTGTTATTGTTATCATTATTATTGTTGTTGTTATTATTATTATTATTATTATTATTATTATTATGATTATTATTATTATTATTATTATTATTATTATTATTATTATTATTATTATTATTATTATTATTATTATTATTAGTATTAGTATTATTATTACTATTATTATTATTATTGTTCGTACAGCGTGTATGGGACGTTTATTGTAAGAAGGAAAACGTGACTCTGTTCGTTTAAACGATGATTGATAATAATCATGATTATAGTGGATTATACTCAATGTATCCTATGTGTGCGAGAGTAAAAGAAATAAAAAGAGAGAGAGAGAGAGAGAGAGAGAGAGAAAATATATTATCTCGAAGAACATCGGATCAAATCTCCTCTCCTCTCC
>OU426851.1:8754971-8757471 GCA_911387685.1 Dolichovespula media | reverse complement strand
TCGTTTCCCACGTCATCGTGGTAAGCTTTTCTTGTCGAGTATCGCCGCGAAAGAGCAAGGCTAATCGATGATCGTATCTTCGCGTGCAAGAAGAAGGGACATCGCGAAATCAAGAGTAAAATACGAGGATAACGAGTAATAGGACGAAGAGAGAAGAACTTTCCCAAGAAACGAAGGAAGGGCTCTATTGCGCGTCATCGCGATCGGATCGACGTCGAGGATCTAAGGATCTACATGAATGAATGAATGAATGAACGAACGAACGTACGTACGTCGAAGTATAACAAAGACTGTAAGAGAGTAAACGATAAAGAAAAAATAAAAGAAAGAGATAGATAGATAGATAGATAGATAAATAGATAGATAAAGAGAGAGAGAGAGAGAGAGAGAGAGAGATCAACTACCGTAGAAGGAGTATCAAGGAGAGAGGGTCTTGCGATCGCACTGATCGCGTCTACACAGCTGACAGTCGATCCTTGCGATCTTAATCTGGTCGGGTTGCTCGCAAGAAGGCGAAACGCTACGTTCGCGAGACCACGTTAGAGGGAAAGGTAGGATAGAAAGAGAGAGAGAAAGAGAGAGAGAGAGAGAGAGAGAGAGAGAGAGAGAAGAAAAGAAAAAATCGGTGAGTCTCGATCAAGAGGATGGGAATCCGTCTGTCGGTCCCGTCGACGGCGGTCGACCGACCGGATCAAGACACCCTGAATAATTCATCGCGAGAAACAGGACTCGACTCGAGTGGTAGTCGACGAGAGGGAACGACAGAGAGACAGAGAAACAGAGACAGAAAGAGAGAAAGAGAGAGAGAGAGATAGCTTCCCTCTCTGTTTGCACTTTCCCTCCAACCTCTCCCTCTCCCTCCCCCCCCCCTCTCTCTCTCTTTCCTTCTATCTCTACCCGTTACTTCTTCGACCAACACCCTTTCTCTTTTTACTCTTTGTACATTTTCATTTTGATAAACGCAAGAGTATAAACCGAATAGAAATCGCTTAATTTTCTATCTTCCTCTTAATAAATCCCGATCTCGTTTCCTTCCTTTGAGAGTAGAAAAGCCTCGGCCGTTCTTCTCAAGGAGATCTTTCACGGTTCGGATAACGAGACGTATGGTCAACGAGATCGGTCTGTCCTCGAGACGAGTGACGAGTATCGTTGACGATGATAGGGGGAGGTACGGAATACGGTAAGCATATGACGAAGAAGACGAAGAATAGAAGACGCGAGGCCTCGAGACCGTCTAAGAGAGAGAAAGAGAAAGAGAAAGAGAGAGAGAGAGAGAGAGAGTGGATTGGGTTGCACCGAGTTAACCGGCTCGCTACTCGCCGTGAGATCCTGCCTTTTGATCACCGAGACAAGATTTCCTGGCGGCCCATTGAAAATGGTCTATATATTTCTTAAAGAACATAAAACGACGCGACATTCCTCGTTAATCGACGGAGGAAGTGAAATCAAACGGGAAGTACAAACGTTCGTCATTGTTTCGAACGTTATAGTAATGATATATCGAAAGATCGAAATACGGTTGATATCGTGACAGATAAGACACGATTTGATGATGCCAAGCCAAGAGGATCTAACAAGAATTAGTATTTATAAAAAATCTTTTTCGATTCTTCGAGAACGACTTCGTCCGATTACCCAAGGACAATCGACAGTTTTAAATGAAAAAAAAAAAAAAGAAGAAAAGAAAAAAGAAAAAAAAATTAATAAATAAATAAATAAAAAAGAAAGTCTCGTTGGTTACCTAAATGAAAGGATCGAATGGACTAATCGCCGATGATTGGCCAATCGGTCTCGTTCGTTCGTTCACTCGTTTGTTCGTTCGTTCGTTCGTTAGGAGAAATATTCGAAAAGGACTCGTTGGTCCTATACTTGTCCTTGCCTATTACAAAATTTACGATCAAAGTAGGAAATAGATAAACGTAAATGAAGAGAAACGAGAAACGAGAAAGAGAGAACACAGATTCTAGCCTGCTGGACGATAATCGACGTCGATTTTCACCGTGCCAGCCGGCGTGTATCGATTGTGGAAAGACTAATGGCCACCGCGGTTAACCGTATTATCCCACAGCGGAAGTTCGCCATTTGAAACGGGAACATAAATAGCGCGCCGGCCATCGAATCGTCCGCTTCAATATTAGTTTAATAATCGCGGATACACGATCGGCTTGGTAACAAACTTTCGAGGCCACGACTCTTCTTGTATTTAAAATCGTCGAAGGAAGGAGAGGATATTTCCGGGAAAATTTTTTAGACGGTCAAGTCGAGCAATAAAACGAGAAAGATAAGAAGAGAGAGAGAGAGAGAGAGAGAGAGAGAGAGAGAGAGAGAGAGATCCGGATTCTTTATTAATTTTACAACTTTTTCATAAAGCAACGAGCTACTGCTATTCCTGGTGGATCGAGGGATTGATACACTCTTGCATAGTTTACTGATTCTCTCTCTCTCTCTCTCTCTCTCTCTCTCTTTCTCTCCCATCTCTTGTTCGCCCAAAAAAAGCCCT
>OU426851.1:8742471-8749971 GCA_911387685.1 Dolichovespula media | reverse complement strand
TTCTCGTCTCAATATCGATTAATCGACTTTACATTTACGTATCTATTTACGAGGGGACATATGTTGTTATAATTTTCGACGTAAAGAATGACAGAGAGAGAGAGAGAGAGAGAGAGAGAGAGAGAGAGAGAGAGAGAAAGAATCAAGACTGGCCGAAAAAGGTGAGAGACGCAAAGAGGAGGTGCAAGACGGGTCTTGTGATAAATCGTCGCGGCCAATGGTAGCCGGCCGATCTTCACGATTAAAGTAAAATATATGGCAGCTTTAATTACGAAGAGATTTTGTAACGCGACCATCGGCGAGTGTCTGAGTATCCTGAACGAGAGAAATAAAGAGAAAGAGAGAGAGAGAGGGAAGGAGGGAGAGAGAGAAGATATCGATAACGAAGGTAAAAGAGAAAGACAGAGGGAGGAGGAGGAGGAGGAGGAGGAGAAAGAGAGAGAGAGAGAGAGAGAGAGAGAGAGAGTTATAGCAAACGGGAGGGAGAATCTCTGAGATGCATTATTCATGGGGTGTGAGAAGATACGATATGTTCCAATATGTGGCCCGGCCCATACTCGCTAACCGCGCGCAAAACCTGAGGAACACGATGCGAAGCCCTCCCTGTAAGCTGCTGAAAATTGCTCCTCTCAAATTTTCCCGTAATTTAGGATACCTACGTTCGTAACCCACGAATCTCCCTATCTATCTCTCCCTCCCTCCCTTATTCCTTCTCTCCTTCTCTTACTCTCTCTCTCTCTCTCTCTCTCTCTCTTTCTTTCTTTACCTCGTGTTTTTTTTTTTTTTTTTTTTTTTACTTTATGATCCAGTTTGCCGAGAAAACTATTCTCGTCTATTCGTACGATATGATGACATCGAACACATCCCGATATCTCGATAATTCAGGTCTCTTCCATTTTTCCGGCTTTATTATTCACTTTATTATCAAATGATAAGAGTTAAAAAAAAAATATTTAGACCATTTGATATTTCTACGTTCTTAATTATATATACAACGTATGTATGTACATATGTACATATATATATATATATATGCACACATGCGTACACACACACACACACACACACACACACACAGCACATCATAATCCGATCGAGCGAATGCGTCAAAGTCGTCGAATAATCCGAACCATTAAAAGCATTTGTCACTATGAAATAAAGGTGTCCGTCCGTGAATTCGCAACGACGCAAATTTATATACACAAATATGTATCGCGTTTCTCTTTTTTTCTCTCTTTTGCCTACTCTTTATTCTTATTATTATTATTATTATTATTATTATTATTATTATTATTATTATTATTATCATTATTATTTTCAACATTCTATATAAAATTGTACGTGCGTACACGGTCAAGGAAAAAAAAATATATATATATATATTATATAGTATACATATGTGCATACGTAGAGTATATATATTTATTATTCCAATAATGGTCCATTTGTATTTTCTCGCGAAGTAATTGTTATAATGTCATCGTTTTATATGTCGGAATTATACAAAGGGAAATGGGGGGCGAAGTGGGAACAGGGATAACGCGACAAATCTTTTTATATCCTATTACTTTTGCATGGACAGGGTGGAAGCATTTTTTATGCTTCATCAAAATTTACGGTATACGCGGTATAAAATGTATCTACATATTTCACCGTCCGAATTTTATTTTATTTTCCCCTTTTTTTTTATTTATCCAGATACACACAAACACACACACACACACACACATACACACAGACACCCGATTCCAACACGATCGATTCTCTAAATAAATATCGATCGAGAATTAACTCCGTTGCATTAATTTACGCGTTTCCTCTTCACCTATTATAAAAAAAAAAGAAATATATATATATATATATATAATAAATAAAAAATAAATAAAACATAAAGTACATAGACAAATAGATAACTAGATATATATCTTAGTAATCAGGTTAAAAAAAAAAAGTTATTTCTTGGTTTCAACGAAGCGGACCCGAAAGAGGAAGCATGCTCGAGTTCGCGTGGAAAACTCTCGCGAGTTTCCACGTCGTATACGAAACGAAACGAAACGAAACGAAACGATCCGAGAAAAACGAAAGGACGGTGCATTTAAGAGGATCCTCGACCGGAGGAGGCTCCCCTCGACATCTCGTAAAGAGCCTATATAAAAAGAAAAAGAGAGAAAAGGAGAGTGAATCCAAGCAGTTTGGCATTCGTATCCTTTGCAAAAGGGATCACGAGAGAAAGAGAGAGAAAGAGTGTATATATCCGTGGCACGCAGAAGCACGCACGCACGCATTCAATATATATACATCATCATACATACATACATACATACATACATACATACATACATACACACACATGCATACATTCATACATACATACATACAATATATATACAACATCATACAATATACATACACATACATACAACATACATACAATATACATACACATACATACATATATATATATACATATATATACATTATATATGTCATATATATATATCATATATATATACATATATGTATACATATATATATATATGTATATATATATGTGTACATATATATATATATGTATATATATATATATGTATATATATATAATAGCAGAGAAAGAGAAAGACTGATCTTAACGTTGCTTGCAGCCTGCAAAAGTCGAGTCGGCATTGGGCGAAACGTATTAACACACAATGAGATAGTTTTGTTCCAACGGGCTTTTCTCTCTCTCTCTCTCTCTCTCTCTCTCTCTCTCTCTCTCTCTCTCTCTCTCACACACACACTCAGTCTCAGTCTCAGTCTCTCTCTCTCTCTCTCTCTTTCTTTCTTTCCCTTTCCACCCCTCAAACGCTTATTCGTTTCTCTTTGCCACGACGCGCGTTCGCAACGACGTTCGGAGCACGTTCCATACCACGAATACCTGGTGCAACGGGTGTCCTGAGAATTTCTTACCTCTCGATAAACGAGATATCCTTTAGATTTTTCAAACTAATAATTATAGTTCTTGACGTCGTACATACTAATCGATTAGTTCCTCTAATTTACTTGTATCCTTGTATGAGATTATATTATTATCGCATGTTTTACTTTTTCCGTTTCTTTGTTTATTTTTTTCTTTTTTTTTTACAAGATCTTGAATCATTTATCTACATCTTCGTGTTATGTTCTTTTAGATAATGCAATAAACTGATTCGTTCATTTATTTATATACGAACTCTAATCGTTTTCACGACGCAGGATCGAAAAGTCAACTTCAATAGATCGATTTCAATGCTCATCGACAAATAATTCTTCGTACTATAATGATTATTGGATCGTGTCCTATAACCATAACGAAGGACAAAATAAATAGGTATCGCGAAAAAATTCGATATACTTTTTTTTTTACACGACACAGGATTATCATAATAGGACTGACTGAAAAAAAAACCCTTTTTGAAAATCGCTACTTGTCCGATCTATCTCCCTGCCAATAAAAAAAAGAAAAAGAAGAAAGAGGGAAAAAAAGAGAGGAAGAAAAAGAGATAGAGAACATGTACCCGAGGAAGTAAAAAATCAAGGGACATCAAGTTTGTGAAAAAATTTCAGGGACACCGCTTACATGTGAGATTCACGAAGAAGAAGAAGAAGAAGAAGAAGAAGAAGAAGAAGAAGAAGAAGAAGAAGAAGTAGACGAAGTCGAAGAAGAAGAAGAAGAAGAAGACCGTTCGCTATCTCTCTTGCGAGAAACTCGCGCTGACCCATTGTGTGGAGAAGCTTTGATAAATTACCGAATAATTGTCAAATGCTAGAAAAACGAGCAACCCGAGTGTGGACGGACTTGCCGAAGAGGAAGAACAAGAACAAAAAGAAGAACGAGAAATACAAGAGGAAGAGTAAGAGGAGGAGGGTTCCAAGTGGTAACAGAAGAAACGAGCGAAAAAAGAAAACAAAAAGAAAGAAACGAGAAAAAACAAGTGCAAAAAGAAATCTTGTGTTCTCGCTGTGAGACCAAGGAATAAATTAGAGAAAGACAGACACACAGAGAGAGAGAGAGAGAGAGAGAGAGAGAGAGAGAGAGAGAGAGAGAGACAGAGCTATGTATGAGAGTATCACATGCCGTCGTGTCTCTTTTTCCCTTTCGCGAAAAATAATTTTTCTCGTTTTTTTTTTTTTTTTTTTTTCTATTAAATTTTTTCTACTTTTCCCCTAGCGTATCTCCCTAGAGGGTCAAAAATATCTTTACGAAATATATGTTGGAGAACATGATCTTCGTAAAAAGCAAAAAAAATATTAATGATAGTGGTAGTAGTAACAGTCTTAGTGGTAGTGATAACAATAATAGTAGTAGTAATAGTAGTACTAATAGTAAGTAGTAGTAGTCGTAATAGTAGTAATAATAGTAATAATAATAGTAACAGTAGTATTAATAGTAGTAATAGTAATAGTAGTAGTAGTAGTAGTAGTAGTAGTAGTAGTAGTAGTAGTAGAGTAGTGTAGTAGTAGTAGTAGTAGTAACAGTCATACTAGTAATAGTGGTGATGCTAATAATGGTATTAATAACAGTGATATTAGTAGGTAGTGTGGTAATAGTTGGTAGTAGCGACAGCAACAACAGCCGCGGCGATCATGTACGATCGGAAAGAAGAAAAGTCATGCGCAGGTGCGCGCATTCGATTACAGCAAAACGATACGGTTGCGCATTCACGTAGGCTGCTCTTTTGGTATTGCTACTCCGTGTGTCTGTCTCCCGATACCTCGACTAATCGACCGATCTGTGCACGCGTTAAAGCAACTTACGCTCCAGGTTCTCCGTTTCTTCGATAGGTAGGTAAGTAGGTAGGTAGGTAGGTAGGTAGGTAGGTAGGTAGGTAGGTAGGTAGGTAGGTAAGTACTTACTTACTTACTTACTTACTTACTACTTACTCACTCACTTACTTAGTTAGTTACGTAATAGTCGGACGTTTTTCATTCGAGATTAAAAGATACGCGGAATAATCGTCGTAAAGATAAATAAAAGTCGTGGATATACACTTGGGATGACGAACGACATTTTTTGTTCAAAGAGAAACGAGAAGTAGTCGATAATGATGATGATGATGATGATGATGATGATGATGATGATGATGATGATGATGATGATGATGATGATAATGATGATGATGACGATACTGTTGTTGTTGTTCTTGTTGTTGGTATTTCTACTATCTACCACTAGTAATACTACTACCACTACTACTTCGAGAAATTAATTCTTTTTATTTTCCTTCCTTTACACTCTTTGATCTTTTATCCTTTCCTTTTTTCTTACCGTTTCAATTAGAACGAACGTTCAATATTTGTTAATTGCATAAGAGAAAGAGAGAGAGAGAGAGAGAGAGAGAAGGAGGGAGGGAGGGAAGAAAAGAGATGGCGATATTTGAGAGAAGAGAAGGAGAAAGAGAGAATGAACATTGGTAGAACGAGAACAAGATAGGAAGCTCGGCAATTCGACGAGGACGATTTATCGATTTAGACGAGAGAAAGAAAGAGAGAGAGAGAGAGAGAGAGAGAGAGAGAGAGAGAGAGAGAGAGTGGGAGAGAGAGAGAGAAAGGAAAAAGATAAAGAGAACGAGAAATAGAGAGATATAGGAGAGGAGAAAGAGACGGAGAAAAAGAGCATCGGGTCAGGCTCTTCATCAGCGATTTAATTCCCGAACGGCGCGGCTTCGAGTTTATTTATTTTTTTGCCGGCTCGTGACCGGCACCGAAACGAGGGCGAAGAGAGGGACAAGATTAAAAATCTCCTAATTACTTAATCACGTTAACTCGGGTACGACCGTGTCAAAGAGAACGCGAGCCTTGGAAAGGGTGCAATGCTTGCCATTTTTCGTTCCATCTCTCTTTCTCTCTCTCTCTCTCTCTCTCCCTTTACCCGCTCTCTCTCTCTCTCTCTCTCTCTCTCTCTCTCTCTCTCTCTCTTTCTCTATCACTCTTAGCAAAACTCAAATCTCGTTCTCACCAAAGATCGTCGGAAATTCACGAGACACACATTATCGACGGCCTTCCACCAATCACGTAAAGTCCCTTTTACTCTTCCTAATTTGATTACTGGGCAAACAAGCAGAAAAAAGAGAGGACGGAGTGACAACACTAACGTAATTTCCTCTTCGGATACGTAGATACGCGAAACACGTAACTATCTACTTAATGTTCCTTTACTTACATACCTACATACATACATACATACATACATACATACATACATACATACATACATACATATATATATATATCATCTTTTAAATTCGTATTTTATACAGGCAAAATTATAAAATGTATCTAACATAATAACACGATGGAGGGAGGAGGAGGGGAGGGACAGAATTACCACGAGAAGGAATTAATCGAATTTTCAACGTAAAATGACAAAACGAAAATCGCAGATTGCTACACACGAACTAACGACAGCTACGATGACGGCAGTAGGGTCCGGTTAGGGCCAGTAGTAGGGACGGTAGTCAAAGGGTTAGACAGTGACAAACCGCCTTCGCCCGCTGTGATTTCAGTTAATTGTCGGTGGGGCCATTTCTCACTCCTCGCCTCGCGCCGTTTTCGATGGTGAGAAGAAGAGAAGAGTAAGAGAAGGAGGAAGGGAAGGGAAGGAGGAGGAGGAGAAAAGAAGGAGGAGGACAACGACGACGACGACGACGACGACGACGACGACGACGACGAGGACGAAGACGTTGTAAATATCCACGAAGGCGCCACAAGCAAAGGGCTAAAGGTGGAACGTCTTACTTTCGGGTAGGCTTAACGGGCAACCTTCCGCGATAATCCGCGTCTTCCTTTCCTCGTATTCTTTTGTGTAAACGACCTTCCCCTCCCCTCCTCTTCCTCCTCTTCTTCTTCTACGTCTTCTCAGCCTCCGTTCAGAACCTACTTGCGAGTCTTCTCTTCAAAAGGCAAATCTTTCTCTCTTTCTTTCTTTCTTTCTTCTTTCTTTCTCTCTCTCTCTCTCTCTCTCTCTCTCTCTCTCTTTCGAAATATATACAGATATATATATATATATCTTTCTGGAGCATTAAAAACCTCCAAATAATTCTCACATAATGCTATTCCAAAATAAAAAAAGGAAGAAATAAGGAATTACATATTTGTCATGGTATCTACTTTTTATGAAGACAATTACCAACTATAATAACCCCAACAAAAACGGTAGGCTATCTAAGAGAAAGTTTCACGATTGAACGCCCTAAATCGTCTCTACGCGATCCTTCGACCCTCTCCCTAAAGGCGAGAGAAATGGAAGGTCAAAGAGACTCGCGAGTATAGGAAAGCGAGGGTTGAAGTTCTATCCCTTCGAAAAAAAAAAAAAAAATAAAAAAGAACAAGAAAAATGAGGAAAAAAAAGAAAAAGAAAGAAAAGGGGAGGTGCCACTGGTCTCCGCTTTAGCTGTCCAGAGAGAGGACGCAAGCAATCTTGTTTTCGAGCTTCTAATAATACTCGACGTATCGGTTCTCGGTGGTATTTTTATGGTGGCCCCT
>OU426851.1:8724971-8737471 GCA_911387685.1 Dolichovespula media | reverse complement strand
TTAATCGTTAATAAACAATACTTTGTATCTATCTACTTATCAAATCGATATAGATCGACTAAACCAAAGATAATAAAAGCGAATGAACTCTTCCTTTTGAACACCCGTCACAACTGACGGATGACGGTAAAAATATGTTCTTTTAACTTTAAACATCGACGTGTGCATCGAGAATACACGTTTCCCTATATGTTTAACCTTCGAATAAAACAAACGAGCACAATCGACTATCACGAAAAATTCAGTTCGAAACCAACCCTCGTCCGAAACCAAACAACAATGGAGAGATCTCTTTCCCCACAAAAAAAAAATCAACGAGCCGTGTAGCTGCAAAGTGGCCCGGTTATTAGTCAATTTTCAACGTAATCCATTATTTCTGATCACATGACGAATGTTTCACTTATACGTAAAAGCATTGACATGTAGTCTCTTTCTCCCCCTCCCCATCTCTCTCTCTCTCTCTCTCTCTCTTTCTCTTCTTGATCTAAAAAACAAATATATATATATATATATATATATATATATATATATATATATATATATATATATATAGAGAGAGAGAGAGAGAGAGAGAGAAAGAGAGAGAGAAACAGGAAGAGAGAGGGATTGAGAGGAAGAGAGAACTCATAGCTTGTCCCTACGAACGAGCAACGAAATTCACGCTACGCGTTAGATAGATTTCAAAAAGTTTCGATTATTTCCCGGCGACACTCGAAAATCACGGCGGAGTGGCCAGTTTCATGGACGAGGGCTGTTTCGAGTGGTCGATGGGAAAGGGTTTGCCATGGTTTGCTTGCGAGGGGATGGCAAAGGGTGGAAGAGACCGAAACGATGAGTCTCTGACCCATATTAGCGGTCAAATTTTTAATTGCATTTTTTCGAGCGACGAGAAACAACGAGATAGAGAAAAAGAAAGATGTATATGTATATACACATACACATACACATGTACATACATACATACATACATACACACACACCACACACACAAACACACACACACATCAAGAATGGATAGGACTGTGGAACGGGGGTGTATACCTTATGGGCCACAACGTTCCATGCATCGTTATGGTCCGTTCGTTTGTACTCGACGAAAAGTAAAAAGAGATAGATAGATAGATAGATAGATAGATAGATAGATATATATATATATATATATATATATATATATATATATATCTATCTATATATATATGTATATATATATATATATATATAGATAGATAGATAGATAGAAAGAGATGCATATACCAAACGTTCGTGGCTTGACGAAAACGACTATTTCTCCCTTTCTCTCCCTCTCGCTCTCTCTCTCTCTCTCTCTCTCGCTTTCTCTTTCTCTCACCCCTTTCGTATACAACCAATTACCAATCACTCTCGCGGAACAATAAAGCAAAACCGTGGAAAAAAATTCCCATCGAAAGTATCGCGTTTCATATGTGTACCTAACGCCTCTCGTGTGTGTGTGTGCGTACGTGTGTGTGTACGTATATCCTACGTGTGCGTTGTGTACGAGTATATAAATACCAATAGGTACATATGTATGTATGTATATACGACCAGTTGTCGCGTCATCGTCGTCGTCGTTGTCGTCGTCGTCATCATCGTCGTCGTCGATACTATTGCGTATAACCTTTGACCGAAAGGGCAAAAAGAAAATATAAATTTCAAATGCCGTGCGTGTATAAACGTTTTATCGCCATTGAAATTCCTACGTTTTTTCTTCTTTTTTCTTTTTTTTTTCTGTTTTCTTCCTTTTTCTTTCCCTCCCTTCCCTCCCGCCCCTGCCTCTCTCTCCCATATTTTCTCCCTTCTTTCACTATTTTTTTTTTTTTGGTTCACACTATCGTCGACACATACGTTCGCATAAAATCCAAAGAAGCGGATTCGAATGACTCGCGATAGCCGCGCGATATCGTTTGGTACGGTTTTCGGGAAATAAATCTCATCGGTGATGCCGATCACAGAGATTAGAAAGAAAGTAAGCGATATGCGTACGGCTTATCGGTTTTATTCGTTAGAACGGAGTAAAAGAAAGGAGATAGATGAAATAGACAAAGAGAGAGAAAAAAAGAGAGAGAGATCGATGTACACGTTTCCATGAAAAAAACGAGAACGGGAAAAAGAGAAGAAAAAAGGCAAAGAGGAAAAAAAGACAAAAGAAATTCCCTCCCCGTAGAAAATCGCGTTAGCAAATTAAGACATAGCTCTAGGGGCTAACGACGATCATTTGCAAGGTTGTTGTGAAAATTCAATAATCTGTATTTCTACGCGTATGCCTCGTTATTATTTGTCTATAGTAGGTATAGGTCTCGTGTTACTCGACTTCTCGAAAATCCATGATAACGAGTTATCCCGATAGGGAGTCGATATAATCTCGAAACGAAACGGAGGTAAACGAAATAACAATGGAGCAGTAACAATAATAACAAACAAACAAATAAAAGGAAGAGATAGAATAATAGAAAGGAAGAATCAACGTGATATATTATTGTCAAAATGTAAGCTTTGAAACTCTCCACGTTAACTACTACTTTTTTCTTTTTTTCTATATTCAATCCATACATAGTGCAATTCAATTCCGTTTGATTCCATTCCATTCTATTCGATTCGATTCGATTCAATTCGATTCGATTCGATATAGATAGATACGTAGATAAAAACGTAACGTTGTACAAAACTCATGGTATCTTTTCATAAGCGAAGGTAGTACGCGACATTTATTAATAACAAGGAAGAATCGTTTGGAACAAAGGGACGCATGCGATCACGGCGCATAGCGTTCTCGCCGTCGTTACGATACGTCGAGTACGTGCGTCGGGAAAAAGCGTGTTACCTACACTCTGACACGAAAATAGTAGGTAGGTACCTCGTTCTACCGTATACGTATATATATGGTATGTAAAGAGTAGTACGCGTCGCAACGACGCTCATTTGTATTCTTAGAACGAATCGCGAGCTCGCGATTTACTATCACGTCGTACGAATTATTTAGTAATCAAATTTCCCCCACCCATTCTCACCACGACAACCCTTACGCCATTCTCTTCCACTTCGCCCTTCTTCCTCTCCTCCTACTTCACCTCCGCCTCCGCTTCCACCACCTCCTCCTCCTCTTCCTTCTCCTATTACTACTCGTTCTGCTCCGAAACGGAAAATCGTTTCGAGAATGAAAGGGTGCTGAAGTTGTCGTCGTCGTCGCCGCCGCCTAATCGCGTACGTTCTCTCTTTTACAACGATTTCTCTATTTTACGATAGATGCGTGAGAGGATCATTAGGCAATCCAACGAGAAAACGACGAGCTGATTCGACGTCGAATTTTCCATCAAGATATATCTACTTTTATGTGTGTGTGTTGATAGTTTGAAAAAAAGCTATTAAATATTTCCAATAACCAAAGAAACTATCAGATAATAATACAAAAAAATATATATATATATATATTTTTTTTTTTGTTTTCGTTACTTATCCTTTAATTTTAAATGATCCAAATTTTGTTCACGCAGATAGATATGGTTATACAATGTCAAACTCGTAATACAGTATAACTTATACAAACATGACGAACATTTAATCATCGGATATAAAAGAACGTACGAATTAATTGATAGAACGTAAGAATTAATTTGTCGAAGGCTTTGTATTGTCGAAGGCTTAACGAACATGAGAGAGTACCATAAAGTTATAGTACATTGGACATTCGGATAAAGCCAGGAAACGAACGAGCTGTTCACCCTGAATGTTCTAAAAAAAAAAAAAAAAGAAAATAGAGAGGGAGAGGAGCAAAAAAAAAAGGAAAAAATATTCCAGGAGGCACCCCTATGGACAAAACGAAGCCGCGAGTGCGCGTTAGAACCGTCGTTATCTTTCGGGCTGTACTTTTTTACGTGCGCGTAAATACGCCAGGGCGATATAATATAGGGAGAGAAAGAGGGATGACCGAGGGATACGACGACAGAGGTTAAGAGTGGAATGAGCATTTCCCCTTTCTCTCTCTCTCTCTCTCTCTCTCTCTCACTTTTCACCCCTTTCGTCGTACGACCACGAAACGACAGGCGTAAACCGGAAGTGCCGTGATTTCGAGCTGACCGAACGAATGGCATCGTTTTTACGTATTTATAAGCCGATGCTCGAAGAATTTTCGTGCGATCGACGAATCCGCACGAGAATCAGGATTTCAGGGATTCCTGAAATCTCATATTCGATATAACGATCCGTCAAAAACTTTGCCGTATCGAAAAAAATATCGTCGCTAAATAATAATCGATGAAATCAAGTATAAAGATTAATTCAATTGTAAAGATTAAGTCTAGATAAAATTAACGATATCTTATTTATAAACCAAATATAATTTCTCATCTATCTTCATTTATCTTTGTTCGATTTTCGACATAATGGACGTAAAAATAAAAATTAGCTATACGTGTGTATACACGCGCGCGCGCGCGCACACACACACATATTGATGTAGTTTATTTACAAGAAAAAAATTAAAAACAAAAGATCCGACAAGAATCGTGTTTTAAAGATAGATCGAAGATCATCTTAAGAAATGCATTTAGAAAATTTTGGAAAGATTTCCTCATCGGAATACGCGTCTAATGTCTCTCGCATAAAACTCGATAAACGCCAGTTATGTCAATCATTCTTTAATGAGAATGCGTTTCATACGAGCGCCCGTACGAACGAGAGTATTGGCCAATAACGTTGATCGTTAACGAAGCACGGCGTACGTCGCGCTATTAAATTGATGTTCCACCTTGCCAATGAGAAATTGTATAAATATCAGAGCGCGTCGGTACCGTGTCGAACGTGACGTCGCGTTTACATGGATTCGCACGAAGAGCCACAACGTAAAAAATCCAGAAAAAAAATAGGAATTTTCGAGTCTCTCTCTCTCTCTCTCTCTCTCTCTCTCTCTCTCTCTCTCTCTTTGACGACAACAGAAAACAAAATTGCGTAACGATAAGAGAAGATAGAAAAATATTTCTCTCTTCGAGAAAATTACAAAAATGTATCTACTCAAATCCATATCGTAAGCGGCTTATCGTTGCACCATGCGGCCTCTCCTTTCGCAATCTTTCTTTTATATCTACACATCGTTACTATCGAAATTCCAAGCATTTTTTGCATTAAAACAATAATAGAAAAACTAAAAGAAATTTTTCACATTAATGGACGCTAATGAAAGCTCGTAATAAACCGAATATTTCCGACACGTTTCCAATTAATCCGATAATAGTTTTGTTTTCTATAACGCGAGATGAGAAAAACGTCGAATACTTTCTTATAACTAATTTAATTTCAATGACGAAACGAGTACCTAACAAGTACCTAATTAGATAAATACATAGAGATAAATAACTCTATAACGATTGAAACTTGATAAATTGTAGATTTATTGTAATTGTCTGATTAAAGCTTGATAAATTGTAATAAATTGTAGACAAATAACTTGTACGATTAATGTTTGAAGAAAAATATCCAAGCCGAACCGTTACGTTATTTTTATTTATTTTTTTTTCCTCCTTTTTTTCCTGATACACTCGAATAGTACGATAATCGAATGAACAGCCACGAAAACACGTTTCACCAGTTTTACCGACTAGCACGCGTAATATAATCGGATGAAAAGCAATGTTAAAATGGTTGGGGGGGTGTCGCGAATAACGAAAAAGCGAGTCCTCAAACTCGATTTATAATCAGTTCGGCGGGCATCTGATCGGTCGACAAGTAAAGCTCGCGTATCGTTCGATGCTCGACGTGGGAGCGTACGTATTTATATGTCTATGTATGTATCTATGTAGGTACGTATGTGTATATTTGACTGGGTGCATACACCCGAATTCGTGCACGTGCACCTTGTTCGAGTCGAACGGAGAGTTTCGCTTCGCCGATGGAGAGAGAAAGAGAGAGAGAGAGAGAGAGAGAGAGAGAGAGAGGGTAGAAAGCTCACCACCTATACCCTCCGCCACGATTTGGCAGCCTGTTTGAATGTTTTGCAACGAGTTTATTCGAGTTATCAATTTCCTGACAAATATCTGCATTTCCCTAGCCTCTACTCCCCCCCCTCCGTCTCTCTCTATCTCTCTCTCACACACACACACACACTCACTATTTCCCTTTCCATCTCTATCTCGCTCGCACCCTTTCAAATTTTCGCCCATTCACTCCCTCGTCAACGTCGATCCGTCCAAAGATACGCATCGATCGAGGCCACCGTGATACGATATTGCGCTATAAAGTTACACGTTTTTATGATGCACATTACATTAAGGTCGTTAGCGGGTTTAAAATTTATATAAGCGAGAGAAAGAGAAAGAGAAAGAGAGAGGGGGGAGAGAGGGTAGATCGATTCGAGAAGTTCAAGAGTTTTCAAAAGGAAATAAAAAAAGGACACGCTCGGTGAGAAAGATATTTCTCTTCAAAGAAATACGAGTAGGTATTTATGATAAAATTCGATGATACTCGTGAATGAAAATTGTAATGAAAGCCAATCGAACGACACGCCAAGCACGGCTACGAGCAATGATGGTCCTCGTTTAATCGGCCAACGATGAAACACCGTTGGGAATAATTTATTTATCGGAGCTCAATAATGATCGTTCTCGCTGCTAGAACTTCTATGAACGTGACGGATGCTCGATCGGTGTATATTTGAGAGAGAGAGAGAGAGAGAGAGAGAGAGAGTGTGTGTGTGTGTGTACTTACACACGTCAGAACATCGGCCAATATTAGTATCATATCATTTTTTCCGTACCATTAGATCCAAATAAACGCAGTGTAAATGCGCCGAGTGCAGTCGCAAATGATTATTTGCACATGTACCCATGACAATCTGTATGCGTTGGTAAGAGTAAGCGAGCGAGCGAGCGAGCGAACGAACGAACGAACGAACGAACGAGAGAGCAACTCTCGAAAAACGGCGCGCTTTGCGAGTGTTTAATCGAAATGGCGCATCGCTGGGCTCGAAATGGGTACGCGCCGGCACCGAGGCTCGCATTGACACGCGAGAGATCGAATTATTTGCTAGACATTCCGGGATTTCCCGCAAATTTTCCAGTCGCTTGCACGTCGATTTGAGCTACCCGTTAACTCTCCCCCCCCCCTTCCACTGAACCCCTCCCACGCATGAGTCGTATAATTAAATCGGATTAATTAAAAAATCCTTAGAATCGTCGTGGATAAATTTGATTGTTCATTACCGAACGATTTTTGTTTACGATTCGATTGATCGATCGGATCGGTAAAGATCATGTCGATAAACAAGTTAATTTCGTCATCGAAAAACGATCGATCACTCGATCGTTTCGCTTGTTTCGTTACATAATATTTTTATGACACCAAAAAAAAAAACACACACACAAAAAGAAAAAAAGGAAAGAAAGAAAGAAAGAAACGAAACATTTTTTTCAAATATTTGTAACGTTTCAAGGTTGACACGAAGAAAGATGAAAAAAAAAAAAAGAAACGAAAAAAGGGTAAGAAAAAAAGAGAATAACTTGGAGAAGATCTTGGAAAATTTGGAGCAATGTCGATCAGTAGAAACGTTAGAGTTCACAGCTTCCTTCCCTTCTTTTCTCGAAGCGTAACGTGTGCGGTCGTGCCCACAAAGTGAGTATCGACTAATTAGCGACGCGGTTAACGTCACAGGCCACGCGCAGTTTGCAACGGTCAAAGGACATTGTTATCCATCACGCTCCGATCCCTTTCTCTCTCTCTCTCGCTCCTTTAGCTGGACTGTCTCTCCCTTCCTCCTTTCCCTCTCCCTCTCTTACTCTCTCTTTTCTACCCCTTTCAGTTTACACCTTCTCTTTTTCCTCGCGTAATCAAACGAAAATTAGCAGTAGAGAGAAACCTTTTTTCTCTCTCTCTCTCTCTCTCTCTCTCTCTCTCTCTCTCTCTCTCTCTCTCTCTCTCTCTCTCTCTCTCTCTCTCTCTCTCTCTCCTCAGAGAGAATTTACAAAGCGAGTTTCCAACGGTAAAAGGACAATTCTAAAAGTAATGAGAGCACGAGAGGGAGCATTCTGGAAGGGCGATCCATGGCTCGATGAACACGTAGGAAAGAGAAACAGAGAGAGAGAGAGAGAGAGAGAGAGAGAGAGAGAGAGAAAAAGTGGACGGCAAGGTAGCCGAGAAAAATGAATGGCTCTATCTTTCGGTAATTAAGACAGCCTCGGAAAAATAAACAAACTCGCGAAAACGATAACGAAAGGCTTTGCCGATGGGCAAGCAGCTCTCGGTGAAGCAGCTGTTACGTTTGCCCAGGGCCGAGTCAAATAAACGGTTCTAGGTAGATTAAGCACACAAATCTCGATGCTCTTTCCCTTTATGCCGGACTCTCCTCTATACTTGCTCCTTTTCGGTCCAACTGTTTGTTGACACGACCGTGATACTCCTACCTACTATCATCCAAAAATATGATCGTGCTAAGGTTCCCATAAACTGGAACCTCGAAAATCCTAACTTTGGTCAACAAGCGATTAAATATCACGATTCTGAATATTTTGGATTTTCGTAATATTCATTAAGATTTTCAAACGATGTTAAATTACATCCGTTCGACGACATTTCAATATGAATTTTTAGGAAAGGAATTAAGAAAAAGAAGAAGAAGAAAAAAAAAAGAACGGACCGTCAAACACTGTACGACTTTATCTACCGCGTTAACGTATTAACGAAGCTCAAACGAATACGTGCTTTATCCGCACCGTCTACGCATGCGTCCATGGAAATAATGATCGAGACTGCAAACTTCCATCATTCTTTCCAGGATATGAATAGTTAGAAGGAAAGAAATATGGGTGAATCATTGCTCACTACATAGTTTTCAATAATAAAAAAAAAAAAAAAGAAATTTCATTTGAACACTTTTACAAAATCATTAATCATTATTTCGAAATTCGATATTCACCCATAGCGAGAGAAATCAAAGAACGGAAGAGTTACGGATTCGACTAGAATCATTTCTTATTTTATCGATATATCTTTCAACGCAAACACATACATAGATACATAAAGATTATATGAAATAAAAAGATCAGACTCTAAGCAGACTTTAGATAGGAATATCCTATATATTCGAGCAAGTATTCTTAGACCGATAACTTCCGCAACTCTTCCACAGGCAAGGAGAAAGCAGAAAAGACAGAGAGAGAGAGAGAGAGAGAGAGAGAGAGAGAGAGAGAGAGAGAGAGAGAGAGAAGAAAAATCGATAGGAGAATGGAAGGTAGTGGTGGAAGAAGCAAAGAATAGGTAGATGATGATAGATAAAGAGAGAAAGAGAGAGGGGTAGATAGGTAGGTAGGTAGGTAGAGGCAGAAGACTCACGTCTGTAAGGTCGTCCCTCCTCGGGGGTGGAGCGCTCGGTGTTCTCGGATCCGGGTGTGGCGTTGGCGTCTCGATCCTCCTCCTCGGGGGTTGGGCCTCGATTCGGCGCCGAGCCGGTCCCGGTACCCGTCGGAGAACGGCTCGCGGAACCGGCCGGGCTATGAGGTGCACCTTCCGGTCCAGAAGATAGCACAGATGAAACGGCACCACTGGCTGTACCACCAGCACCAGCACCAGCACCACCAGTACCAGCACCAACGACGTTAGCAGAACCCGAACCGGTGGCCGTGCTTCCTGGGCCCGAAACTGAGACGACTGCTCCTCCACCGGCGGAGGGAGGCAAGGACGTAGGCGAGAACATGTTCGACATACTCGAAAGAGAGCCGATACTTGGTAGACCCGAGCCGGCTACCGAACCGTTACCCGTCTCGACCTTGAGGCACTTGCTCGGTGGCGCGAACGCAGAAGGCCCAAGGGGCCTGAACCCAGCGAATGGTAACCGATGGTCCAGCGGATGAAGAAATTGTGGTGGCAGGTGAAGCATATGATGAAGGCCGTAACCGAGGGACGCCGCAGTGCTGAACGGCACCTGAAGCTCCTTCGAATCTGTCACCTGTATCGCATTCATTTTCATCATCGTTTCTCTCCCTTTTATCATCGCTTACTTTATTTCACTTACTAGACAGAAATTTTCAAATCTTCGTACCATCGAACTTTCTCTATTTAAGACGATAAGAATATTCCAAATTTACCGATTCAAATTTCTCGCAAGGTGTTAATCACTGGATACATATATAAAAGTAGAAGAAACGCCAAACGAATGGACTACCGCAATGGATAAGTATTCATCGTTGTTTTTTCAAACGTTAAGCCCATCGCACACGATGGAACGTGATTTCGACGTGCAACGAGTCATCTCTCTCTCTCTTTCTCTCTCTCTCTCTGTGTGTGTCTCTTCCTCTTTTAACTTTTCAACCGAACAAACCGTAATTTTCATCCATTCGTTATGAAAAAAACAGAAAGAGAAAATGAGAGAGAGAGAGAGAGAGAGAGAGAGAGAGAGGGAGGGAGGGAGGGAGTAACATATTTGCCGAAGCTTATTTTGTTTGTTGGTCTTTTTTTCTTTTTTTATTTTTTTAATGATACACGTTACACGTGGGAAATACGTTTCGTCAGCCGATGAACGAAACGTTACCCGATAAAATGAAACTGCGGTATTTCCATTACATGTAGAAAAGGTAAGCGCAGGAAAAAAATATATATACATATATATATATATATATATATATATATATATATATATATATATATATGTATGTATGTATGTATGTATGTATGTATGTATGTATGTATGTATGTATGTATGTATGTATGTATGTATGTATGTATGTATGTATGTATTCATATAACTGTATACATGTACTTTGCAACCGGTCAATTTTGTGTCGGTGAGAACGAGGGATAAATTTCTCGCGATACGTTTAAAAGTTAATGACATCTGATTGCGTTCGTTTCGATGTGTTTCCGCAAACAGGAAGACGTAAATCCGCGCGCATATACGAAAACTCATAAACGGAAAGGATATAGACCCTTTCGAATTATTTCCAGTACGAATTTAACATCTTCGATGTTAACACGTTTATAATGTGTTAAATATAACAACAATAAAGACAACAAAAGCGACAAAAATGATGCGATTCGGATCTACACATTGCATAACCAACCGTGCATCAACGTAAGCCGTTAATAGATACCGATGTTTTTCGACGTTAAAAGCCTTATAAAATAATTCGTTCATTTTTCGTTATTTTTTTTGTTTTTATTTTTTTATTCGATCCTTTTTTCTGCCTTTTTTTTACTTTTTGTTTGTTGTTTTTGTTTTGGCTTTTTTTTTTTAAATAACCACACCTCTCCCACAAGCCGAACGAACGAGCATGGACTTAATAGACTCGTCAATCACACTCGAAATACACGCGTTACACTCTACCGACGGCGAAGGATTCGGATTTTGACGGATTATTATAACACGATGGTCTCCCGTTATTAACAATATTATATCACGTATCCTCCATACTGCGATCCATATTCGAAGGTATACAAATAACAATTCGAGTATCGTCGATTATTCTATCATAAATTCTCACTCCCCCTACCCGGCCTTCCCCTCCCCCCCATTATCTAACCTCCTCGTATCTTTTATTTAATAAAAAAAAAAAAGAAAGAAAAGAAGAAAACACCGACGACTTTAGACGTAAAAGCAACAATAACAACGATAAAAATTAGAAAAATTTCGTGAAAGCGGAAAATAGATTGAAAGAAAAATTAAAAAAAAAAAAAAAAAATAAAGGGAGAAAAAATTAGCTGAGAAAGGGTAGGGGTGAAAAGGGAACGTAGAAAACGAGATATCGATAAGCAGCTTTCGGATAAACATTTCATTCGACCGATAATGACATGGGCGATGAGTCGCGCGGGAATTAGTGCGGCACGATTAGTTTATTATTCTTTTATGCCAGTGGAAATGAGGTTTTGCGTTTGCCCGGCGTGTTTGCGCCTCGCTCCAATCAGTGATTTATTAGCTATTCATTATTATTTTAATTACCGGCAAGCGACCGCCGATACGTGACCACCGTGGCCCTCTCTTTTTTCACTAGCTTTGCCAACAAATCGGTAACGACATGCTTTGTGAGTTTATAAACCGATACTTTTTTTTTTATTTTTGTTCATATTCATTTTATTTTCTTTTTTTTTTTTTATTGGACCCTTTTTTCGTACCTCTGCCTATGAAACATATTATATATATTGATTTACATAAATTCATTTCGTATCTTTCACTATTTTTAGCCAGACAAAAAAATTTTGTTTAAATCTATATATAAATCGAAAAATGTGTGTGTGTGTGTGTGTGTGTGTGTGTGTGTGTGTGTGTGTGCACGCGCGCGTGTGTGTGGCGGAATGAGGCATCCTTAAAATTGAAAGTATAAATATCTCGGTTATTTCGGACGATATAACGAAATTTCATAAGAAATATACGCTTGATTCTATCAGATTGATACAAGACGATTAAAAATTTGTAATTAATATCAAAAACATGAAACTCCACGGTATCTCTATAAACAGAATCTAATTTTTCCCATCTCCACCATACCAAAGTTGTTGAACGAATGAAG
>OU426851.1:8664971-8722471 GCA_911387685.1 Dolichovespula media | reverse complement strand
CTGTTGCTATTGCTGCTGTTGCTGCTAGTTCTAACCTTTCAACGGGACATATCGAATTCGATACGGGAGTAATTGCATCGATCGCTGCCAGACCGCCTTCTTCTTCTTTCTCGCTCTACGCAAAGTCACCGTTCCTAACGAGACGCGTAAGAAAAGAAAAGGACACGCGGCTGAACCGGGCGCGGGAGGGTACGAGGAGGGGAGAGAGTCGAAGGGTGCGGCAGGAAATGATAAAAAAGAAATAAATAAATAAAAAAGAGAGAAACTCGGTACGTACTTACATACGTCAATGGAAAATCGAGAAACTCAAAGGCTACTATTTCCATTGGGTCAATATCTTTAAAAATTTAATCGATATTTAAAATAAATGGTCAGTATTTATAATGAAACGTCGATACGTAATACAAATGACGCAATCCATACGCATTCCAGACACAACTCAGACTCAACCCTAACGCTTTATCATTTGTAAAAATTGAAGCGAAAATATTCATATGTAAATACTTACTGACCAGTTATTTTACGAGATACTTATCGTTAATAAAACTGTATTGACCAAATAAACAGAAATGAAACCTAAGGCGACGAGTGAGAGAAAATCCTCCCTACGAACGATCACACTAAATGCCTACATTTTATTGATTAAGGGATCGAATTTGTTTTGTTCTTTTTTAAGAAACATTAACCAAAAAGGAAAAACGAGATTGACAAAAACAAGAAGAAAAAGAAAATCGACGATATCGATCGGCTCGAAAAGAAAGATAGAAAGAAAGGAAGGAAGGAAGGAAGGAAAAAAGAAAAAGAACAGAAACAAAACAAAATAGGAACGGGAAAAGAAAATAAATCAAAGATCAAACGATTATACACGTAAATAAGTAGATGCGTGTGTACGCATGATGTATCGACGATTTTAATCGAATCAACGCGAAAATCAATACTTGGACGATATTATGTCATCATCCGATACCGTCGAACGCAGCTAAAGCGCGATGAGCGCGTAACGAAATTCCGGATCATCGAATTCTACGATTACACTTCGACATTACCAATTATTTCGACGGTTGGCAAGTTTCGCGAAATATCGCGATACAAATTAATCTTGCGGCCCGACACGGCATCGACATTGATCGTGTTCTCATAGTTGTAGGTCGTCGTAAATACGATAAAACGATTCCGACGGCACGCGCATTACTCTCTCTCTCTCTCTCTCTCTCTCTCTCTCTCTCTCTCTCTCTCTGCGTCTGTCTCTCTTTTCCACTCTCTTTAAAAAATTATAGGTAACTACGTGTATAAAAAAAAAGAAAAACAGAAATAAATAAATAAAAAGAAAATTTGAAGAGATACGATCGTGTGCGTTTCTTAATTACGGAACAAAAATAAGTGTATAGTAGTCATAAAATATAATCGAATATCGAAGTATGAAGAACTATTAATATTAGTTTCGTCGATAGGACAACGTTTCTCCTACGTCGTTCTACGTCATTGCAGAAGGCAAACGTTTAGGCTGGACACTTGTTGCACCGAACTTCTCCAGTCACTCGTAACAAAATTTCTTAACGGGGTTTAAACAATTAGGTATACGTACTAACACGATATATCCAAATGTATTCTTTAATTTAACTTCTTTACACGTTTGTTCTTTTGTTTGTTTTCGCGTGTTAAACGTGTTTTTGTCGCGATTTAAACTCTCGCAACATTTGTTCTTATCGTAACGATCTCATGGTTGGAGAATACATCTCTTATAGAAATTAATTCAAATTTTCACGGAATATATATACTTGGCAGCGATCGTGCGAAGATCAATCCGTCGTTGTAATTCGATGAGCGAAGGAAATAAAAAAAGAAGAGGAGAAGTATATTCGAATCGGCGAAGAGCAAGAAGAAAATATTAAATAACGTATAGGTATCCTAATCACCAATGACCGTACATTTTCTTCGTGTGCACTGAAAAAGTCGTGCGCGGCAAGCCGCGACATACGGCTATCCGAGAACATTCACACTACTCTTTCCTGTCAGATCCTCTCCGTTTTGATCCTCTCTTATCCGTCGCTTTGCGAGCGACTAGTTTCGAGTTTCTTCTCGGGACGCACCATATTCTGCGTGCCACACGTCTCGGCGTTAGTTGATAAAAGTGAAACGAATAAAATACGACGGCGTCGATCTCGATCTCGTAATAACGGATGTAACAACGATTATGGGATAACAATGGTAACGACACGATACATGGATAACGTTCTCTCGGTATAATAAAAAAAAAAAAAAAAAAAAACAAAAATCGAGAACGTCTAAAACGTGAACGCGTTTCGAAGAACGCGCCTCGTCGAACCTAACCTCGATTAAGCGCGAGAGCACCCGAACACCGGCGCGGAGACTGGCGCGACGTACACTGACGGTGGCTCACGATTCGCGCGCTTTTCCTCTCCTCTCTCTCTCTCTCTCTCTCTCTCTCCCTTTCGTTTCGTCCTCGTACGGCGGCGTACGTCACGCCGTAGTACGTCACGATATACTCCGCTGCCGCTGATGGTGGTGCCGCTGCTGCTGCTGCTACGGTGGCGGTGCGGCAATACCCAGAGACGAGGATTCTATCTTTCTCTCACCCTCTTTTTCTCTCTCTCTCTCTTTCTCTTTCTCTCTCTCTCTCTCTTTCTCGCGCGCGCTATCTCGAAAGAAGAGAGAGAGAGAGGGATACGAGTAGCGCCCGTGGCGCGACTTCGAAATTCAAACAGTCCACGCGAGCCCGCCACAATCTCTCTCTCTCTCTCTTTCTCTCACTCGCGAGACCTAACCTCTCCGTGGTCTGTCAGAAAGAACATGCGACTTTACGCGTCGAATATCTCGAGCGGTGATAACAACGGTAGTGTGGTGGTTTACCGCTGGAAAGACTCACCCTATGCTACCGTAAATAAGCACGGTACATCGGTGAGCCGGCAAAACTGGACGGTTCGTTTGGACGGATAGGTTGACTTGTTGTAGGATGGATATAAGAAGCGAAGTCGTCGCGATAAATTGTGCAGAAACTAAAAACATGAATCGAAAGAGACAGAGAGAGAGAGAGAGAAAGTGAGGAAGGGAGGGCAAAGGAGAGAGGATAGGAAAAATTGAAGAGATAACGAGGAAAAGCGAGACGAAGGAGCAAAGAGCGTAGGTGAAGGAGGGAAGGGGGAGCTTGGCGTCGGGGTGTTACGTGTGCGGGTGGAAAAGGACAACCACCAGGCCCGTGCGAGCAACCTCGTGGACATGCGAGTGCAGACTGATTGGAGCATGGAGTATGAGGGTACTTACCCACGAGCCCTGAATACGGCGGCGGAGGTGGCGGTGGAGGTGAGGTGGAGGCGTGGAGGCACCGACCGGCGGCGGTGGTGACGTGCGCGCGTGTTTTCCGCCGCCATGACTGGCGCCACTGTAGCACTCCTCCAACGAGTACGCAGGCGCAGGATGCGCACTCGTCCGACGCGCACCTAACTAGTCGCGACGTGCGAGCTTCAATCGCGCGTTGTCCGTGCAACCGGTAGCTTCTTGAGATTTTCATCTCCTCATCTTCTTCTCTGAACGAGTTAACTTTCTTTTCTTCTTTTCGTATCTGAACTTCTTTTCTCTTTCAAGAACCATCCTACGATCTTCCACTTCTTACACTTTCTCGATAACTTCTTTACGACTCAGGATTCAGCAATTTAGAGGACATCTTGATTTTACTATTTAATTAGTTGTAGACTTAGTGAAATGCGAACGATCGTTTACCACACATTTCTCTTAATTTATTATGTATTGTTATTACTAGCTTTCCAGTTTGGATGAAAGGTGTGATACGATATGTATAAAGGTGAGAATGATATGTGTAATCATTAGTGATTTTGCTATATTCGTGTATTATATAACCTATGTCCAGATCTATGAAGTAAAAAAAAAGAGCGATAAACACGTATATTTAATTATATAGCAATTGAAAATATGTAATATCATGACTTATTGAATTATTTTGTAAATTGAACCATTTCATTATTATGCCTTCTGTTATGAATGAATCTTTGAGGTAGCAGAGATCGATGTGGCTTCATGTCTTGAAATATTTTTAATAGCATTATAAACATCTTAAAAATTCGTTATACAGCTAGATGGCGCACGTTCATGGCCAAAAGTATAATATAATGTATTACCGACGTTACCGAGGACGAATTCGCACACATTTTACTCATTTATCCAAGTAGATGGCACATTACATTTAGACATGTTACCAACATCAGGTAAGAAGTATCATTCTTACTTACTATTGGCACTTAGTTTGATAATGTCGCATATGACTTTACTAGCTGAATAATTTACACCAACAAATAAAACAGAAAGTTTAAAATAATTAAAATTAATATTAAAGATTACATGCAAAGATAAGTTATAAAGATTGTTAGATATAATAGACTTATAATTGAAAAACTTTGATACAATTTTGATCAATATACCACATATTTATACAATTACACGTTATATATATACATATATATATATATATACGCATCATACAGGGGTGAAAAAGTTTTACATTTGAATATACGACAGAAAATAGTTTTAAAATTAATAATGGTCTTCAGTCTTACATTACAAATATTACAAGCATCGAATATAAATAAAATGTAAAAAAAGAATTTTTATAATATACAATGTTGCACAAGGAAAACAAAAATTATTCAGCAACATATTTTCTACGCACCTACAAAGCAATCTTTCATTTTTTAATTAATTCATAAACTTCATAAATCACGATCCTTTAAAACTATTAAATAAATTAAAAATTATGCTCTATAGCATTATATAATTAAAGATATAAATTATTATATTATGATTGAGCATTATAAATGTAAAGTTGAAGATTTCTTATCTCCAACAATGAGATATATATGTAAAGTTAATTGACTTACGACACAAATTCTGCCTCCTTCAAGCTAAATGTCTATTTCTTTAACTTTGAACAAAAAATGTAGAAGAAAAAATCTTTTTAATAATATTAACCATACTGTATTAGATTCAAGAGAGCATCTACATTCTCTTTTTCTGCTTCTTCTTGTGGAATTACTTGTGTAACATCTTGATTTAAAAGAACTTGTTCTATAAGAACAGTTTCTGTATCTACTTCTGCAGTTGTAATATCTTCTCTTGATTCTTCTTCCGTGTTACTATTTTTTCCACCATTCTTTTTTTGTTTCGTTCTTGGTCTGTCACTATGAATTTTCATATGACGTCTCAAATCGTATTTCCCTACGAAACGTGCATTACAAATTTCACAACCAAAAGGTTTGCCACTAGCATGAGTCCACATGTGACGTCTTAATGCTGCACTAAACGTAAATGCAATTCCGCAAACGTTACAAATGTAAGGTTTTTCTCCTGTATGTATAAGACTATGATCTTTTAATGTAGCTCTCTGATTAAATCTTTTCCCACAAACTTCACATGTATAACTTCTGGGATTCGAATGAATTCGTAAATGGTTCAGAAGATTCCCTTGTTGTGAAAAACGTCTACTACATACATTACATTTAAATGGTTTTTCTCCTGTATGAACACGCATATGAGTTTCAAGAGTACGATTATTCAAGAATCGTTTACCGCAAACTGTACATGGGTATTTTGGTAAATGAAGACCTTGAGGATCCAAATGTGTAATTAAGTGTCTTTTGTAGTTACCTTTATGGTTGAACATACGTGGACATTGACTACATGCATATGGTGCTCCATGTACATGTGTTACAATGTGATTTTCTAATTCTAATTTTGTTTTAAATCTTACACCACATTTTGGGCAGCGATGTCTTGGAAAATCAGTATGACAAACCATGTGTCGCTTTAAATATCTTTTTAAGGTATACGCTTTATTACATATGAAACAAGAATATGGAAATTGTCCTGTATGTGTTTTTACGTGAGCTCTTAACTCTCTGTGACTATCACAATCTTTCTCACAAACAACACAAAAGAATGGACCACTACTTGGAATATGATTATCAATAGTATGAAGTAAAACACCTGTAAGTTTATCATAATTCTGCAAACATAAAGTACACTGATATTGTATTGTATTATTCTCAGTTTTTATTTCTTTGATCCTAGTTATTGTATCATTTAAACTTCCTAAAATATTATCTTTAGGATCAATGAAGTAATCTGAATCAGTATCATCACTTTCTCTTAAGTCCACATTCTTTGCTGTATTACAATCTTGTTGAGTGTTAAGCTTCATTTTATCCTCCTGCTCTATTATTTCTGATCTATCTGCTGATACCAATTGCCAAGTTTCATTTTCAATATTTTTATTACTCTTTGATTCTGTATTATCAGATATATATATTGTATCTAAGAATTCATCATTTGTTCTAAGTTTTTCAAAATTTTCTTTATAAGATGATGCTTTAATACTAATATTTTCATCTTTTGGCTTGCAAGGATTATCATGATCCTCTGATTTGCTAGATTCCATTACTGTGTCCCCTATATATACTACTGCACAATTTAAATCATGTGTACTAAGAGTACCATATAATTGATTAACTAATTCACTTTTAATACTATATGATTTACCTTGCTGATCAACATTGATGATCTTATTTAAATGATCTTGAATCTTATCTGTTTCATTACTCTGATTCAAATCCATAAACGATATTATTTCTAAAGATTGTTCCATTTCATCTTTGCTTTCTTTAATCTCCTTATTTAATTCATCATTAATAGAACTTGCATAATTAACAGAAACTATATCAGAAGAATCAAACAAAAATTTCTTTTCTGCCGATTCTTTACTTAGCATTATAGAATCTTGTTCATTTTCATTTTCTTCAATTTCTTCCTAATGAAATTTAATAGAAATAAAATGATTATATGTATACACACACATGCGCGCGCACACACATACACACACATTATACAAGTATAATCGATGTAGACGTAGCAAATTACCTTGATGTCCTCCATTTGTGTATCAAACATCTTTCTGAGTTTTTCTTCTGTCGCTTGTACTTGTAATTTAAAATCATAAAATGCAACAGTCCGATAAGCACATTTGGCGCAAAGCATGTGCGGTAATCCATCGTACCTATCGATCTAATCAAAATAATTTTCAATGCATATTAATTTTATAAAACTGTTATATATAAATGATTTTGTGTGTTTATTTTTTGAGGTTACAAATTTTCAATTAATATCTGATCTTCATAAAAAGTGTTATCTCAATATAGTAAAACGATAAAAGAAAAAATTGTACAGACTTCGTTGAATGATTTTCACGTTTTTCTTTCTGCTAACCTGAATAGAGGTAAGTTCAGTAAGTTTTTCAGGCAAATTCTTGCTACTAATCGTGTCGTCATCGTACATTGGCAAAAGTACACCATCAATTTTCATGCATGCACGACACATATTCCTGCAGCAAACTTCCCAGCTCATCGTTAAAATTTTCAAATAATTGTGAACAGACACTTGAATAATTGACTATCTTCGTAGAAATATAAACAAATACATTTCACATTTCGCGGTCATACCATTCGATGATCAACACTACGTCCGATGTATATGTAGTCATAGGTTATACGCTTAACATAACATATCTTACATAATACATCAAACGAAATTGGTGAATAATTTGACTAAAAAGTACAAAGATATTTTTTCGTTTAATCAATATACGACATTGTTATAATCGTCATAAATCTTATTTTTCTTCTTTCTTCCTTTACTCCATAATATTTTACATCATCATAATAGTTTCTTTATATTTCTTATGTAGCACAAATTTAAAACGATCATATATAAGTGATGAACCTATAAGATCGCACTTGAAAGCCGGATTATAGGCACCCATGAATTTTGATTGGTCAATAATATTTTAACGCATCGTCATTGGTCATTCATAAATTTATCCTTTCCTTATTGGTCGTAATAGTTCAGATTAGAAAAAAATAATAATATGAATCGTGCCTTAAGCTCCATAGATGTTTCTGGTTAGTCGTCAACGTGATAACCAGCGGTTGCCAGTTTAAAGAACATGGCTGAAAACAATGACTGCAGTTATTGAGCTAACTCTACGATTTCTTCGCACTTGTCAACAAAGACATTAATATTGAAGCGGTAATAAAGTGAAAAATACGTTATAGTTAAAAGTAAGTATTTTCCTACGAATATTTCTATTAACTTTTAGTCTATAAATTGATTTATTTAAACTGTTGTACTAGTTTTGTCAACATCGATGTAATAGTATCCGTTTCCTCTTTAGAGACGCTGTCATCTAAAATTTTAATAATTAAAACGTTATTTATATTTAAAAATTGTTCTCACTTTATAAATATTTTGCATGCTCGCTTTGTATGTGTATTATTTGAAAAATAAATTTTTTTTTTTAAGGATCTATAGACCTTGAGTCATTCCTCATTTCTTCGTCGAATTCTGTAATATTTCTTAAAATGAAATTAAATATATAAATTATATTAGGATTTAAATATTTTCGAAAATTCGATAATGATATATAAATCATGCGATTATCTAAGTCGTATATATTGATAAACGATTTACAGTGTTTAAAACTTAGTATTTTTAAATATTTTTTAACTCCTCATGTATAAAATAATACTATTCTACTCACACTTATCGTGATAATATTCTTAAAAAATATTTCCAAGTGAATTAATTCTATTATAGAATATGCTGATTATATATTGCTACCCTACATCACCTACTTTTAATTCTCATAATTCAGACTGCCACTATATCTCTAAGATAATGTTCATGTAATATCATATAACCAACAAACATATTCCATAATTGAATGTAATAAAAAATGTTATTTCTAATTCTTGATATATATTTCTTTCGTCAGTTTTATTTTTATTTTACCTGTTAAAATTAATATGATATATATATATATATATATATATATATATGCTCTGGTATGTATGTGTATGTATGCTTGTGTTTGTGTGCGTGTAATATTTATAAATTATTAATTATTCAAAATGTTAAAGAACAAAATATTTTATAAATATATATAATTTTGTTTTAGGTATATAATATTATGGCAACTGCTATTCAAAAAAATAGCATGAAACCTTTAACAAATAGATCTTTAAATCATGTAGAAAATGTTGACAATTTAAATAACAGTGAAATATGTACTGAAACAAAAGATAATGGACTTTTTAAAGAAGAAATTGAAACATGTATGACTGAATCTGAACAAGAAGCACCTGAGCTTGATATTGTTATTAATAATGTAGTTTGTAGCTTTAGCGTAAGATGTCATCTTAACTTAAGAGAAATTGCACTTAATGGCTCAAATGTTGAATACAGAAGAGAAAATGGAGTAAGTAGAGATATATTCTTTTTCTATTTCAGCTAATTAAATAATATTTCTATATAAAAAGTGATTGGATTATGATTTTAATATAAAGAGAAATCATAACAATATCTTTTGACTTTTTAATGCTGATCAGTTAAATACAGATTAAAATTTATTTTTTAATATAAAATCACATTTTTTTATAAAACTTCTAGATGATCACAATGAAATTACGGAGACCATATACCACTGCTTCTATCTGGTCTTCAGGAAAAGTAACTTGCACTGGTGCAACTAGTGAAGCGGAAGCAAAAATAGCAGCACGTCGATTTGCACGTTCCCTTCAAAAACTGGGCTTTAAGGCACGGTTTAATAATTACAGGGTGGTTAATGTGTTAGGTACATGCTGTATGCCATTTGATATCAAAATAACATCGTTTTCAATATGTCATAAAGAAAATGCAGAGTAGGTATATTTTATCATTGATGCAAATGTATCTAAAATAAAATAAGATTTTAATTTCGGTACGTAATAAGATATATCATATTTTAGTTATGAACCAGAATTACATCCTGGTGTAACATATAAATTGAAAGAACCAAAAGCAACATTAAAAATATTTTCTACTGGAAGTGTTACAGTAACAGGTATACTTTCACTAAATCAATACAGTATGGAGCAAACCATCTTTTCTATCATTAAATATGTGTGTAATAATATTTCAGCTCCCAATGTTGCTGCTGTCCAAGCAGCAATAGAATATATCTATCCACTAGTCTATGAATTCCGCAAAGAACGTTCAGTAGAAGATAAATTGGCAGTGGAAACAAAGAAGCGCAGAATAACTAGGAAAAGAAATCGAGAAGAGTTCCTACGTGACACGGATCTATTGTATGATCCTATGTTTTCCCCATCTTCATCTTCTATTGATGAAGAAGGTGATAGTGATGCCAGTTGGGACTGAACTGTTTATCTTATTATTTTTTTTGTTGAGTATAAAACAATCATGTGTATATTTCGTTCAATTAAGAACGATTACAAATTGCACTAGACAATTGCTGCTGCTAAGAGTGAAGTGATGCATAATTCATTTTCTTAGTGTCTGACAAGTGTGTGAGTGTTGAAGACAATAGTGTACATTTATGTGCACTTTAATCTGTAATTATCTTTGCACGTATCAATCTGACTGACTTATGTTTTTAAAATTACATCCCTCATATTTTCATTCTACCACAACATATTAGGCATAAACATCTCTCCTAGGCATACATGGAACATATGTCATTCTTATGTATACTATCATTCATTTTGAAAAGAATATTTGGGATGTATTTAGTAATATTTCTGACAAGACTTAGTTTATATAAGGGATCACTCGTTCGTATTTATGCTTTTAAGAATTATAAAAATTAAAATTAGGTAATAGAAAAGATATACATATATACGTTTTAATAATTCAGGTTGCATCAAGCGGACAATCTTTGGGCTATGCAGACAAGTGCCACCATAATAATTGATTGGTGATATGTATATTTCTTTTATTTTTTTGTTCTACTTTTTTTTTTTACATACAGATTTGTCTGTTTACGTTTAACGAACGTATACTGTGCCAAAGATGGATGTTCAAAATTTGATGATACAATTGAAAAACATGGAACTACAAATTTATTTCATTGCTGTAACATTTAGCTTTTTCATTAATATAGTCTGCTTTAATGGATATGATAGTATTCTAATATAATAATCTATATTTTGCGATGTTTCTAGAAAGAGTATATAATATCGTTGATTCATCAGACTGTATCAAGCAAAAATACTAAATATATATTTAAGTTTGTATAATCAACATTAATAATAGCCCATTCTCGATCAAACACATGACAGATTTATTTAATACATTCAGATCAAACAGTTATCTACAATGTACCATTGCTATAACTATCCTACGATTATAAAGGATATGAATATAGATCAATGACATTCTCAGATGTTAACTCACTGACACTCATGTGTTAATTATTTTATATATGAAAGTTAGTGTTATTATATCATTAGGCAGTATTAAGATAAGTTCGTTGATAATTATGATAAGGACTGCAAACTTATGAAATATCACAAATAATTCTAGGCAATAACAAATACCATAATTTGTGATTTCATAAGTCTAAATGCATATTATTTATGTGTATGTATACAGATGATCATGGATCAAAAAAAAATTCTTAGTTCTTACTAAAATACTCTCTAAATTTTTTAAATTGTATGGTGAACACTTTAGTAGCAATATACCAAAGTTACAAGAAATATCAAAAAATAAATAATAAGATACTTGAAATAAATGGCAACTGGAAGATCTGATAGTATAATAAATAAATAATTTCAAGACTAGGAGTAACAAATAAAAAATAAAAAAAGTATGGGATGTGTATGTGTATAAGAACTCTGTCAAAATATATAAATTCTCTTTAGAGTAAATACTTCGCAAAATGCTACTTTAGAATGTTTGAACGAACGTGGGCTGTTTTGCATTGATAATATTACCATATCAGGACTTTTGTTTTAATTCGAATATTAAAGAATTTGCCATTTACAATAAAAAAAGAACTAAAGGCTTAATATTCACTTGCTGCCTCATTTATTCTTGCTCATAAAAATATATTATGGTTGTCGGTGTTAGCTAATGCACAGCATAAAGAAACTATAAAAATTAAGTTTATAAAAAGTGCATATATTATCTTTTAATCAAAAGCGAAATAATATAAAGTTTCTTACGAAAGTGATGAAAGAGAATTTGTACTCCTGCAAATTCTATATACAGAACTATATTAATTGTATGACTTGCATATATATATATATATATATATATATATATATCTGATTTTTAGAATATGTGTGAAAAATATAAATCATACAGTATCAATATTAGTTACAATCAACTTATATTGTTTATATAAGGTTATTTATATTTTGAAAATGCTAGCACTTGTTAAAGTATCTATTACAATTGTTATTTTACAGTTCTTTATAATTTGAAAGTTTTACATAATATAGTAAGTGCATTTGAGATATATTATATTAACAGATATTTATATATTCAAAAAATTCAGAATTCAGAAAGACCTCATTCTCTTTAAAATTTCTTTATTACGAACTAATAATACATTATTTATCAACAAATTATAAGATATAATTAGAAATATAATTGTGAGTGATCCCATCATATAATATTACAAATTATGAGTTTTTTATGTTGTCATATAGCTAGCACATTGTCAAATATTATTGATAATCTGGAATAATGTTTAATCTAATGTTTTGAAGAAGTTCATTTCATTTTTATAATTTTTCTTTATATATTAATTTTACCCCCTCAAAAAAAATTATAATTTTAATGCTTGAATTGTCAAGCAAAAGTCACTGCCTATTATACAAAAGTTTCGATAGAAATTGAACATTTTGAATGCAATTGATTATATGTAATATGCCTTTCTTTTTTGTTTATAATATAAAACGTTTGATTAACTTACGGTCGCATAATATAATCCTTATATGAGCTATGTTTGCTAAATGTATATACAATACATATGCAAAAAATAGGCAATGAGGCATATTATTGAAATGAGTCAATAAGGAAAATTATATATATATATATTTCCTTACTATATATACATATATATATTGCTAAACTTTAAAGTGCCAGGCTTTCTGTATGTCTTTGTTGCAAAAACACAGTGCTGCATTGTTGTGATTTTTTTTTTTTTTATTTCAATGATTTTAATATAAAATGATTAAGTTGTGCACAAAGTACATTAATAGAATTTTTCTTCTTTATTTTTCTGAATACAAGAGTTCCTTTTTTTAAAGCTCTGAGAAATAGATAATCAATTATATATTCGAAAAAAGAAACTTTCGTTATAATCTAAATAGACCAAATGTACAAAATGAGACTGAACTGCTTCTATCGCATTTATTATTTTCCTATACACGTAAGACACAGTGGAATTTATATAGTCTGGTCGAACTTCACTAAAGAACACATGCTGAATATACAAATAATAATGTTTTAGTTGTGTCATCACTCAAACAATATTTAATATCTGCTATTTCTTTTCTTTCTGTTTTCTTTATTTTTTTAAATACTTTGACTTTGTCATAATCTAACTTCGCACTAACTGAATTATATGTTAAATCTTTCGATATAATTATAGAACAAAACAAATTATATATATATATATATATATATATATATATATTTGGATATTTTTTTCTTTTTTTTTTTTGCAAAATTGAAGTCATAAAGAAACATGACAGAAATACGTCGATACGCGACAGACTACAATATTAAATATTATACATATAAAACGAGGAAAAAAAAAGAAAAAATATGTCTGAATACATTTGGAATAGTTTAAAAAAGCTTAATGCATATTATCCGCACAATATAAACTTGAAACAAAAAAAAAATTAAATAAATAAAATCATTAAAAGTATGCTTGCTTGATTTTCGTAGATTACTCTCGTTACAACGATATGTGATATTATATCAATATATTTAATTAACACGAATTCTGTAATTATCGCATATACACATCTTTAGCAATAAACGATAATAATATCATAGAAAAATTATTCAAGATTGTACATGTGAAACAAAGAATCGTTTGATCCTGTGTAACGATTGTACTCGTTATATGGATGTGAAATAGCTTATAATAACAAAAATAAAAATCGTATATTATCACATTAATTTTTTCGAAGGTTTATTTCAATTGCACCCTTGCAATAAAAGAGTAAACAATATTCGGTTTTATTTTTTACATAAATATGATAAAATCGATAGATCAATTAATATTTCAATATTTAGACATATATAAATGTCGATGATATATATAAAAATTTTTTCAGATAAAATAATAATTTTTAACGAGATATATTTTGAAAAAATAATATAACAATCGCTATTTTTTCTTTGATCTTAAATAATTACAATAACAACGATTATTGTAAAAAAAAAACAAATGGTAGTAGCGTATGACAAAGAAATATGCAGTAAATAATTAAAAAGAAATAATTTGGCTTCATTATTATTTATAAGTCTCAGGTGTGACCCATGGGTAGGGCCCATGGGTTTAGGCTCTTTGTGCGGGCTACTGTCTCAGCATCGCGTAGAGCTGCGTCCCTATTCTTTTCTTTCTCCGGCTCTCTTTTCTTTTCTTTCCCGGTTCTCTTTACTTTTCTTTTTCCAGCGCTCCTTCTCTATCTCATATTTCTTCTCTCTCTCTCTCTCTCTCTCTCCCTCTCTCTCTCTCTTTTTCATCTTTAATTTTGTTATTCCGATTTTAGTCGGGTGGAGCGATATTCAATATGTCCACCTCTCGTTCCTAGTTCCATCGTTGTCATGCGCGCAATCCGTCATCCTTTTTTCTCCTTCCCCTTTTTTCCAGGCTAGATC
The DNA here is from genome assembly GCA_911387685.1 of Dolichovespula media. Taxonomy (NCBI): domain Eukaryota; kingdom Metazoa; phylum Arthropoda; class Insecta; order Hymenoptera; family Vespidae; genus Dolichovespula; species Dolichovespula media. The sequence goes on along the minus strand of OU426851.1, from coordinate 8,707,705 downwards.
ATCGAGGGATAGAACAGGAATTATAAACCTCCATACATGTTTGGTACCAGTGTCGCAACGTTCTCGCTCAGGGACAGGGTCATAGACAAGAACTAATCTTCAATAGTTGGTAAATAAAGACATAGCGACTGGATGAGTGAGTGAGATAGATAAATGCGCCACGCACTGCATTTGGTGTGTGTGTGTGTTAAATATTTATTTCTTTAACTTTTAATTAAAAAGAAAATAAAAAAGAATGTAACACGTTATTTATTTTTAAAATAACATCTTTATTATTATTATATTGTAAAAAATTACAATATGTCAAGCTTATATTACAATGTGTCATTACAGTATTATATATATATATATATGTTATATAATTATTTGTTTGTTACTTTAGTCTGACCTCATTTTTTGCAATATTTTAATGACATTCTAAGTGCTTGGAAATACATATAATCGTGTTTTGATTCATATTTTATATTTCCCTGCAAGATTTTATTTATTAAATTGCACCATTCTATAATAAAATAATGTGCAAGAGTGTTAAGCACAATATTGTGCACATCAGTACAGTGAAAATGTACTATAGACAATATTTATTCATTTAATATTTTCATAGATTCATCCTGCGGTCGGATGAGTCCAATTTTTCGTCGAATAGCTCGATTCATCATCGATTTTTACACGAGAATACGGGAAGGATAAGGGAGAACACTCGCGCAGTGAGTCTGGCACAGGTGTGGGTGTCGCAGGCGCGATCAAACTTCGTTTGAATGCTCGTCATCCCGGAAATGCGGATCGTATAGTAGAATCATCGTTTTTATAACACCCACATGGATGTTTGACCGCGATTAAAGGTCTTACCATGAAGTTCGTTTTATTTGCTCAAAAGTTCGATTAGATTACCTCGTGAACGGCGATTTTTAGAGTGGAGTAACCGTTATTTTAACGCACACGTGAATGTCGCCGACGCGATTAAAGGTCCTACCGAGGACTGCGCTTTTATTGTTCGAAAATTCGGAAAGCACGAACGGTCGTGCTTAATATTCCGTTGTTTTTGAAGTTGACGGTGTCAGATGGTGGAGTTATTATCCGTAAGCGGGGTCTCACGCATCTGTTAATTAAGAAACCTGAAGTTTCCGAAACGGAAAAGTATCGCGGAACGTGCATCTTAGAGTAAGGTAGAATCAATGTTATTTCATCTTGGGTCTCCAGATGTAACAACTTCCACGTAGTGAGACCTGGGTCGGTATTGCTTGCGAAGTCTAATTGTAAATCATGTAACGCAAGTACTACCGAACGAATGGCTGCATATTTTACGATTTCTCTAAAATCTTTTCTTTCTAATTCTAACTAAACTTTAAGGTACTTACATTTTATATTGTTATTAATACTTCAATAGATAAATTGGATCGAATATATTAGAATTCTAAAATAATTTCTTAGAGAAATGAATTGAACACTTTTGTATCACAATTATGTTTACTGTCATTACAATTTATTCCTATTTACTCTTGTTAATTATTATTTCTAAGTCCTCGGTTGATGGGACCCATGGGTATGTGCCTTTGTGTGAGCTGCTGTCTCAGCATCATGTATGCCGAATCGATGGACAGGCTTAAAACACGCAATTCTTACTTCGGCGGAAAAAACGCAGTATACAAAAAGTATAGTGGTCTTAACCTTAAAAGTAAACCACAGTCATAATATTTAAAACATTTATCTAGAAGGACCATATTTTAAATATTTTTTCAATTCAAATTTTATTCATAGATAATATAAATTCGGAATATTACTAGCGTGCCATCTATAATTAAACTTCATTAACACAAATCTGATGGTAACAACTATGATAAATAAAATTCGATAGCAATGCCACAGTCGATATTCGAAACTACTAAATAATATATCATAGATATTCGCTCTTATGTTGATATATTTTATGTCTAACGTTTATGCGTCTGTGCGAACTTTCGTCTCAAATTGTAAAGTAATCGCGCGGGTTCTTACAAGAATGGATGAGGATTCGGAGGATGCTAAGTTATGTTCTAAGTTTTTAAAGAACTTGAAAGGTAAGCAATTAATAGATATCCAGAAAAGACATGTTAAATTATGATTTAGAAAATAAGAATATTTCACGAGCGAAAAGTTTGTAACAAATCTTGTGTATAAATTTACATCCGGTCATTTCTGGAAGTAAGCAATATAATTACAAATTAGATGTAACATTTGATATCATGTATTAATTAAAATAAGTAGATCGTTTTCGTACATGATACGGTTTTTAAGAAACAGAAATTATCTTTTAAAACTAGAAAAATAATACATATAAAAGAACATAATATACGTCCTTGGATTGTGTAGTAAAAGGAAAATCATTTGATGGATTTGATGATGGGATCAAAATATTACAACGTATAGCTACAACAAAAGGATTATCGAATAAGGATATTGATCAATTGATAGATATTATTACTCATATTAATTTTGGTTGGTATTAAGAGTTATATATATATATATATATATATTTTATATTGAATGTTTTTCTTGCATTTATTATAATGCATTATTTATTTATTATTATATTTGTTTTGCTAGGTGCTACAAAATGCATTTCGCTAATAAAATGTTTAGTACCAATATATAAAATATCAAATGAAGCACTTAAGCTTATGATAACTTGGTGTCTATCATCCTTAAATGGTCTACAAATCACAATAGCAATTATAATTATGCAATGGATCATTGGTATCGTAAAAAATATATTAGCATTTATCAAATTACAAGTTTATGTTATAATATCTAGCATACTCTTTCAGGTTTGTGGGAATATGGTCTTGCCGATAAGAAAATCATTAGTATGTATTATGATGTATTTTACTATTGGATGCTCAAAAAGGAAAAATTGGTATTGTCATGTTTTATTATTTAACAATAATGATTTACATTTTATAAATTAATTTTTTACTAATATGTTATGCTCATAAGATGCATCTTATTAAAGGAGAAGCATATAGCACAAGTGATATATGTATTAACAAAACCAGAAGATGTAACACGTAGAAATATTTCTAGAATATTATTTCTTCATAAGAAGCATATCAATCGACAAAAGCATACTATTGCCTTACTTTCGTATGTATCAATGATTGTTATCCATGATAAGAAAATTGATAATATTATAAGTACATTTTTTTATAGTTTGTTCAAAACTTATAAGCCTGAATTAGTGCCAGAAAGAATTGAAACAATGAATATAGAAAATGTTTGGAAACCCATACCAGAAGCATTACGAGTAGCATTAAAAGATGCCAAAGATCGTTCAGAAATGCAACAGAGCCTTAATAAAATAGAAGAACATTTTAAATGGAATATCACAAAAGTATGATTGTTTTTGTATTCTATAATATAACTTGACTGTTTATAAATATATATGGTTTTTACAGCATCATAATAGGAAGGAAAAATTGCTCTTACCATCTGTTGGATATTTTCATATTGGTTCGAATATCTTTAAAGAAAAAGATGCCAAATCTATTTTTGATGTATATAAGTAAGTTATATTTATCTCATTTTTAAAAACTCTTGACAATTTATTAATATTATTAATATTACAGCATTAACGAATTAGGACAACATTATTGGAATATTGAACTACCTTGTAATGCAATATCTTTGTTAGTTAATATGGCTGGTTACCATCTTCTCACATATGCTAATTTTCATTTTCAAAGTAGATTTTCTTATAACCTTTATAATACACTTAGAAGAGGTATGGAATATGTATGTAGGTATTATACATTGGACTTAATTTGTTGAAAATATAATTTTTATTATTGCATTATTACAGCATTTATATTAAACAGAGATAACTTTTCCAAAACAGAAATGGATAAACTACTTGATATGACTATCGAATTTTGTAAATATATGCAACAAGGTATACTTGTTGTAAATCTTTTTATTTATGAGTACTTGTATCTAAACAGCAGAGAACATGATATTAAAATATTAGAATTATTACAATGGATGACTTTTGTATCTATAACTGGTAATATTTCTTTATATAAAACTTTTTTATACTATTCTCTCTTCTCTAAGAAAAATTGTAAGTACAAATTATTCGATATTTATTTTGATTATAGAAGTACAGCAAATGATATTACCACATATAAAAAATATGTTTTATGAATCATCAATTACCCTCAAATGCAAAATTATTGAAACTTGTAGAATTCTTATCACCAATATAGTACGTACGAACTTTACTATTATATATATTATTGGTTATTAAATATGTAATAAATTGAGAATATTTTTGATAGTTCGTTAATCAAGGATTTGATGAATGTTGTCAAAAAGAGCCAGCACCATTTTTGGGGCGAGCCCCACCGGATAAAATAACTGACGTTATTTCTGTTCTTATAAAGATCTCAAAAGATCTTATTATATCTGGTTTAAATGCACACTCGTATAATATATTACTTCTATCTGAAAGTCTTACATATTATGAAGTGGTAAGTACTAAATTAAATAATATTTTCTTTTTTTTCCCTTTCTTCTTTTTTTAAAGTATTATCATAACTATAACTATTTGTTCTTATGATCAGCTTTTTGAATTGGAATCTTGTAGTAATATATCATCATGGACTATAGCTCCTGCTCCTGTAATTTATGCAGCATTTGCAACTAAAAATTGTTCCCTTGTTAATAGAATTTGTGCACTGATATTAAGGTAATTCTAAAAGTATGAACTCCTGCTTATAACTCAATGTTACATCTTATTAATGTTTAATTGTTAATTTTCTAGATACTTGGAAATGGCGGCAGTACTAAAGGAACAAAATATAAACGATTTTAACAGTAACATCGAGACAATATCTATTTATATTACAGATATAGCAGGAGCTTTTTGGTATAATAAGGTATATGGTATATAATAACGTTTATAAGATAAATTCCTATACATATTATTAAATATAATACATATATAATTCAATAAAATATTTATACAGGCTTTTAGCAATCAAGATGATTATTTTTTTAAATCGCCTGCTTTAAAAGAATTTGGAAATTGTAATTTTAATCTTCAATTAAATATTAATAATCATTATGCGACCCTGCCATATAAACACGTGATCACCAAGGAGATTCTTAAAGATGTCCAAATAACAACTAAGGAGGTAAAAATAATTTCTTTTTTTTATTTTAGTTGGTTAAAGAAAAATTGTCATTATAACGTTAAATATCTTTTCTAGGATGCTATTAATGTCGCTGAACAGTACTATCCTGCAATCAGAAAATTTTTAAAAAAAGTTATACCAGAATTACAAGAATAAAAATAAATGATTGAATATTATCTAAGAAAAATTTATATCTAAATTTAAAACATGTAATTATAAAAAATAAAAAAATTTTAATTAATTGTTTTAAAAAGTTGATAAAATTCTTGTATGTACGCACACACGCGCGTGTGTGTGTGCGTAATGCTAATTATATATATATATGGCACATTATTTGTACAATTTATCAAATAAATTGTACATGCTAAAAGACCATATAACTATCTAGATATAAGAATTTGTATTTATTGATTTTATTAAAGATGAAAATAGTGTGTGTGTGTGTGTGTGTGTGTGTATACTGTCATGTTATAAATATTCAAAATGTGCTGTGTGAGAAGCTTAACAATAATACCATAATACTAACAATTTCTAACGATTATCGCAGTCAGCTAAGAAACAGACTTTGTTCATATCTTCATTAATATCATTGGTACACAACTCAATACATTTAATATTTCGCTGTTATCTTTCACAGTATTTCCCTTTTTTAAATAATTCAAATTATGCCATTCACATTTCGCATGACATAAAAAGTAAAAAAATATTTAAATGACTTCCTCCACTAAACAATAGACTGTATAGAACAATATATTGTTACGCTACCTATCATTACTGATGCGGAGTTACAATCGTAGAACGTATCAGTATAGCGTAGAGGTTTCAAAGTAAAATATGACGACATTTCGAAGTTTGTAGTTCGAAGAACATAACCTCTCTAAATAGTTAACAGAGTTAAATATATTTCGTTCATATTTTATATAAGAAAAAAACATTACTAATTTAAAATGCCTATAGATCACAAACGAATTAATGGTCCAGAAGTGTCTGTACCATATAATATTTATACTAATTCTAATTGTAAAGAAGAACGTACAAAAAATAATATATCCGAAAGGAAGGATGGTCGTGCGCATAACGAACGGAGGGAAATATGTAAGTTTAAATGTAAAACAGATTATTACAGAAAACTTAATCTAATGACAATTTACATACACCAAAATTAATATGTAAATCATATTATCTTTGATAGTTTTAAAAACTGGTATAATTAGTCAAGCAAAAGGTTCTGCATATATCGAAATGGGTGATACTAAAGTTGTATGCTCGGTCTTTGATCCCAGAGAAATTCACAATAAAAATGATTACTGTACACATGGTGAATTGTTTTGTGAATTCAAATTTGCTCCATTCTCTTGTAAGAAAAGAAAAATACATCAACAAGATGCGAATGAAAAAGAATATAGTTTGATTTTGAAAAGAGCTTTGGAACCAGCAGTTTGTTTAGTAAGCATATGTTTATTTTTTATTTTATTTTTTACAGTATATTCTATTCATAATACTTTTCTCCGTTTTTTTTTTAGCACGAGTTTCCTAACTTTCAAGTAGATGTTTATACTACAGTTTTAGATAATGATGGATCATCCTTAGCAGCTGCAATAACTGTAGCTAGTTTAGCACTAGCTAATGCAGGCGTTCCCATGTTTGGTCTTGTTACTGCATCTACTGTGGTAAATTTATTTATGGTTTACTATAATATTTGAACAATTCTTAATTATATGCAAACTGCATGTTTGCATCTCAGTCTTTAAAATAGTTTGAATACAAGCACATACAATTTTATCTGATGGCAAGATATAACAATATCATTTAACTACATTATAACAGGCTGTCTATGATGATATACTGCTTCTTGATCCAACGGATACTGAAGAATTATATTGCAGTAAAAATTCATTAATTCCTGGAAATCATGGCATTATGGTACAAGCATCTCTCCCACAGCTTGAACAAATTTCAGAATTTTTCTTGGTAGGAAATTTAAATATGGAACATATTACTAATGCTATAGAAGTCATAAAACAAGCTAATAAAGATATATGTCCACTATTACAACAATGTCTCGTTAAATCAGTTTTTAAAGTATTCAAAGAAACAGAGCATAAAAAAAAAGAAATTAAATAGAATATTTATTTATAATAAATTTATCAGACTAAAAATCAAATAATTAAATATATTTTAAACATAGACAATTTATATTTAGAGAATATTTTGTAATTAAATAAATAATTATAATGAAAAAATAATACAGCTATCCCCACTGAATCAGTTTATTTTATCTTTACATTTATATAGTATATATCATATATCATATAGTATATAATTACTAATAATTTCTCATATTTCTGTTTTTATACTATTTATATAACATCCAGACAACTGATTTTTGAAATTATTCTTTTTTTTTAGATATCCCATTTTGTAGATATTCCTACTTTACTAAACAGTACACTAAAAAAAGTATAATTTAAATATAAAATATAATATATAAACATACATTATCTACTCATTTGCATTTTTCTCTAGCAAGAGTACATTAGAGGCCATAAAAGTGCATTTATAAATTTTAACAGTATTGTAACAGATCTCATATATATACTTCTTTTTTAGTATAATCATGCTACTATACATTATCATTCTTCATAATATATCATTTAAACCTGAAAGTTGAAATGTAAATAAATTATGTAAAATAATTAATCATTAAAGAACAAGCTGTCAAAAATAGAAGATCTTTGAAGATATTATCTCCTATAAAAGTATATATAATTATACTTTATAGTATTGTTAATATTTTATGTAGTTCTTTATACGATATCAATTTGCTTCATCTACAATGTTTTTCTAATAAAACATCTTTGCTAAAAGTAATTTATTCATTTATATTTAATATAGAAATATTTTAGTTTGTAAATTTTCTTCTTATATCCCCAATAATGCTATAATAATAAAAAAAGCTCTGAAAACAGTAATATACTATCTACCTTTATTGCTGCCATACTCTTTCCTTAATTAATACCTACTATGATTAGCATTCATGCATAATTCTTCATAAGTACTTAAAACAAATATGATTAATTAAAAAATTAATAGGCATGCTACTTAAATACATATACATTGTGTATCAGTAAGATCACACAAAGATCATTTGTTATCACCAATTGTTATATGGAGGAAATACTATCCTGAAAAAAAAAAATAGTCAAATGAATTTTAGTATATTAATAGAATATATAGTATTGTAAATCATAAATTGCAATAATTGCATTTAATGTTCTTATATTAAAATATTTTAGATACTTACTTTGTTATTACATAAGATTCGTATATATGAATTCCATTAAATTTTAGAGATTCAACTACTCTAAGTATGTCCATTTTCTAATTTATTTGACACTTGTTTATTATTTTCATCTTTATACTTTTTTCTTGATAATGCTACTTCAAGAGATGGCTTAACTTTTGTTAGAGGACATTTAGTCAACAAATAATCATATAAATAGCACAATAATTTTGACAATAAAGGGCATAATAATCCTTGATGTACAAATGCACCCATTCTATAGTTTTGTCCCTCAAATGGATCTAAGACTGCTGAACATAACATATGGCTCAGATTCACTTGTACAGGCTATATAGGACATAATAAAACATAAGTCCCAAAACTAGTTATATAAAATATAAATTATAAAATAAAAATTTATATATCATACCAAAGCAATAGGTTGCAAAATCCAGAAGTGGTATGCTAGATTAAAACCATAACTTAAAATTGACCAGTTCAAATCTGACAAAGGTTCAACATTGTATACTCCTAAAAAAAAAAAAAAAACAACATTACATACAAAAAATCTATTGAAAAATAAATAACATGATAATATATAATAAAAAATTGTGTTAGCCATTACCTCCAATTCTTAATAAGTAATATGGTATTACTAACATTAAACCATGTTGAATATAATATAATGCTTTATCTGGAAATATCTGAAAAATAAATTCAAATTATTTTATATTTTTATTCTTCTTTATTTAAAATTAAGGATTATTATCATTATTATTATTATTATTATTATTATTATTATTATTATTATTATTATTATTATTATTATTATTTACTCTTCTAGATTCTGTTTCTGGGAACAAAAATGCTAGCACAGGACCATTCATAAGGTTTAGATGCATTCGGAAGATACTTGTTACCATAGGACTTGGATCTGCTGCTAATAGATATATCTATAGAAATAAGAAATGAATAACATAGATAGAAAATTGTAATGTTAAATACAAAGAAAGTATTAAAATATTTACCTGCATAGCAGTAGTAATATGACAAGGATTTAACAAATAAATAATGGTACGACTTGTAAATTTAAAACCAATTTCTACACCCAGAACCATAGACATAATAATTAATAAAACTTTTTTACCAAGTCTATCTTGATTAACATATGGTAATCTTTTCGGAAATGTTATTTTCTTAAAACCCCAAACACAAAATGATATAATAAATATAGATACAAAAGCTGTTTCAATTATTTTTCTTTTTGTACTTAAGTAATGTGCACATTCTGGACCAACATTCCTTGGTATAGAACTGTTAACACCATCATAAGCCCACTCAAACATTATTAATAATAATTGATATCTTGTAAATTTATAAGATGAAACGATTATTTTTTTTTAGTCATACAATTACGACTATCACAGTATAAAGATATATATATATATTTATATATATATGTAGTTCACTGGAAGTTTTAACAAAATTATTTAAAACATTGCACACCACTACGTTCTGCAATACAATAATGTACATTTATTTAAAATTAAGCCCATTTTTGTACTGTATTTTATATCAAGCTGAATATCTTTACTTGTTACGCACGTATGTCAGTATATTATTAAAATTATATCATTAACTCGTGATATAGGAGTATCTATTGAATGAAAAAAGCCGTATAGTCTAGAAATAGCACCTCTACCATCAACGAGTAGCTAAGAAGGAAGCTGAGCTTCTGCGGAAGATAAAGGATTCTAATATAGTACCATGGACGATAGTAGTAATCCACTGATGTCGCTAGTAGTAATTGCTTACTTTAAAGGATCAACAAGGATAGTATAACATCATTTTATAATATAACGTTAAATTATTATATAAAAGATCTAAAGTAGCGGTCAATTATTTCTTTGGACGAATTTATTCATGTAAAATTGTTTAAAATATAAATGATATCAGTTACTGAAATAATAAACCTATTGTGGATAAGACAAAGTATTTTAGTGATATTTAAAAGATGTAATTTTTGCGGATAAGTAAAACCAGCCAATCGGATAACAGTTCCTTCTATCATACATACGATTAACAGCCGTATTATATAATTTATTGGAAATTAATAAATGAAAATATTTATAATAATCCTAATTTAAACAATCGTTAATATAATGTGATTTCTTTTAATAACTTTGCAGTACTAATGTACTAATGTTACGAACGGCTCAAGACGTAAATAACGAATGTTATTCTTGACAATCATTCATTAGTTGGCGCCATATTATGTCGTACATGTATTTATGAAATCGTTGTCAGGGTTACGTATGAATTGATTATCATAACATCATACTTTTGGCTACGTTGTAACTTATACGAAGTATTTTAATAATTTTTAAAAAATGTCAATGCACGCAACACCGATACTCTACTTAAATATGGGTGGTGAAATGTTATATGTTTTACGACAAAGACTGAAAGCTCAAAAGATCGACATCGACAAAACTGTGCAAGGCCAGTCCAGTAACAGAAATATTCGAAAAAGATCGTACGCACTGTTCCTACCATCTGTTATGTGAAATTCAATATTCATAGCAATTCACTGAAGCACTTGCTTTTTTGTAATATTTCATAAGAATGCTTAAATTGTCAAATTTCTTGAACTTTTTTTTTGTACATTACAGTATTAAATGATGTAACTGCGGCTTTACTCAATGTCACAGCACTTTCTTCAGTATTTAAAAAAGGCCCAGTTATAGCTGTAGCATCGTTGCGTCCTACTTTAGAATGTGCTGCTTTATCCTCTATTATGAGATTGGATAATAGTAGCATGGACAAATTATTTGATCTAATGACGATGATGGTGAAATATCAATTGAGTGTAGTTACTGGTCCAAGAGAAGTCATTCTTCTTACATTAAATCATATAGATGCAATGCGTGATATGGTTAGTAATCCAACTGGACAAGAATGTGTCGCATTGGTACATCAGATGGTTGTCGATGTAAGCAAACTTTCTTCTAATACATCTATGTGCAATAAACAAATTAAAACTTAATATAAAATTTTAATATTTGTATTACAGTTTTATAGTGATTTAACTTTTGATGAAGTCTGGAAAACTAGATATGATTGTCTTCAAGAATTAGAACCATATCGTGTGAGGGTTTCTATTCTTTTGAGACTTGGTTTACAAAATGAAGATACTAGTTTTAATTTAACATTGCATAATTATAATGAAAAGTATGAAGAGCATAGACATACATTAGCCAATCAAAAAATAAAAGACATAGACCTTAATCAGAATTGTAGAGGTTCCTTCCAACTTTTTGGTGATCGCGTAACATTATTGGGACGAAATATGTAAGTGTAATAATATTTTAGTTTTATCCGAGACCACAAACTTTTATTGTTTATAGAATACTAACATTTATTATTTGTAGATACTCCTCTACATATGGAATGACAGAAAGATTAAAACCAAACCAATGTGATTCGAATTTCCTAAAAGACTGTGGCACTAAAGCAGAACTTGGAATGTTGGCTACTCAATTAGGAACAGAAGAGACTTATGAGAGACCTTTTACTTTGAATTTATTTTCCAGTGAAGAAGAAACTTCAAATAATAAAAATAAGTGTAATATAGATAAAAGTAACGTTAAAAGCAAAGAATTAGAAGTTGAGAGAACAAAGATAAATGAAGACTATAAAAATAAACTTGATAATGTTTATGCAGATTTTCATGAAAATGAACAGGAGAAAGTAGCACGCAGTATGGATCTACTTGATCTACTTGATGAAATCGAATAATGTAATAATTAACGATAATACTATCTGAAAAAATAATTGCTTCATATTTCTTGTCAATGCATTTAACTAATAAATATATATACAATATAATTTGCACCTCATTCAATGATATAATATTTTTAACTCCATACAATATACATTCATATCAATGATGTATTCGTATCATTGAAAGTATATTAAATGCACAAATAATACTCTATAAATCATTGTAACTAATTTTAAGTCTTAGTCATATCCAAAATGTATTTTACTCCAGTTTTACCACTAATATTGAGTGCATTTGCAATAGCTTCTTGATATTGAGAGAAAGGTACAAGTTTGTGTGGTGGAGCTTGTAATTTTTTATCCTTAAAGAAAATTATTAATTCGTCATACATATCTTGTCGTTTTTTTGATTCCATGTTTGCCTTAGTCCATGCCGTCATCCAAAATCCTTGCAAACTTATATTCTACAATCATATATAATAGAATTTAGATTTAGGAAAGAGTGTCATTAAATCTAAAAAATTTAAATGTCATATTAGATATTACTTTAAAAATAAAAATTGAAGCTGGAACAGTCACAGGTTCCCTAGACATGCCACCATATGTAACCATTGTGCCTCCATGTGCAAGATGTCTCATAATATCTGTAGCATTTTGACCACAAACACAATTAAGTGCTAATTTTGGTTGAGGTAACTTTTTATTTTTAAAAATTTGAGTCGTTCGAATTTCACTTTCGGTTAATACTTCATCAGCTCCCATACACATTAATTGATTCTAAACAATAAAGAATAATATTAACAGTTAATATAATTAATATAAACAATAAAGAATAATATTAACTACTAAATATTTTCTTAATACCTTTAATTCTTGTAAATTTGGTCTGTCTCTGATAACATTAACAGTTCGATAATTCCATATTTTACACAATTGTATAACCAATTGTCCTACTGCTGAATTAGCTCCATTTTGTATAACAGTATCACCAGATTTTAAACATACAAAATCTTTAAGCATTCTATATGCAGTACATGGATTAACATTCATCATACTAGCTTCTACAATTCCAACTTCTTTTGGAATCTGAAATTTTTGCATGCTATCTTTATAACAATATACAAGATATAAATAATTTCAAGTAATAAAAGTACCCTTAACAAATCTTCTGATTTATAAATTGCATGTGTTCTCCATGTTCCCAAATTAGAACCATTGGGAATAACTTTATCCCCAACGCATAAATTTGTTACTTCATCACCAATATCTATTATTTCTCCAATACCTTCATTTCCTGGAATGGCTGGCAATGAAGGTTTACTGGGATATTTACCTTGAATTGTATTTATATCGGCTGGATTTACAGGTGCTAATAGCCACTTTACTGCAACCTATAAAAAATATCTAGTAGTATATTACAACTATAAATTCACAATCGAAATTACAACATACAAATGGTAAGTATATATGTTGTATATATGTGGTATAGGAATGGAAGTATATATGTACATATACCTGATATTTATCTGGTTTATTCATTACTTCTTTTGTGATTTGTAATACATTCACTGGTTCACCATATTCTTTATAGAGTAATGATTTTACTGTATCAGTCATACAGACAGTACTCATGTGTCGAATTGTTATAAATTTTGTCGATTGCGAAACTAATGATAGAAAATTTCGTACATATAAAACCATTATGTCTTTTTCTTTTAATAACTTTAAATACAATACTGTTTTATTTTCCTTAAGTATTAACGACTATCGATATAATTACAGTAACAAAATTTTATTTTGTATGTAGGTTATAAAACAAAGAGTTACAATTATACTTTGAAATATTAGATGATTATAAAATCGTTTAGATATTTATTATACAATGTTGGGCAAAATCACTGTTACTGTACTTCATTTATCATTTTTTTAACGTTTCCATCCAAATGTTTTTTCTTACGAACATTTACGTACTACGTCACTAGTAACGCGTTACCAATCGTTATCAATGTTAACAACTAGATTTAAAGGAAACTATTGAAATATTTAAGGATTGATTATTCACCTTAATAGACGTTATCCAACAAATTCTAATGCAGTTTAGTTTAGTTTAGTTTTTATTATCTTTATTTATAAAGAAAAAATAAAAAGCAAACTTACTTAATCTCAATTTTTACTGAAGAAAATAATTTATATTAGTTTAAATTTATAAAGATTTTATACAGATTTATTATGTAATAATTGATAATAATATATAATATACATTTGTACAAATAATCTTTCTCTTACAATAATAACATTCTTTAGATAAGATGTTTGATTATGTTTAGATTATATTTTGTTTTCATGAATGTTCATATAATATTATTTTCTTTCATAGGTTCTAATGTTATAAATCTTTCAAATCCTAATTTTGATAAATCTAATGTGCAAAATCGAGATTCTAAAATAAGCTCTGATATTGCTCGTCCTACTGCAGGTGCTTGCTGTATTCCATGACCACTGAAACCTGTAGCTATAAACAAATTTTGATAGTAAGGATGACGGCCAATTATGCCATTCTGATCAAAAGTATTATATTCATAATATCCAGCCCAGGAAGTTTTCACCTATAAGAAGAAAATATATCATAAAATCAACAATATTAATATAGCAATATTGTTTTATTTTTAAATAAAAGAATTTTGTATATAACCTTCAGACTTTCAAAAGATTTTACTCTGTGAGCCAGAACAGGCCAAATATTTGTTTCAAAAAAGTCGTGATCTACATCTAAATTATTTGTTTTAGGTTCGTTATCTTTAAGCGGTGGACGACCACAAATATAAGAATTGGCTAATCCATCTCTCCTATGAAAGTGATTATAAAAGTAATTTTTTTACAGCAATATAGATTGAATTTCATAATATCAATTACCTAAAATAAGTTTGAGTGGGATCTATTGTAAGTGGAGTATTTAAACCAGGTCCATCTGGACAATGGAAACAGTAAACATATCTTTTCCTAAAAAAATACAAAAACTAGATATATCTAATATTTCTAAAGATGCTTGCATTATGTACCTTCTTTCTACAGGTAAGGGAACACTTAAAATTCCTTTGCCAAGCCCAATTTCTGCTTTTTCTGCAATTTCTTGACTAGATGCACCCGCTGCAATAACAACAGCTGCAAATCTAATATTTTGAATTTTACCATTTGGCATTTGAACCTAGAAATTGTATTACATTAAAAAAAATGTATTGTAATGAAAGTTCATTGCAAACTGTTTAGTTGAATAAAAACTTACTGTCACTTTTTTTAAATTTTTATGTAATTTGTATTCATTATTAGTAACAAATGGGATATCCTCAAATTCAAAACCTATTGCTTTTCCAGTAATATACTCTACACCTAAAGATATTGCTTTTTTTTTGAAAGCACATAAATATAACCAAGGATCAAACCATCCTTCTTTTTCCAGTCCATAACAACCAACTGAAATATCATCTGTATTTAACCAAGGGAACCTTTCTTTTAAATTTCTTGGAGAAAGAATTATATTGTTTGCACCCAGAGCATTTTGTACTTTTGAATTTTCTATTAATGTTTCTGCATTCAATTCTCCAGCTAACATCAAATAGCCGTAAGGGTGAAAATGGATGTCAATAGGAGGTTCTCCTTCGATAGCTAAATAATTATTAATATCTCGTATAAACTCTGCTCCAAAAAGAGACATTTCAATATTTTCTTCAAGAGAAAACTGTTGACGTAGGCCACCTACTGATAAAGTTGTTGATGCTTGGCAATACTGTTTATATAAAGCAAAAATTAATTTTAGATTATATTGAAAAGAAACATTATTGTTTTTAATATCTTACCGTAGGGTCTTGCTCGATTACAACAATATGGAAATCTTTATTAATTTTCTTTTTTAACCAGTAAGCTATAGAACTTCCTATTATTCCTCCACCAATTATTATTACATCGCTTCTTTGTGGTGTAGTCATATGACACTCTTCAAGAAAATTTTTAACTTCTTTATTATCATTCCATAAATTAACTGTTACTTTTTTATCATTAGATGGTCTTTGTATTTCCAACGGTAATTGTGTATATGGGTCATTCTGATCGTTATTATTCTGTAATATTATTTGTAACGGTAAGTAACAATTATATGAACTATTACTATAATATTATTTAAATTAAATACTATTATAAACATTGGGTGATATATATATATATATATATATATATATATATATATATATATATATATAGCTAATGTACTATATTTACAAACTGATAACCTATGTACAATTACGTAATCGAAAATTATTCTATATTTGAACAATTACCTTTTTCGAATAAGATCGTATTAATAGTTGTCTCACTCGTTGGTTACCAAAAACATTTATTATTGTAGCTCTTTGAGCGAAATAACGAAACATGTTTTTTATGCGTTTAGCAATCAACTGTGTTATGAATTAAAAATTGTTATCCCGGTTAGAGAAAAACGAACTATATATCTATGTATTATATCAATAGTCATTGAATTAAAGCATCATTTAATATATAAGATTTGCAGTAAACTGACATCATTTTTGATAAGTTACTGCAATTAAACTTCAAGAGATAGAGAGAGGGAGAACGATTTTTTGCTTATTTGGAATATGAGAAGCATATCTTATCAGTAATATATATTACAGCAAACATTATTTAATGCTCTAGTATATAATTTTCACCAGTTGCATCTTCACAAAAGAATTTATTTCATAAATAACGTATATAACCTCAATGATAACGAACATCAACAGTGCAATGTTACCGGAACATATACATATATCTGCATATATCAACGTAGGATTAATAGTGTAAAAATGGATAGATAACGATAAAGAAGAAAAGAAGAAAAATTAATAAGATAAAATGAACATATATTCCTTATCTATCTATAGATAAAATCATTTAATATTTTGATGTGTAATTTAATTTGCAGAAAATACTATTTATATATTAGTTTATATCAAAAATATATTATTTATTTGTAATATTATGTAACAATTTTTTATTTTGTTAATAAAAATTACATCAATTATTGAATACAACTTTTCAATATCTACACATGATAGAAGAAAAAATATTTTCTTAAAATCACTTAAATTACTAAAAGTATTATGTTGAAAAATATATATACATTTAATCATATTGGAAATAGTATGTTTCAAAACATTGACATAAATCATTTATTTATAACTATTCTTCTTAATTAATTTCATTTACAATTATTATAAGCATAGAATTATTTTTGCATTTCAAATATTAATAACAGTATTAAAAATACAAATATATATTTAAGTTCGTTTGCACATATATGTGTATACACTGTTCTAATCAACAAGTTTTTTAGCTTATATTTAGTTTCCTTTGTTCCATTATTTTGTTCTTACTTTACATATCACTAAAATTTTTTATGTTTTTGTAATAATATTATTTCTGTAGACATTATTTTTATAGATCTACTTTTAAAAATGTTATATGGATATATAATATTCTTATTGATATTGTAATATAAGGTGCTTTGGGTCAATTATCTACACAAGTATTATTTCTAAAATCTTTTTTTAATCTCAAATTAAAAAAAAATAAGTTTTATATATTTATCAAACAAGAAATCATATGTAGAAAAACTGAAGAATTCTAATCACCTCACAAAAAAAAGTGCTATGATAACAAAAGTTTACAAAGAAAAATAAACACTATGAAATTATTATTTACTAAGCAGATTCTTTATACCAAGTTGATCAATCTAGAAAATATACCTATTATTTTGTAAATATCTTTTATTATATGCATATTATGAAACATAGATCTTGCAGAAAAATAATATAAAATAAAATTTAATTTTTACAGTACACAAGAAAGATTACTTTCGTGAATAGTATAATATAAAAGATCTGTATACTGGTAACACATTATGAACAGAAAATATGATTACCATAATCTTCATATTAAAAACGTTACTTCATGCAGATATACAGTTAAAGTAGTGTTATTTATCATTACGTACAATGCATATCTACATTATGTGCAAAATGCCTAAAACAATTTTGATATAAATACTCCTGCTGTGACCTATTAAAAAATACTAAATGTCTATAATACATATATGGTACAGCGCACCAAATTTCACATATTTATAATACTATGATTTGTAAACATTACGTAAGTATATAATACATATTCACACATTATACCACAAAGAGTTTAATGAATCCAATCGCATTAAATACCATTATAGATTCGTTCACGTATTTTCTGTTGGGTTTATAAACAGAGCTGTCAAGGCAAAAAGTAGAAATACCAATCCTCCAATAATGGTCACTATATATAAACACATATCAAAATATTTTTAGTCAGATTTATATATAAGAATAATCTTCATAATCCAAAAAATAAAAGTTATTATTACATTTACAAAATCAAACTGCAAGTTGTTCTAGGCTATTATAAATCTTGTGGCTAACATTTCATATTTTAATTATGATTGTCATGTAAGAAAGATTTGGAAATGTTATAACATGCAATGAGATTATGAACAAAACTTTACCTGTTCGCACAGAAATTTTTTGTGCGATCATACGTCCACCTAATACAGCTAACCCTGTACAAAATGAATGACCAAGAATGCCACCAAATACAACTCCATAAACATCCTAAAAGATATGGTTTTTTATACTTATTTAATATAAAATTATTTATAGAATTACCACATAATGAAAATCTTTCTTTCTATTTTATATATATATATATATAAAGATATTATATATTATTATAAAATACCTCTCTTGCTGCAAGTATAATCGTTGTTAACTGTGAACGGTCACCCCATTCTGCCAAAAAGGTGAGAGTAAATGCTTGTAAAAATATTCTAGAAAGTACCATTAATGCAGAACGCTTAGTAGTTTTCCTTATAATACCACTTTCCGGATCTTGGACTAATGTGGTTGATGTTTCTTTTTCATACTAATAGAAATAATAACAATTATCACATTAAACATTAACAATAAGAAAATTGATTTGTTGTTATTAATCTTTAGAAAACAATATTTTTGAAAGATACAATAATATAGCAATGTTAATATTTTGATACCTCATCTTCTCGTTTACGTAAATCTGATTGAACTTCTTCCAGTTCTTCTTGTGCTCCTGTTGGTGACATATAATATCCATCTCTTAACATTTTTAAGCCAAATAAAGCAAAAAGCACTGTTGAAATATAATATGTATATGTACGTGGAATTATAGTTGCTGCATATCCAAATATTACTGAAAATAAAAAAAAAACTATATGTCTACTGTCCCAAAAGGATACCATTAAAAATTTTAACAAGTTTTTATAGAAAATTTATATGGCATATCTTTAAAAAAATATGAATATTTTCAATAGGAAATAATACCTGAAAGTATAGTCATAAGAGCAAGAGCACTTATAGCTCCTACAAAAACAGTCAACCTAGGATGCTTCATTGCCATAATAGCGGCAATGAAGAAAGTTTTATCTCCTAATTCAGAAACAACAATGACAGACAGGGAAGCTACGAAGGCATGTAGGAGCCCAAGAGAGCCTTGAGGTTGAGTTGATGTTAAGTCCTCAACTTTCTAAAATTATTTATTATTATTAGACTAATGGTCATCTCATTAAACATATCTAATAGAGGTTGAACTTATATCTACCATTGAAGTTGCTGTAATTTGTAATTTGTCATCATAACGGTAATCATTTTGGGCTTGTGCGAAATCAAAATTTAAATAAATGATTATAAAAGGATATAACAAGTATTTCATTGTAATATAATTTACAGCAGTCATGATAATGTTATAAAGTATTATCAGATACTATGGGCACATACTGTTACCGCCACATCATTGAAACACGAATCGCAAGCCTACACATTGTTTGTTAATATAGATGTCGTGCAATTCGCATCAGGATCACCAATATATTCTCATTCAATTAAAAAGGTAGACATTAAACAGTAAAAAAATCTAGATTAAAATAATTCAATCCATTAACGATTGGATAATTCTGTATCCTATCCGAATTAATTAACTATTAATTTGAATTAAAATTTTCTATTATATTTTTGATTCGCAAAATATTTTTATTTATTAAAAACTATGTTATAATAGAATAAAAATATTAAGAAATACAATTTAAAAATATAATTAAATAATATGTACTTTATGCATGACATGCAATGAATTTAATAAATATTTTATCAAAATCAAAGTGAGCTTGAACAAAACATCTCTATAAGATCATCGAAGTAACGAAGCGACGACACTATCGTTATTTTTTTTATGTATTCCTATTTTTGATGTTAACGAAAAGGCTCGTTTTCACTGCTTGTAAATTACTTGTATAAAATCACTGACAAAGTTTCATTGGTCGTTTCAACCTTGATCACGCGTCCATACCAATGTAAATTAGAAGAAGCGTAGGTTTACACGCACACAAAGTTACGATCACGTCGTTATAAGTTGCTAGACGCTTGCAGTAATGGTATATGGGATCTGTTAACCTGTGATGTCGATACGTTTGTTTTTAATTTTAAAGCACTTTTATTAAAATTGGAATGGCTGGTAAAGTGTGGAATTCAGAAATATGGAAAACATGGGATAAACATGGAAAAAATGATTTGTAAGTGGTTAAAACGCTGTAGCGCCAAAAGCGCGCCTGATTAATATTGAATTGATACTCGGTACTCTCTGAGAATTGATGGTTGCAACTTATCTCTCCTGTTTCTCGCTCTTCTGAAGAGTTAATTGTCAATTAACAACTGTTTGCAGCCTCAAGCTAATCAAGCACTTATTTAAGGAAGGCAACGCAGCAGGTAAGTTATTTTATGTGTGCATGTACTTCAGATAGCCTAAAACATATTTTTATTACATCTGGAAAACATTCTCTTCAAGCATTGCACTTTTTTTTGTTATGAATATATGCTTTATAGTTCATTTTTGAAATATAATTATTGCATAAAAAGTTAATTATTATATTATGCTAATTATATCAACGTAACATAATGCCAAAATTTATAATGGGTTTAATTTATAGTTATATCTATTCACAAAAAGAGTGCATATTTCTTACATTATATTATTCTAACGCATTATAATATATGCAATTTGTTGTAATAAAAGCATTAATATCATTTTTTTATTTTATGTTTAAAGAATGGAGAAGAGGATTGTACGAATTAATTTCAAATGGAATCCATGGAAATATAAAAAAGGATAATGTTATCACTACATTGAGCGAAGTTACTGTAAGTAATATTTTTATTTTTATATGTCATAATTTTTATTCTAAGACAATGATTATTTTAATCTAAGCAATAGTAATAACATGTACAATATATTTTCAGAATATTGATTGGGCAATACCATCTGCAATAGTAGATATATTTACCTTAATCGATGCTGAAGTTCACACTGAAGACAGAAATAATTTTTATTACATTGTAAAAGAATCTGAGAAGGTATTATAATATGACTAAAATAATTTTTACCATTGTTGTTAAGATATAAATCACTAATTTTATATCTTTCAGGTATTAACAGATAGAATAATAAAAGAACGTTTAGAAATTGAAACATTACAAGATGTAGGAACATTAAAAAATAGAAGTTTTCAAACAAAATTTATTAAAGTGAAAACGAAATTATAGTACGTACATACCACTAATAAAATATATTATATAAGCATAATTTTTTTGTTGAATAACATGTTTATATATATATGAGTATATAATAAAAATGCTATTTGTTTTATGTTTCATTTCATATTTCAGTTACAAGCAACGAAAATTTAATTTATTTCGAGAAGAAAGCGAAGGCTATTCAAAACTTATTGTAGAATTAAATCAAGAACGTCCAGAAAGTGAAGTAGCATCAACATTAGAAATTGTGAAATCTCTGATTGGTATGATTATCATTCACTAAAACATTTTTGCATAAAAAATGATTTAATAGAAATAATTAGTTTTAATCCAGAAAACAAATACAGCTGAAAACTCAAATATCTTTATTTCAGGATATTTCAACCTTGATCCTAATCGTGTACTTGATATTTTATTAGAAACTTTCGAAAATCGATCAGAAGCTGATGCATTTTTTATACCTTTAATTCGTTCATATATGAGCGATCAGCAAGTACTTTGTGAAGTTTTAGGATTTAAATACAGCTCTACTATCAATGCAACTCCATTTTCCCTGCAAAAACTTACTGCGCTCATGCTTCAACATTCTGTAATACAATTGGATGATATGCTTCCTTGGCTAGTACCAGATGATGAGACTATTATTAAAGAACACGAACAAGCAATGAAACAGGCTAAAGAATACGTTCGTAAGTTAAGTATAATTTCAACTAAAGACAAAGAAGAGGTGCCAGAAGAAAAAGAGAATCCACAGGTATTACATCATTCATAACACCTTTATATTATTTATTTGTTTACATAGTTTCATTGTCATGTATTTAATAGGCTAAATACACAAGTAACCAAAAATTTGGTTTATGTGAAGCATTGTTAGAAATAGGAGCTTGGGAAGTTACGCAAGCTCTTTTTAGTCGATTACCGGAACATTGTTTTACAGATCAACGTCCTATTGCATTAGCCCTATGTAAAATGATTCAATCTCTCATAGAGCCTGTTTATCGAAAGTAAGCTTCTTAGATAATTATTTTATATTTACAGTTTAAAAAATTTATATTGAATTTGATAATTTGTCAATCATGATTAATTTGTCTACATTTCAGATATTGCATAATATCACCTAAATTACAAGGTCAAAAAATCCCTCCATTAAAAAATTCTCTTGCACCAAAACCAATATGTAGTTTAGAAGAAATACATGACCAATTATTACCCATGTTAATAGTTCTTGGTCCTAACTTACATCATGATCCGATTTTGTTATATAAAGTTATGAGATTATGTCATGCTGCTATCAAACAATGTCCATTAGATGCAAACAAGCAACCAGTTGACAAGAATAGTACTCTTTATTATGATGTATTAACAATACTTGATGTAGCACTGTTACCCTCATTGTCTTTTATGGATTGTAATTGTTGTGTGGCAGAAGAATTATGGAATATTTTAAAATACTACCCATATCAGAATCGTTATTGTTTATATGCAAGATGGAAAAATGATACTCCTCTCCAACATGCGGCTCTTCTCAGAAAACGAGCAGATGCTCAGAAAAAGATTAAATCGATCATGAAAAGAGTCAGCAAAGAAACTATTAAACCTGTTGGTAGATCAATTGGTAAATTAACACATTCTTCTCCTGGGGTATTGTTTGATTATGTCCTTATACAGATTCAGTTGTATGATAATCTCATAGGTAAATATACATAAATATATTTGTTTTTGACAAAATAAAATATTTTTTATTATAATATGAATTAAAAAGAGAAAATTTTTTATTATAAAATGGGACATTTATAGGACCAGTTGTAGACTCATTAAAATATTTGACAAACATTTCTTACGATGTACTTGGGTATTGTCTCGTGGAAGCATTAGCAGGAGCTGATAGAGATAGATTTAAACATGATGGAACTAGTATATCTTTATGGTTGCAGTCTCTTGCATCATTTTGTGGAGCTATTTTTAAAAAATATAATATAGAACTTACAGGTCTATTGCAATATGTAGCGAATCAACTTAAAGCACAAAAAAGGTAGCATAAATATTTTGTTTAAATGAAGAAAGCTTTTAAGAATCATTTGTACTTGTATTACTAAATTTTTTTCACAAATTAATATTGCTTTCAGTTTAGATTTATTGATATTAAAAGAAATAGTACAAAAGATGGCAGGCATTGAAGCTGCTGAAGAAATGACAGCAGATCAACTAGATGCCATGGCTGGAGGAGATTTATTGAAAAATGAAGTAATATATTTGATCAAAAAAATAATAATATTATAAATAAATGAAATAGTTCTTCATATTATATATTTATATCTTTTTAATCTTATTTCAGGCTGGATATTTTAGTCAGGTTCGTAATACAAAAAAATCATCACAACGCCTTAAAGAGGCTCTTGCTGAACATGATCTAGCTGTAGCTCTCTGTCTATTAATGGCGCAACAAAAACATTGTGTTGTGTACAGAGAAACAGATAAATCTCACCTCAAACTTGTTGGTATGTAATTATACTTTAGAGAACCTAGATATTTACTATAAACAATAATAATTAACAATATTATGTTTAATTATTATTATATATAGGAAAATTATATGACCAATGCCAGGATACATTAGTACAATTTGGTACTTTTCTGGGTTCTACAATGACAGTTGATGAATATGTAGAAAGATTACCATCTATACATTCTATGCTACAGGACAATCACATACATGCAGATGTTGCATTTTTTCTTGCACGACCAATGTTTGCACATGCCATTAATGTAAGAAAATTTTATTGAATATTTTACTTAATACGTTGACTTTCGAAGCAATAAACGTTTCACAATATTTAACGTGTTAATATTGTTAAATTTAATATATTCCGCTTATATGAATAGTAATTGCAAATAACATAATATGTATATTTATATGTGTGCATTTTTAGATCAAATATGATGCTCTCCGCAAAGCTGATCCAAATTACAAGAAAATGTCTAGTGCTATAAAACAAGCTAAATATGCAGAAGCTGCACAAGCTGTGATGGCACCAGTTGCTCAATCCGTTAGACCTTTACATCCATTAAAAGTATGGGAAGATATCTCACCACAATTTCTAGTTACATTTTGGTCATTGTCTATGTATGATCTATATGTTCCTGTTGAAAGTTATCAAAGAGAAATTAATAAATTAAAGCAACTTGCTATTCAAGCTGCAGATTCCAAAGATATGGTTTGTGTATGATATTCATTGTCTTACAGGGCCGTTTTATTGAAATTAATAATTAATGTTATCTTCTTTATATAGAATGCTAGCAAGGGGAAAAAAGAACAGGAAAGATATACTACTTTAATAGAAAAACTACAAGATGAAAGAAGAAAGCAAGAAGAACACGTTGAGAAAGTATTTGCATATCTTAGGTAATATTGATAGAATAAAAAATAATAAGTAGAAATATGTTTAATCATGTTGAATTGATATACATAGTATATATGCATTTTATTAATACATAAATTATTTTATTAGGCAAGAGAAAGATTCCTGGTTTTTATCTCGAAGTGCAAAATCCGCAAAAAATGAAACAATAACACAGTTTCTGCAATTATGTTTATTCCCTAGATGTACATTTACAACAGTAGATGCTATGTACTGCGCAAAGTTTGTACACACCATTCATTCATTAAAGACTGCAAATTTTTCAACGCTTCTTTGTTATGACAGAGTAAGTAGAATTTTAAAAGTAAAATGTTGATATTACTTTAATAAATGTTACTCTCATTTTATCTTCTTATTTTTCTCAGCTTTTTTGTGATATAACATATTCAGTCACTTCATGTACAGAAAATGAAGCAAACCGTTATGGTAGATTTTTATGTGCTATGTTGGAGACAGTAATGAGGTGGCATTCTGAAAGGGCTATATTTGACAAGGTAATGTACTGTATGCATGGCATTGTTTTATTTGTTATATTTCTAAATTTTTTTGTTCTTTTCTCTATAGGAATGTAGTAATTATCCAGGGTTCGTTACTAAATTTCGTGTGAGCAATCAATTTTCTGAAGCAAATGACATGGTTGGTTTTGAAAATTATAGGCATGTATGCCATAAATGGCATTATAAAATTACAAAGGTATTTGTTATAAATGTTAATCTTTATTTAAATTAGATTTGGAGATCATCAGTTATTAATTTTTATATTTTTACAATTGTTAGGCCATTGTAGTTTGTTTAGACTCTAAAGATTATGTGCAAATTAGAAATTCCTTAATAATATTAATTAAGATATTGCCACATTTTCCTGTATTATCAAAACTTTCACAAATATTGGAGCGTAAAGTTGATAAAGTAAAAGAAGAAGAACGTGGCCAACGTCAAGATTTACATATCCTAGCAACATCATATAGCGGCCAATTAAAAGCTAGAACACCCTGTATGATACGCGAATCAGATTTTCATCATGTTGGCGATAAGGTCAGTTATTACCTAAGATTTTAGGTAATATTTTATGTTTGTGTTATTTTTATTCTTCATCTTGAATAGAACTTGATTTACACAGGCGGGAAAAACACAGGATGCATCAAATAGTGACACAGTAGAAAAAGTTAGTAATGGAATTACATCTAAAGAGATAAGTAATGGCGATACTAGAACAGAAAAAGAAAACAAAGATCAAAGGGAAAAACGTAGTACAGTAAACCAAGCACATCAGTAAGTTCCTTATTTCTTATTTTGTCATTAATTCATGACCTATATATATGTTAAGCGATATACTGAATTCATTTATCACCATTGCTGTGAAATCAGTCTACGTCACTGGTCAATTCGGTTGAATTTCACTGGTGCTCCTTAATCTGTGATATGTAAAATGTCTTAAAAAAGAAAAGTTACATATATAGTAACTGCATTGTAGTTGGTCTCATGACATGGACTAAATTCACAGCTTTGTTTATCATACAGACCTACGTTAGAAACCAATGATACATAACTTTGTCACGCTTTTCTTCATGTCATCACACTTTATTTCAAACAGCGAAAGTTCTGAGAAACTGCGGAAAAAGGAGGAAAATAAAGATGGTACAGATGGAAAAGAGAAACACACTAAAAAAGAAGAATCGAAAGAAGACGATGGCATTGACAAGAAAGATCGCAAATATTATAAGGTTAAATGATTTATTATAATATTATATTACATATATATGTTATGCCAATATAATGTGATCATTTTTATGGATATCTACACATGATGATTTTCTTATCATAAATATAACTCCAATTATAGGAAGAACATTACTATAGCGGTGGTGTGGACAATTTAGATAGAGATCTTTCCAGTGTGTCAAATAGTAGTGCCAGTTCAGGACCAACACCAGATGGAACAGATAGAGGTTTGTGTGATAAAAGACGACATTAATAATGCATACTGATTTTATTAAATTTGAAAATAAATATGTAACTTTTTATTAGTAAATTGTTTAATTTATATATGAAAAAGAATATAATTTGATATAAGATATTTCAATTTCAGTCTCAGATGCCAAAAGAAGAAAACTTGAAAGTATTCCAAAGGTAAGAAATAAATGAAAATATAATATTGATAATGTTTATGAACATTATCAATAGCATATCAATAAACAAATGTGTGAATTGTTAGCAGGAAGGTAGGAGAACAGAAGGTACTCTTGAAAAAAAAGAACGTTCTAGCAAAACAAAACTACGAGATGAACAAAAAGAACTTCGCAGAGAAAAAAAGTTAGGACGAAAAAGGGTAAACAATTACAGCATAATTTCTAGTTTATATTCACATACTATGATTTCAATTATTAATCCAATGTATTTGCTTTAGGATCGAGCAGAAGAATCTGTGATAGCGACTGAACAAAAACGAAGGAAAGATGATGAAAGAGGTTAGTACATAATTTTATTGGAACATATATGGCTATATAAATATGTATTTTAAACGATGTTACAGCCAAAGGATTACATCAAAATGGAGATGTGGCAGAACACAGGGAAAAACATCATTACAGCAAGGTAAGTAAAATATTATATTATATTATATATATATGACACAAGGTACATTCTACACCCAAATTCTTATAAAAAAAAATATTATATAATTAATGTTTTTCAAGAACAACATTTATTGCATTACATAAATAATAATTTAAATAAGTTATAATATTAAAGAAATGTATTTAACAATCAAAAAAAAATAATGAAAAAGAATTTTATTTTACTTTGCCTTTACATTACATTTTTTCTATATTTTAAATATGTAATGTATATACTTTTTGCTCATTCTTGATAAATGTCATCCATATCTTTTACATCATTACATGTAATATCCTTTAGAAATAATTTTATAATACAAATATTTAACTGACTAAAGAATTGAATAGTAAAATAATAAAATAGAAAATAGAACCTTGGACAAGTTCTTATATTAAGATTTCTATTCGTATCACTGAGTAATTATAAATTATTACTTATGTAATCGTATTCTATTCAGAGTTAGTATAAATATTGTTTATAAGATTATAAATAGTATTAATATATTAATGTATACCTTATTTATATATAAATTAAAATATATAAATATATATATATATATATATATATATATATATATATATATTTATATACATATACATATATATATAAAATACATGTAGTGCACAATTCAAGTGCATAATATAAAACTATCTTTCTCGTCTTTTTTGCATTTTTTCACTCACAGTGAACATCATGAAATGTATTCAAGTACTTTTCTGTGTAGCTCTTTGAATATTTTTGGGGAGATTTATTTGCAATGATTCCAAACTAAAAGGATTAAATAAAAAATATCATTTTATTATTTATTTAAAAAAAAAAATTTATTAAAGCAGTAAGTTCACATTTGTCTAGTTTTGTGTATTAAAAGTAAAATTATTATCATTTTTCTAACCTTGTTACTTGGCCCCTTAGTTGATAAAGACGTCCACTTCGAGTATATTGAAAAGATGAAACAGGAGACAGTAGCAAAGACGAGAAAACATAGGTGATACTATCAAGTACCCAATGTTAATCACAGAAGTCACAAGGCATATAGGACATTTATCCATCAATATATTTTCAGGAAAAATCTCCCTATACGAAGGAACGTACGCATGAACGCGAAGGACGTGAGAACAGAGACAAACAATATCCTTTTTATACAAACATATTAAGCTATATTTTTATTAGTAGCTCAGAATTTTTTTAGAAACAAAAATTAAAATAATTTAAATAGATATTTATCCTTAACAAAAGTTTACTAGAAGGAGTTCTGATCCCAAACGAAGATGATGCACGGCAACAGAAAAAATGTTGATTTAACATTTTATATATTACGTTTGATGTTGCATGATGTAATTAAAGTAGAATTCGTCATAATAAAGAAAAAATAGTGGATAATTTGTATATTACGTTAACGTCCGTTTTTATAAAATAAACTATTTCTCAATCAATTCATATTCTTCAATGTGCTCTTGCACTCTAATGTAATTTAATCATTTCTTAAGAAAAAAAAAAAATTGTTCACCTCAAGTTTGTACTGATATGTGTTAGTTGCTTAAACAAATGTGAAGATTGCTTTGATATCCGTTAAAAGTAATATATACTTACCAAGTACTTATTAATTGTCTGATAATATTATAGCCAATAGAGTAATTAAAACAAATAAATTTATAGTAAAACTTTTATCTTTTTACTTATTTGATGAAAATATAATACTGTGTATATATATATAAATGATATAACCTAATAAATGTACAATATTGTGTTGGTGTAATCAACTATCTGTACAAAATAAATTATCATTGACACTTTTGGATAAACAATTTAAAATATGTATAAAATATATTATAATTAAGTAGCAATACACTTATAATAAAACCTATCAGCTTTCATACTTTCTTCTTCTAAACGTTTCAGACGTAATTTAGCATCTTGCAATATATCCTCAGTGGAACTGCTTTCACTGACAATAGTATTAGTATATACGGCTTTTTTTGGTATTGCAGTATCTTCAATTAATATAGATCTTGACTGATGAATTTCTTCCAATCTACGTGATAACTGAATCGCATACTGCGTTAATTCATCTATCTTTAATTGCTGATCATGCAGAAGTTTAACTAATTCTTTCTTCTCTTCATTAAATTGTACATCTTTATTTTTATCACCTAAACCATTACTAGAACTTGTTTGTATTCCTGTATCCTTTAACTCACAATTAGAAGGGAAACCTTTCTTTGTTACAGCAAGTTCTTGTAATTTTTCCAAATCACGTTCATAATTCTTATACATGTCTTGTTTTTTTTTAAATCTGTGAATAATTAAATTATTGTTTACCAAACTTTGATTAGTTCAATTACTAAATGAATCTAACATTTAAAGAATATTACCTTTCATTTTCTAATAATAATGCATTGTGTTTAAAAGATAATTCAATTTCTTTTTGAAACAAATCTTGCTCTTCTTTCTGTTTTTTTTCTTTAAACTGCTGTTCTTTTAAAGTAACCATATACATTAGTTCCTAAAAAAAAAACCATGCATAAGGTAAAGATATATATAAGATGCTATTTTTAATTAGGTTCTATACCTGTGCTTTTTCTAGCTTTTCATTCAAAGAAATAAGTTGCTCTTCAATAACAACAGCACGATTTTTTAATCCAAGTTCTTTTTCTTTTAATTGAGCATCAAAAATTTGTTTTTGCTTAAATATTTTCTTTTTGACAGACCTTAATCTTTCTATGTCCAAACTTGTTTGGAAAGAAGTATCTGTTTGTGTTTCTTTTGTGCTCATTGATTTGGCTTTTTTAAAACTTTGCATTTTGTTTAAATCCAATGAACAAAATGATGTACATTTTAATATACATAAAAGTAATGATGCATCATTATTTATATATTCTGACATAATATACTGCCCTTCAGGATCACTTGGTCTAATTCCTAAAGTCTCTAATGTATGATATATATAATCCTTTTGTAATTTTTGTCTACTACGTTGTTTTTTATCATCATAGCTATCAGGTACATGATTATCGAACTGTATTAGAAGTGGAGCTTCGCTAGCAAATACAGATAAAGTATAAGCGTAATTAACATTAAATAAATACTCTGCTACAAGAAAGTCAAAAACATATTGTTTCGGTGGTTTCGGTTTACTATAGTAATCCTTTAAAGATAAATCTTTGTACTTTAAAGCATTTACTAAATTTGTACGAAGATGTGCTCTTATATTTGATATAATACCACATTTTTCAAACCTAAAAGTATAAAAAAAATTACAAAAGTAAAAACAAAAGTTAATGAAAAATATAACATAATTATGTATATATCTATCATATATAAGCATACCACGTATATACAGCGTCAGAATATTTACTATCCATGATATAAATAATATACGAATTAGGAGCACTAAAAAATTAATAGATACAAATATTTGTAAATAAGGCAGTACGATTCCGTTATTTAAAGGTTCAATTATTGTTTGTGTTCTGGCGGTAATTACCAGTAGTCAAACTTTGATGACGCTTACGAGATATCGAATTTGATATCGATATCATCGATATAATCTTTATTATCGAAAATATAATAAAATATAGACCAATCAAGGGTCTCTCTATATACACAGTCGAAAAAAATACGTAGAATGGAATGTGAGTATACAATGCAGTTATAACGTACTAACCAAATCAATAATTAACGATCAGATACAACATACTAGACAATAATTAACTATTATTTTTAGGATGTTATTATTTTTTTTTATTCAAGCTCCATGTCAAAAAATGCTGATTGGTCAAATTTTATAGTAAAAGAACCAATTATACGATACAAGTGTAAACGTTTCGTATAAAAAGAAATGTTTCAAGAATTTCACGTTTAATGTAAATAAAATATAATTATCGTAAATGAAATCAATATCTTTTATCGTGTCTAAACACTAACATTAGGTATAGTCATGAAATATTAATATTATAAAAATGCGTTTACTAACATTGTGTTGCTATTTATTCATAAGTGACACATAATTCTTAAAGTTCAACTTTCATTGAATTACAAGCATAATTCTCTGACGTCAAAACAATATAAGCAGCTATGTCCGTATAAACTAATAAGAACGATAAATATAAATACCATATGTCACACCAATGATAACATAAAAGGATATTTTTCTTTAAATTTCATTAGACGTTGGCTAGCCTGCGAACAGCCTATTCCTAATCAACGGTAGTAGAGAGTGGCACCACCTATAATAGAAATATGATCTAACCTTTTTAATGTTTAGGAGATAATACCAATAATTCGTCACGATTGAAAAGAAAATACGTGTAAAAAATGAAAAGCCAAAATCTCTTTTTCGACGGTAAAGGAAACGTAAGAACGACGACGAAAATCAATAAAGAGAAAACGATTCGTTTTTGAGCGCGAGTTTTCCCGCCTTTTCCCACGAGCAGACATTTTATCGAGGGTTAAAAAGAAACGCATCAAAACATAAAAGGTCGGCGCTGATTGGCTTACTTTTTGCGGCTTATCTGAAATAAGCCAATGGTAATGGAGATTTTCCCTGTACACTTCCATATGCCGCACAAGTAAGCGTGGGGTCGCGATATTCGAAGCTGAGAATCCTTTTAGCTGTATAGAGGACAGTTCAGGTAAGAAAAATCCAAATATTTTTCTTCGTAGGCGTTGACAGATTTCGGCGTCGCGCCATCGACGAGCGTAAGGATCGTGAGTGTACGACGATCACGATACGAGCTGGCGTACTACAAGGTGGCATCGCCTTCCGTTTTTGTGCGTACACCTTTTATTTTCTACACACAACTCGATCGTAGCAAATGGCTGCCCCCCGGGAAAGAGGAAAGATGCGTGTTTAGGCTGTGTCGCGATCACGACGTGTGTTTCTCGTCCCGTCCGATCCTCCTCCTCGTTTTATCGAAGGGCGTAGGGACGTTCGTGATGCTTCGGAAGGCTAGGAAAGAGAGAAATGAGAGATCAAGAGCACACGGTGCTCCGTGCGTGAACGAGAACGACCGGTGGTGCGCGAAACGCGTCGCGACGACGCGCGTCCTCGCGCTCGCTCTCTTTCTCTACCTCTCTTGCACATACACTCGTACACACCCACCCACACACTTACACCAGCACGTACATGCATTCTCTCTCTCTCTCTCTTTCTCTGTCCACTCCTCCCCCGCTTCCAGATATCTCCTTTTTATCGGTCGCTTTTCTAAATGAATCTCGCAAGCTTGTCCACAGTGGATGTACGACAACACTCGTCGTCATTGTAATCATCATTGTCGTCATTGCCGTCATTGCCGTCATTGCCGTCATTGCCGTCATTGTCGTCATCGTCGTACATCGCGCCTCTCGTCATAGAAACGTTCGGTGGGACCGCCTCTATTTGCAACGTGCATATAAGCCGTTTATACGGTACATAAGAAATGGTGTGTATGCGTATGTGTATGTGTGATTAAGTGCCTATCTATGAAATTCGCGGCACTTGTCGTATATTATTTTCGTGCGTGTATGTTTGTTGTGTTTTTGTTTTTCTTCGCGAGATCAACGAGATCGCACATTGCACTTAATCGAACGTCGATCTTTCCTTTCTTGTCTTTAAAATTCTTCTGTTCAACTTAGTAAACAAAGTTACTAAAGATCTAACGCGATCCCTCCAATCACGTAGCATCTTTTTTCGACCGTTTGTTTTCGTCCCCATGTTTTTTACAAGTTGTGTGACTCTCTCCTGATTCGTCAGACCTCGTTTTCTTTTTTTTTCTTCGTTATTGATTAGTAGATTAGGCCTTTGATTTTCTTTAACAAGTTAAGACAAAATAGAAGCTTGTGTTACGATTTATGATTCGTTAGGATTACACGAGACTACGAGAGAGAGAGAGAGAGAGAGAGAGAGAGAGAGAGAGAGAGAGAAGGAATCATCTTGTATAGAGAATTTACACGTAAGCGTTGTTTTTCGCTACGTGCGCGCCATGCTGAGGGACATATGTATATCGCGTTGTATTGACG
Organism: Dolichovespula media; assembly: GCA_911387685.1. NCBI lineage: Eukaryota > Metazoa > Arthropoda > Insecta > Hymenoptera > Vespidae > Dolichovespula > Dolichovespula media. Next base: position 8,673,745 of record OU426851.1, on the reverse strand, counting down.
AGTACGTGTAGTAGTAGTAGGATAGTGAGTAGTATAGTAGAGTAGTAGTAGTAGTGTATAATAGTAATAGTATATTAATAGTAGCATAGTAGTAGTAATTATGTACTAGTAGTAAGATAGTAATAGTAGTAGTTGTGCAGTAGCAATAGAAATGTAGTATAGTTACACGATAAATGATATTTTTACTTGACTTTTTCTCCGTCAAGAACCAGGAGCGCACGCTCTTTCATTACATCTTTACCGGTCATTGATATAGCAGTTTCAACGTCTTCGTCGCGCTTGTTCACGTATCAAACGCGACAAAGTTGACCATTCGAAATAGAGATAGAGAATAAAGGGAAAGAGAAAGAGAATGTATGTGTGTGTACGTAGAAGTGGTAAAGAGGGAGGGAGGGAGGAGAGAGAGAAAGAGAAAGGAAAGGGGAGAGAGAGAAAGGAGATAGAAAAGAGGAGAGGCATATGACGCGTTCGTCGTGAAAACGCTTATTACGCATCATTTTTGGGGGGAAATGATCACACACACAAAGTTACGATCACACATGCAACTGTTTTCTTCAGCAACGTTGCGCTGTCAGTTCTGCTTCAGCGCGGATTCGATTATCTTGTAACGGTCATACGTTTCCATTAGTTTCTTCTTTTCTTTTCTTGGTTAGAATCGGAATCGCGTTATCGATAAGATTTTGTCTCTCCCTCTCTCTCTCTCTCTCTCTCTCTCTCTCTACGTATCTCTTTCTCGCTCTCCCTCCCCTCTTACTCTCTCTCTCTCTCTCTCTCTCTTTGTTTATTATTAAATTAACTTTCATAATATTTAACGTACGCGTCTCTGTGAAAATAATATACAAAAGTTTGTTAGCCGCCGCGTCCGTCGTCTTTATTAATCGTCGTGACATATACTACGAGGATTTTCTTTTTACGTTTATGTGTCACGCTCACGAGCGTGTCTAGTACGTAGTATTATGCGAGATGTTTGACGCGAATCTCGTCGTAGTCGTCGTCGTTGTAGCCTCCTCTTACGCAACAGGTCGCGTGAATATAAATACAAACAGTTCGGATAAAAGTTGAGAGAAGCCGAATTTTCTCACGTGCTCTCGCCAAATATATTTCAAGGGAAAGGCGCAAAGAGAGAGAGAGAGAGAGAGAGAGAGAGAGAGAGAGAGAGAGAGGACAGCGAATAGAAAGAGAGTGAAAGAGAGAAAGGGAGAAAGGCTGGGAAGGGAGATAGAAAAGAAATCACCTTCAAGGCAGGCAGACCGTTTCTAGCAAGGGAAATGTCTGTGACGTTTAATGTACGTCTACTAACGTTCTTCTGTTTATTTGTGTTGTTTTCTTTGTTTTAGTTTTTATTTTCTTTTTTATCTTTTCTTTTTTTATTTTTTTTTATTTTATTTTTTATCTTTATCTTTATCTCACAGGACAGAGTTATCTTATTTGATTTTTTTGAATGATAAATATGTATACATTGCCTTCTTTTTTTTTATATCGATATATGCATTGATATATATTTAATTTCTTTCAAAGAGGATCTCTCAATGCTTTTATTTATTTCATATCTAATAATAAATAACACGACTAAGGTTAGTTCACGCATATATATATATATATATATATATATATATATATATGCATATACGTACGTTTGTATGTATATATGTATTTATGTATATATATGTACATATGTATATATAATCCACTTTATTTTATTGTACCGAATATTTCTGCTTCTCGTGACTTCGCCATTATGGCTCGAACGATATATCGAATTTAGAAAAGAGATTTTGTTGTTCTTTTTCTTTCTTCTTCTTCTCTCCAAGATACTTTTCTTTTATTCTTATTTCCTTTCCTTTTCTCATCTAGAATAGTAAGAATATAATAGCACTCGGATATGATCATATTTTTTCTGTTACCTTGACAAAAAACACGTAAGGCGCAATTACGCCAAGTTTTTACTATTTCTTGGTGAGAAATACATATACATATATTTCGTCACGCTTATGATATACTAATTACTTGGAATTTTTAATGCAATCTGATTACTAACGTATACACGTACCCACTCCTCCACTCTATCTATTTCCCCCTCTCTCACGCAAGAATATTTACATAGCGACGACGATGACGACTTCGGCTTTTCGGAATAACACAATTTCGTAAGATCCAGTTTAATAATAATAATAATAATACAAAAAAAAAGAAAAAAATTAAAAAAAGGAAAAGAAACAGTAAGGCGGTAGATAGGGCCTATCCTCGAATAAGAAATTTCTAAACCGAAATTTTCCAATTATTCTTTAGGATCATCACATCATCATTTTTCCTTATAAAAGAAAAATTAAGTGTTATGGTTCTCCGGAGATAGAGAACGAAAGAAAAAGAGAGAGAGAGACTTCGTGACGTTTTCCAATTATGATTCTTTTCGTGTCATCGTTGTAATTAAGTGGTACTATTACTCTGATACGCGATGTTGTAAGCTTTTATAACGCCTTGACCGAGAACAGACGTTGGAAGGTCTAGACTATATTCGTTCCTTTTAAATTTTGCTTTTATATCTTTGAGAGAGAGAGAGAGAGAGAGAGAGAGAGAGAGAGAGAGAGAGAGAGAGAGAGAGAGAGAGAGAGAGAGATTTATCCGGTGACAAAGTGCTCATTCATGGTATACGTCCCAACGATCCGTGTGTTAATGTTCCTTTCTTTATATGCACAATTATTAACCTATAAACAGTGTATTATTCCTTGTTATTTCACGCAACTTTGTTTTTATTCAATACTCGTCAGATCACAAGTCATGAGAATTAACGCGCGCGCATCCGCACCCATACGCACGCGCAGACTCACGATGCACGCACACAAAGAATAGTACTAATAAAAAAAAAAAAAAAAAAAAAGAAAATGATAAAACTAGACTATTTTTAATATTACAATAAAAATGCGTGTACTAAAAATAGGATACTAAGTTCTATCGATTTCAACGCATACATATAATATTTCGGCAAACACCGCATCGGCAAATCGATACGTAGTAGGTACGTTCCAAGTAGAAAACCGGTTCCCCGCTATATACTAAAGTAAGTTGAAAAACAATGAGAGATACAAAAAGGAATCGCGCCAAGCGTAAATGTTGAAGCACATTAATTTATTACTCGTGCCATGGACGGACTCATAATCTTTTTTTTCCCTTTTTCTCTCTCTCTTTCTTTTTTTTTCTTCCTTTTCTTTTTCTATACGATTATATAAAATCGGAAAATCTTATTAATCGTTCGATATTATTGATGCAAATTAGTGCGTGTGAAACGGACGAAAAAAAATATATATATATGTGAAGCTTTCTCTGATGAAGTTTTTAAAAATACTTGAACGAGATTTTTTTTTAAGTTATTATAGAAGTTCGAGAAGTTAAATCGAATTAACCTTTATAATCCAATATAGGATTAACGTTAATAAAAACGTTAGAAGAATTGATTTATTTTATTTGATCCATATTTAACTTTTGTTCCATTTAATACGCCGGTTGGTTAATATACATATAATCGAATGTAATATTTACTAATTATTTTCATCTAAAGGATATTGAAAATATTAATACATAGAGTGGGGCAGGCGGTTTATATTCGAGGGGCAAAAGTTTAAGGAACCTTGTTACTTGTAAAGAACTAAAACGGATTTCGAACAGTGGCGTATGTCCTATTCAAAGGACCACGGTTAAATATATATATATATATATATAAACCGTTTTTTGTGTTGCAGATTAGTTGCAGCTGCCTAATACTTTTCTCCTTCGTAGATTAGCATTTCCCGTTATAAAACGGTCATGGGCGAAATACGGCGAGTTATACAGAGAAACATACATATACCATAATGAACTTTATATATATCTAATGAGTTAAATATCTTTCTTAACATGAAACGCGATATTTCGAGGAGAAAATCATAATGATATCATAGTTCGAAGGAATTATATATATGTTGTAATATATGTATGTACATAGTAATAATAACGTCAGGTATACGTAGAAAAATATTTTTATGGAATATTCAAAGAGCGTTCGGTTAAATTGTTGGTCGGTTAGTTAGTTGGTTTGTTGGTTGGTTGGTTGGTTGGTTGGTTGGTTGGTTGGTTGGTTGGTTGGTTGGTTGATTAGTTGGTTGGTTGGTCGGTCGGACGGTCGGTTGATTGGTCGGTTCGAAGGAACACGAGTTAAAAGATAAAACGAATTTACACAAAGCGATGCAAAAGTTTTTCCACACACACACACACACACACACGTCTTGCGAGTTATATTAGACTTTTCGCAAAGGTTTCTCGATTTACTACATGTATAACCTACGCTTTAACTTTTTATGTCTCTAACGTTTTCTCAGTGCTACTAATTGCATTGTCTGGTATTTTTTTTCAGTGTCAAGGTCGATCATAACAATCGGATGATTTATTAAGGATTTTCATCCCGTACTTTGTATTTTTTGAAAACATTGCCAGTAACGGCAGGTATAGCGCCGAACTAATACTAGATGGGTCTTTTTTTCTATACATCTTTCCATTATTTTCAAAACGTACTTTCTCCTCGTTAAATAAATCTAAAATATTCGAATGGAATTACTTGACAGATATTTCATTATATTCTTGACGAGTTAAGAATTTTATTAGGCCTCCTGTAATTTTTCTACGTACAAAAAAAAAATATATATATATATATATTTCTACGTTATATGTACTTAAATCGTTCGTTATTTGGAAGAGATTACTTTATACCTTCGGCTACTTTTTATTATTTTCTTTCGCCCATTTACCGTTTTATATTGTAGAAGAACGGTAGTTTATAGTCCAATGCTTTCTTTATGAGTATCGCTTAATCATTAACGTTTATAACGTGAGACGTTAACCTCTTACGTTTGCACTTAATTGCCGACTACGTGGAATGTGCGTAGGTCTCTCTCTCTTTTTGTTTTTTTATAAGCGTATAGTTCCTTTTCATTATTTTCATTTTATAAATTTTTACTAACGGAAACAATAGCCGATAATCGTTCATCGTAAATTTCATTAAAGGCGAAATTTCAAATATAGAGATATAGGTATTATTGCTCTACGAACAATTTTGATATCTTCCAAATGTATATAGTGATATTATAATTTGCCGCTAGTAGGCGTCTTAGGCGTCCTTAGATCTTTCGTGTATTAGGATTTAATTAAGAAATTGTTGTAAAAATATTTAGAGAATAGAAACTTTTAGTTTTTAGTCCCCCACAGGGCATATTAATAGGGGGGTGTAGCGTCGAGTAATACGAAAGGTATAAAAAAAATCATCCTCTTTCGTAGATGATTATTTTCTCCTAAAAAAGTATTTTTAATTAATTTAACAAAGCTGCAAAATCTCATCGAGAAAGTTATTCGGTGATACCTTCGTAACAAGAAAACAAATAAATACCGTGAGTTTTCTATTTATGAGAAGTTCTACAAAAACGTTCGGAATTTATCAAACTTTGTTGACGTTACATTTACCAGAGAGAAAATCTGCTGAACAAAAGTATTTTTTTTTCTAGTTCAGCCATTACTTGAAATTCCAAATATGTTATGTATATTCATCAAATACAGGAAGTACCAGAAAGGCGAAAGTAAAATATTATAAGATAGAATTTCTTTTGAGTGTCCTCTTCGTTTCCTTTAACGAAATACATTAATAACATTATGAGAAAACTAACTTCACGAACATATTCGATGAACACACACATACGAATGAAACAATGATATTACATTTGATTTTCGAAAAGCACACGAAGCACGATAATAGATAAATATAATACGGTATGCATTATTTATTATTACTTTGAATCGTTATTACGATTTCCTCTAAATGAAATTAAAGCGATAGGATGATTATGAAAGGCAAAATTATTGTCCGTGTGTGACACCATTTAACAGGGATTACCGTTAGAAGAGCTCTGCTTTATTGGACCTATTCTATTAAACAATCTATCGACTAATAAGACAATAAATATTGAAAAAAAACATTCGATTATTTGAAAATATTTTTTAAATAGATGACTTACATCTTGTTCGACATCGGCAAAAGGCAAACCAAAAAATATTTGCGTGGAAATATTTAATATATTACTAAGTTTACGTATCACATTTTTCTAGCTCCGAAATGTAAATACAACAGAGTGAACCTCGATGTCCCCTCATTTTGCTTTTACATATTTAGTATGAATTAACAATGTTAATTTATGGTAATTCCTACATATTCGTTAGAACACATCCACGTACGCAATGACTTATCGCTTTGCATTGGAAACACTCGTTTCGATAGGAGAAATAATCCATGAACACATTTAGTCGTTTTACATTTCAAATTAAATCGAACCAAAGTTTCGATTTCGTATTTCAATCGTTATCAAACGCGGAGTCGAATGCGGCAATTAGATTTTTTTTAAGATTGGATTCTCGAGTCGCGTCGAAAATTCAGTGCCGACAAAAGGGTTGATTTTTTTCCGATTCGTTGTATTTTCGGGATCGTGGATGTTCGACCGAGATCGGTTTGCTTCGTTCGAGATCGCCTCGATCCGCTTGAACGAACAACGCGGCTCGGCGGCGTCGGTGGTGGTGGTGGTGGTGGCGGTAGAATAGTGGTAGTGGCGGTGGTGGTAGTGGTGGTGGTGGTGGTGGTGGTGGTGGTGGTGGTGGTGGTGGTGGTGGTGGTGGTGGTGGTGGTGGTGGTGGTGGTGGTGGTGGTGGTGGTGGTGGTGGTGGTGGTGGTGGTGGTGGTGGTGGTGGTGGTGGTGGTGGTGGTGGTGGTGGTGGTGGTGGTGGTGGTGGTGGTGGTAGCGGTGGAAGAGGTAGAGGTGGAGATGGAGATGGTGATGGTGAGGTGGTGGCAGTGGCGGACGTGGTAGTAGTAGTAGTTGCAATGGTAGTGGATATGCTGATAGTGGTGGCAGTACCAGCGAGAGTCAGGAACATGAAACCCAGCTTCGCGCTAGCGAGTCCCTCCTCCCCTACCTCTTCTCGTACCGTTTTCTTCTCATTTCTTCCTCCCGTCGCATTCTCTCTTTCTCTCCCTCCCTCCCTCCCTCATACATATACACTATATATATATATATATATGTATGATGTACATATATATAGAGGATACATACGCACACATTCATGCAAGGCACACGTTCATCCTACAAAGGAACATTCTCTATATCTACTGTCCTCTACATGCACGTTTAGTCCCTGCCCCTCCATCCTTGCCCCTACCGAGCGTTCCTTCGTTCCTCGTTCGCTCCGCCGACCCCTTCTCGGCCGTGCGTTCGTTCGTTCGTTCGTTCGTTCGTTCGTTCGTTCGTTAGGTTGCCAATGCTTGGCCCTGGGAATGCGCGGCTCGAACGTACTTCTCTCTCTCTCTCTCTCTCTCTCTCTCTCTTCTCTTTCTTGCGCTCTCTCTCTCTTTCTCTTCTCTTTCTCGCTCTCTCTTCTCTTTCTCTCTTTTTCTCTCTCTCGCCATCTCTCTCCCTCATTCGTCTTATTGACCCGGACCCGGTTCTCTTCTCTTTCTCTCTTTCTCTTCGTTCTTTCTCTCTTTCTCTTCGTTCTTTCTCTCTTTCTCCTCGTTCCTCCCTATTTCTTTCTCTCTTTCTCACTCCGATTCGTCGCGTCACCTCAACTCACCCACCTCGTGTCCAAGGGTTGGGTGGTAAAAGGAAGTTGTACGAATAGAAGGTACAGGTCCTACCCAATATATATATATATACATTTTCATTTTTCTTCCTTCTTCCATCGTTCATGTACATAAACACATCTGTATCTCTCTCTCTCTCTCTCTCTCTCTCTCTGTCTCCCGTCTCGCGATTTCGAATCTTCGGAGGGATGTTCGTCGAAGCGGCACCCGTTCTCCTGTGAATTTCTTCGCGGTGAAATTAATATTCGCCTTTCGAGGCCACGATAAAATCGCGGGCGCTATGGAAGGTAGAAGTCGGGAGTAAAAGTAAGAGCCTAGAGGCAAATACGCGGTACAATGCGTCGATGCTTCGAAAGTATAGATGAACATTGGCTATAAACATTATAAAACGTTGGAACACGGTAGAAAGTTGGAATGCATTAACGCCACAGATAAAAAAAAAAAGAAAAAGGAAATTATGAAAACCAAAAAACCAAAGCAAAGGAAAAACCAGAAAAAAAGAATGTTGAAATAGACAAAACGAAGAATTTTTTCACCTTCGTGTAACTTCACTCATATGCCTTCCAATCCGAAATACGTGTGTATTAAAGGAGCACTTAAAGTGTACAATTGATGAAGAAGCCGGATCGAGATGAAAATTTTATTTCGCCGAACAGGTTTTTTCTATATTGGAAGGTCCGCGATTACTTGGCAGTTTTGCACGATATTCGCGCTGCCATCCTGTGGGCGCAGGGGTGAATGAAATTTAAAATCGCAAGGCGTTCCTGCTTAATTTATTCCATTTCATAGACCATCTGGTTCTCTCTAGTCGAAAAGTTGTCGTAATTCACGACTTTAATGCCATTTTAACATATTTCATTTGAAACATATACACGCACACGCACACGTCTGCGAGAATCTAATGAAACAGTACAATTAATGTCACATACGACTTTCTAATTACTGCTTCTAATTCCCTTAGGATATGTTTTAGAGCTACTTTAATTGTTCTTTATTTAAACTCTTCTAATTGCAAGTTCTACTTGCAAATATTTCCTAAAAAAGTCTTAAGATTTGGTCTTTCTTATTCTCTCTTATTCTTTGTTGATGTAGTATACAGTTTTGATACAGATATGTTTAGGTAGAA
>OU426851.1:8459971-8659971 GCA_911387685.1 Dolichovespula media | reverse complement strand
TTTTCTCTTTCTGGGTCTCCTGACGCCGTTGTTACCTATCATGCTCGAAGCCACTATCGTTTTCCATAAGTTTCTCTTTTATTTTTCGCTAGTTCGTTCGTTCGTTATCATCGTTTCTTCTCGTCTCCATTCTCGCGATCATTTTTCCACGTCCGAGAAAATCATTCTCAATTTTTTTTCCGTTCTTTCTTTACTTTTTCTTTTTTTATTTTTCTTTTTCTTCCTTTTTTTTCCTCTCTTTCTTTAAAACACCCGCTCAAGAAGACGCGCGAGATTCCGATCATAAAAAGGACCGTGAGGGAGGCTCTCGGTAGTTACTGTCGCCGTTGGAAAACTGGTTTGTTTAGGCGCTATGGTGCGTTCTCGCTCGCTCGTTTGCTTGCTTGAGAGAGAGAGAGAGAGAGAGAGAGAGAGAGAGAGAGAGAGAGAGAGAGAGAGAGAGAGAGAGAGAGAGAGAGAGAGAGAGAGAGAGAGAGAGAGAGAGAGAGAGAGAGAGAGAGAGAGAGAGAGAGAGAGAGAGAGAGAGAGAGAGAGAGATAGTTGCCTGTGAGAAGAGAGGCTTGGTAACCACCACCACTATTACCAGTAACAACGTTCGTTAAGCTTTTAAATAGGGTGGTATTTCACGATTGTTAGAATATCATCGGTAACATTTATTCGATTCGTTTTTCTTTTCGTTTTTGATCAAGGTTATTATAATTCTTAAAGATCTTTCGTTTCTTAACGTGTGTCATATTTTATTTAAATTTGTTTTTTCTTTTGGTTGTTTTCTTTCTTTTTCTTTTCTTAGGTTATTTTACCCTGTGAGAATAGAAAATGAGATTGGAAAGAATGACCCGCGTACTCGAATAATCGATTTTCGATTATATGGTTACTACGAATCGCCTTTGTGTTAGTTTGTCGAACGGTGACGCGTTTTTCTACTATAATTAAGCGCCTGGGAAGCTTTCGAGTCGATGATTCTCACATATTGTGTTGCGCCTTAAAGCTTGCGCTTTGCGATTGTCGTGTGTGTGTGTGTGTATATATATAATATATATATAAAATCGTTCCGAATACTTTTTCGAATATCGAATAACGTGACTACAGATAAACTTTTTCCCTTGATGATGAAGATTTAACACGGATCGTAGAAACGTAGTGGGGTTGCGTTTGCGCGTGGTATACTCCAAAATTAACTTCCATATTTACACTTTTCCTTTAATACAGAGATTTATTCATTAATTCTGAACGCCCGTCTATCGCGAGCTTTGTTATAATAATACACGTTAAGGAAAATCCGTAATTAAAACGAGACTTAACATTTCTTTTTCTTTCTAGTTTCATCTTTAGTCAAGAGTTTTTGATGTTATATAAATGGAAGATCTTTCAAGTACCAACTTCATTTTTGTTTTAAACAAATTTTTCCCAAAGTTACGTATTTACGGTGAAAATTTTTCATCTTTAATTTCACCGTAACACAAAACGTAGAATTCTTTTTCTCTCTCTTATTAATGAAGGTATTTAAAAGTTTTCTTTTATTCTCTCTCTCTCTCTCTCTCTCTCTCTCTCGGGAAAATTACCCATTAATCGAAAAATTTTTGTTTAGTTTCCATTTACAATACGTAGCAATGTGGGGGTTTTCGAACAAAAAAAAAAGAAAATTGTACACTGTGCGTACAGGTAAGAGAAAGGCGATAAAAGTTTGGGTAGGATTTTATAAATTCCGTCAGGAATAAATAAATTCTCATGAAAGTTACTCTTTTATTCGAATACCAAGAGGTTATTAATTACCACGCATTGTGAAGGATACAAAAAAGGTACGATTTTTCGTCAAAGAAAAACCTACTTAACAAAAGACTTATTTTAACGTGCTTGATATTCCCAATTGTGCTACTCGTAAACTCTTCTGTAGTTTTGTTCGTTATTATAGAAGAAAAGCGTTTATAAAACTTTGAAATGTTTCCATAGGGTTTCCAAATAATTTCTATATTTATGGATATCTTGCAATTGCGTAACATATATTATTATGAATTAATTATTAAATGGCGGAAGGTATTTAAGGCGTTTTTGAATTATTATTATTATTATTATTATTATTATTATCATCATATATTTTTTTCATTCTTCCGTGAAATAACATATGGTAAAACATATTCCACGTTGAAACATTGGTCTTTCAGTCTCTTTCCATAACGGTACTTCGCTCGATCGAAGACTAGTTATTCTTCCTATATTCTCTTTGCTGGATTATAATAATAAGGAAAATCCGTGAGAAACGACAAATTTATTGAACGTATCGTGTTAGGAAGAAAATTATTTTTTTAATTTTGTATTACGTTGGTACGTTGTACATTTATCTGTATTAAAATTCCATTTATATCGAAATATTCGAAGATATATAAAGAATTTCTATAAATTCAAGTAACTCTCTTTGACGTGTCACGCAAAGGAGTTTCGGATATTTGATCAAATTTCTCTTTTCTCCATTTTCTTACCATATATATATATATATATATATATTCTCCGTATTTTTTTTTTTTTTTATTTATAATATCATCGATCGTTATTCGATCGTTCATACTTTATTTTACATTTAATATATCTTACATCGGTGGAGTGATATGATGGCTGTTATAGGTAGTAGTACGTTAGAATTTCATTTTTTTCCCTAGAATATTTCTTAGAAACGGTCGTCGTCGAATAATCGTTGTCATTTTCTAAGAACGATATAAACACGTTTGTATACATCTTGATAAGTGTTAAATCCTTTCATTGGATCATTAGGAATAGAAAGAAATTGTTTATTCGAAACAATTGTTTGTCCGGATTTGTCCCGATTTCAAAATCGTATCTTAGAATTTAATGATTAAAAGATTAATGATCGAAATATTAATGATAATGATGAAAATATTTTGAAGGAAAATGTCGTTCCCTTTTGTCAGTTGTACATATTTCCGTGAGCAATAGTTTGTCCCCTTGAGATTTTACCTAGAAAAAAAAAACATTTATATATATATTTTTCTTAGAGAGCATTTTAACAATTGATACTACTAATCACTACATCAACGGAATGTCATATGCGATAAACATCAGATGTGAGAATTGTATACACTTGTAACAATGGAACTTATTCACGCCTCGTATTTAGCGGCAAACGAGGCCGTCTCAATCTAAAGCGATTGTTTACAGTCATCAGACGAAGACATAAATTTAGATCATCGAAGTTTGAGATATGTGACAAACTCTGTGTCGTGTATATATCTATATGTATGTGTGTATATATATATATATATATATATATATATATATATATATCGATATAATTACAATTTATTGTATATTTATCTTTTCACGACCTTTTCTCTGTACAAAATATGTGTACATATACAAACAAACAAAAAGAAACCAAAGAGAAAAAAAAATTCGTGATCATTATTCGAAATTTCATTAATTTCTTGGAAACTGAAGTTCTTTCAATGAAGGACAATATAGTGTCTTATATATAGGTAACCTTTACGGGATAATCATGAAACAAATGGTCTCGACTAGACCGAAACACTATTAATCATAAATAGACTTTCGGTAAAGTACTATCGTAAGATAGCTCATTCGAATTTCTTCGAAATGCGATCAATAATAAAGATAACGAAGAAACGAATTTTCTCTTCAATCGATATTTTTTTTCTATTTTTTTCCCTCTTATTGGATCTGAAGTTTATACATATATCCTACAGGGAGGAACAAAAGTTCCTCGATGATTTTTAAAATCAATTGTTCGTTATTTTTTTTTTTTTTGGGATATATTAAACTTTTAGTTCAACGAGTTGGAGTTATAGTTTTACGAGCAGAAAAAAAATTTAGCTCAAAGAAACTAATTTCTCAAAGAAAACCAATTTGACTTTTTGAAATCACCTATAAACAAGATTATATAAAATTTATCAAAATCGATGACATTTATAAGGATGATGGAAAAGAATGTTCTACGCTAAATTTTTCAATCGTTCGTATCGTCAACCCATTAAAAGCTCTCTTAAAATATAACAGAGGAATTTGAATTAGAGCTTATATCTATCTTGATGTTCGATACTGAAGATATTACAGAGGAGCTTTTTATCGGTCATAAATATTGCAGTTTGTATACGACGGGTCCTAGTGCACGTCGTCGATATTAAAATATGACGATCGTCATGCGCGTAAAAAAAGGGGGAAAGGAAAAAAGAAAAGAAGGTGGAAGGAAGGAAGGGTGGGAGGAAGAGAAAAGTAGAAAGAGAAAAGTAATTTATTTATTTTTTCTTTTTGGTTTTTTGTTGCGTGCTCCTTTTTCATGCGCGCGCCTTTTTAAAAGACGGTTTTTGGGCAGCACGTAGCGCTCTTCCATCGCACCTCCCGATTGCATCATCGATCGGACCTAGACCGCACCTGCTCTTGGTGCTGGCTAACACCATCCACTACTACCTTGCTTGAAAATTTTCTTTAGGCTTCAATTTATCAAATGAAATTGTTTTTATTTTGTATTTTACTTTATTTTATTTTATTTTTTTATTTAAATATACAATTTATCATTATTATTATTATCATTATTTATTTTTTTTATAACGGATGGTAAGGCACGTTGAAAAAGATCTTCCATTTTGTATTTGTCTGATAGCGTTATTTTGACATTATTTTATTCTTTCTTCTTCTTCTTCTTCCTTTTTTTCAAAAAAAAAAAAAAAAAAAAACAAAAATAACGCAAAGGGGATCGTCCATTCTTATGTTTTATTTTATTTTATTTTATTTATTTATTTATTCTTTTTATTTTAAAAAGATTCAATAGAGAGGAGGATAAATATGGCCCGATAATTCCAGAGGGGGATTTTTATTTTCCAGATATATATATATATATATATATATATATATATACATCCCCATACGTATTTATTATCACGACGGTGGAAAACTCTGTAGTAAATTATCACCCGACACATGTATTTTCATCTAAAACATTTTGTTAGTTTCTCATGATGGAAAACGCATATGTATACGTGTATTACATATATATTTTTCATAGTACACACACGCACGCACAAATATATACATATATATATGGTATATACATATATGTGTACTATGAACTAGGGAAAAGTTTGAAAGCTTGTTATCATCTCTACCGGCCGTAACACGGAATGAAAACAAATTCCAACGAGATTTACTTTGTTGGGAAAAGAGCATCCCTACGAGAAGATACGCATACGTTTCTCTTATTTCTTCCATTTTCATTGAAAAATTCGTGGAATGCCAAGAAGACGATAAATCATATCAGTTTCATATTCGTAGAAACTTGTTCTAATGATTTCTTTCGATTTTGGCAATCTATTGAAGTGTGTGTGTGTGTGTGTGCGTGTGTACGTATGTACGTACATATATGCTTACGACTCTTCTTTTCTTTCTTTTTTATAAAAGATTGAAATCTGCTATAATTTTTATTTCTTATTCATATTTTTTTTTCCTTTTTTTTTCGTTTTATCTTCTTTTTTTTAGTTTGATCTTATTTATTTTACTACGTACAAAATACAACGATGTTTCTTTCTTGCCACGGCAAGTAAAATTAAACTCGTTCGATGAAACGGTTTCATGTTTTTGTATTGCACATTGTAAACATATCTATATGCATATGTAGCGATTAGTTAAGATAACACAGTACATATAAGCAACGTGAAGTAATTTCGCTTGATATTTCATTTGAACATAATGTAATATATATATATATATATATATATATATATATATATATATATATATGTTATATACATTTATACAATACTTTATATTTTATACATATATATAAAGTGGATTTCATCGTTCAACGTTGCGAACGTATTCTTTTTCTTCGATTGGATTTATTATAAAATTACGTATTAGAAAAGAAGTTTGTTATATGTTCAAGGTGTTTTGTTTTTTTTCTTTTATTTTTTGTTTTTTTTGTATTTTTTTGTATTTTTTTTGTTTTTTAAAAATTTTTTTTATTTATTTATTTTTTTAATTGTAACAATATGTTACATATTTTTTTTTATCTATTTTTACATACTCATAGTATAAAAAAAAGAATAAAAAAAAATAAAAAAATAAAAATGAATGAAAGAAAAGAAAATTACTAAAAAAAAAATAAAAAAAAATAAAAATAAAAAATAAGTAAAATTAAAAAAAAATAGGAAAAAAATTAAGAAAAAAATAGAAAGAAGTAGTAATAGAAATATGAGGTTAGATAATAGAAGAACGTGACAATGTAATAATAATAAGTTTTATTCATTGATTTGACGTTACAGCATCAAATACAACAGTTACCGCAGCAGAATAATTTGCAACAAAATAACGCTCAAGGTCTGCAACGAGACAACATGCCTAGAGGAAAGGACTCTAAGCCGAGGGGACGAATGACCGCATACGCGTTCTTCGTTCAGACATGTCGACAGGAACACAAGAAGAAGCACCCTGAGGAGAAAATCATATTCCGTGAATTTTCAAAGAAATGCGCGACGAGGTGGAAGGTAAGGCATATCAAGTTTTTCATTACTCCGGTTTTTAAGGTGTACGAAACAAGCCGAAAAAAAAGATATTTAGAAAGACATCACTTTTGATCCTCAAACGTCTTCTCTCTTGTCCCTTCCCCCTAACCAACGAAAAATACCGGTCGCGCGCCTTGCCCCTCCCCCCTTCTCTCAGCGCCCCTCTTTCTCTCTTTTTTCGTTTGGGTTTAGAAAAAATTCACGTAATTTTTCTTTGCATATTATCATCCGGGAGAATTGCTACGTTTTCTGGTCTTGCCCAACGCTATTCAGCAAGAAACCAGTTTTAAATAGATATAAATATGGGATCTCGACCGTGGAGGAATGTTACTCTGGAATTCTTGTTCTCAGCTCCGAGATAGCATTGAGCATTATAGCCGGAATGAGAGAAGTTCAACTTTTAGCATGTTTAAAATACCCCACAAGAGAGATATTGAATTAAACAACGTAGAGAGTAAAGAGTTTTGCAAACGTATCGTTTGTATGTGGTATTCTTCATGTATGTATGATGTATGTATGTATGTATGTATGTATGTATGTATGTATGTATGTATGTATGTATGTATGTATGTATGTATGTATGTATGTATGTATGTATGTATGTATGTATGTATGTATGTATGTATGTATGTATGTATGTATGTATGCATGTATGTATGTATGTATGTATGCATGTATGTATGCATGTATGTATGTATGTATGTATGTATGTATGTATGTATGTATGTATGTATGTATGTATATCGTAAATCCTATGGAACTTTTTCGAAACATGAACTTCGATCTCTCTCTCTCTCTCTCTCTCTCTCTCTCTTTGTCGTCTCGAATTCCTCTGAGGGCGTACAATCTGTATTTTAAAATTTCTTTCTTTAGTTACAACGAAATCTTCTGTGAAATCTTTCTTCCTGCACTTTTTACAACAAATTTTCTTTTTTCCTTATCGCGCGCGCGTGTGTATGTGCAAGCACGTATAACATCCAGAGAGAGAGAGAGAGAGAGAGAGAGAGAGAGAGAGAAGGGGGGATGCGAGGGGATGGAACAAAAGTTTCTTTTAGAAAATCAATTTTAAAAGAAACTTTTTAAGTTTGTAGTTAGGCTTGTGGTTTTAAGATCTGATAAAAGGATCAGTCGAAAAGTCTCTAAAATTGTAACTAATTTTTAAAATCATCTAGGAACTTTTGGCCCACCGAAAATATATATATATATAAAACACGTAATTTACAAACGTATAAATTGGATAAAGATAACGATGATAAATGTTCGAAACGGCCTTCCGTTTAAATTTTCACAAAGTTACGATAATGAATAAGTTTTTGCTCATTTCGAAGAAATTGCTGTTGGCATGGCCGACGCACAATATGCAGGACACACACCACACCCTTTCTTCGCCAATTTTTCATGTCGGTTCCTTCTTCATGCCTCTATTACGGTAACGACCGTTAATGTACTCTGAGAATTCTTATTGCTTGAGTAGTTATTATTGTTTATTTGATTTTACAAATTGGGAACCATGAAATATATTCATATTGGATAGATTGGCGGTTATTCTCTCATTTAATTTTAAATTGAATATATGAAGATGTCGATTCTATGGGAATGTACGTTCGTTGAATAACAATATCTAGTATATATATACGGGGTGATTCAAAAGTTAGTCCTAGATGGGCTAAAAGTTCCTAGATAATATGAAAAATCAATTACTCTTATTTGGGACTTTTTAGGTTGGTTTTCTTTTTTTTTTTCAGATCGTAAAACTATAAGTCCAGGAACTTTATTACCATGTGAGAAAAAGAATCAACCTAAAAAGTCTCGGAAAAGAGTAATTGACTTTTAAAATACCCTAGAAACTTTTGACTTATCCTGTATATAAATATTTCATATACGTAATATTTTATATGCATTAAAACATAATATATATTTTTATGTTTCACGCCTTTTTATATCCACGTTTTGCACTCACGTGGGTGAACTGTTTTACATATTATCGATTATGTGCCTTTCGTGAGAATAACTCTAAATAGAACTAAAGCTTACTATAATGATTAACTTCGAATGGACTACTACACTTGTTTGTACCATACACGGTATTGATATTTTTTTCAATAACGTATCTAGTTTTATTAATCTTTAGAAAACATTTTTTCAATTTGCAGGCGAGATGTCCGTTCGTCAGATATTCAAATACCTTTTCTTCTTCTTCTGTTTTTTTCCTTCTTTCTTTTTTCTTCTTTTTCTTCTTTTTCTACTTCTTGCAATCAGAAACTTTCGCGTAGGATTGAATAGGTATCGAGTATATTCAACAGGTCTCGCTCTACTTAACGCGAAGTTTAAAGAAGTCTTGTAATCGAGATGAGAATTTCTGATAATTCACCTGCAATTTAGTCCTTTACACAGAATACTACGAATTTCAATTTGTCTTCCTTCTTCTCTTCTTCCATCTTGTTTTCTCTTTATCTTTTTGTCTCTTTTCTTTTCTTTTACTTTTTTTTTATCTCTCTACAAACTATATACTATATCAAGATAATAGCTGTGTTATATGTTACAACGGTTGAGAAGATGGAAAATATTTTTATCTTAGATAAATGGATGATATATATATCAAGTAAATTCATTAATCTGTAGTATTTTTAACATCGATACAAACTTGTATTGGATTTCCTTCCGATTGGCCTTTCTCCATTTCTCTCTCTCTCTCTCTCTCTCTCTCTCTCTCTCTCTCTCTCTCTCTCTCTCTCTCTCTCTCTCTCTCTATCCTTTTTTTGGTGCTATCAACGATGAGGAGATATTTTTATCGGATAAGGGTTGCGCTTCGAAAATCGATATACACTCGAACGCGTGCCCAAGAAGTTGGAGAATCCAAACGATTTTTAAATCGGATCATCAATCGTATATTCGTCGTTGATCCGTCGTTCGTGACTTGCTTACGTCTTGCAATCTTTCTTTAAACGTTCATCAGAGATTTTATCGACGGGTACAGAGTTCCTCATTAGTTATCGACGGAAAAAGAGACGTTCGTTCATCCGATTAAACAATTTTTTAAATTAAACGAAAAATAAAAGAAAAAACGTAAATAGTTAGTTAGTTCTATCCGGAGATAATAATTATTGGTTTACAAATTCTTCGACGTTAAGATTCTTATACATTTTATCATCTTGTAATTAATGATACTACAAGATGTGTCAAAAGTCTCTAGTTGGGCAGAAAGTTCTTAGGTGATTATAAAAATTAATTATTTTGGTTTTTCCTTCGAGACTTCTACTTACACTTGTAATTAGGTTTGTAGTTTTGAGAAGCTAGACTTATGGTATTACAATCCGAAAAAAAAATTTGCCCACGTAGTCTCACGAAAAAGATTAATTGATTTTTAAAATTACTTAAGAACTTTTGATCCGGCCTGTATACATATCATTTATATCTTTTGATATAGATATATAAATTAATAAATATTAGACACAAAATTTCATCTTTTGAATCAACGAATTATCTTTCGCCGAGTAATTTCATGAAGCTATTATTGAATAAGCGATTGTAATATATCGTAAAGAGAGAGGACTCAATCTACAAACCATGTCAGTGATATCGTTGTTAGTATTAGTTGTGATACACACGTCAAACACACATACATTAACAAGAATTACGTTCATATACGGAACTCACGTGCAAAGTCAAATCTAGCAATGCCACGGAACGTTCTTTCTCACGTTTTGCTTAGCTGTTAGTATTTATGGAAATATCAGTTTTTATCCTTATCGACGAAAGAAGAAACGTAGTTAGTTTAATGTCACGTTTTTTTTTCTCTTTCTTTAATTTATGAGTCGCTAAGATGAATGATATATACACGTATGTGCATATATACATAGTTCTCTCTCTCTCTCTCTCTCTCTCTCTCTCTCTCTCTCTCTCGTGTGTGTGTGTGTGTGTGTGTGTGTGTGTGATATGCTTTTCATTCAATCAAAATTCAGATTAGATAGAAAAATTGTATTACGCGCTTTTATTGATAACAGAAATAATTTAAATACCATACGGTGTGCGCGAGCGCGCGCGCGTGTTGTGGTGTGGTGTGCGTTAAAACATTCATCTTCCAAGGATTTCTTAAAAATTAGAATCTCTCGAAATGTTCAAAGTTCGAAATTATCTGACGATTTCGAAATAAAATATTAAACGTTTAGTAATATTCGTGCTATCGGATTATTATTTTAAAAGCGTTCAGAACCGTGCGCACTGCGCGATCTGTGCTTTTCCTTCGAGGCCTTGCACCCGCAGCGCAGCAGCTGGTGCATCGGTCAGCGCACCCTCGTCGTCGTCTTGGCTCTGCAGATAAAAGTGATCAGGCTCGACTCATCATGCGGTAGTGCCCCGTAGCAGAGAAAGTTTGAAATTACTTCCTGTCTCTTATTATTTCTTAACAAAGTCCAAGTATTTTCTTGGAGTAAAAAAGAAGAAAAGTAGATACACAAGTTTACATTAAATAGGATAATTTATAATCGACAATAAATATTTTCGATAACCTTTTTCCCCTTCTTTTAATTTACTACGTGACGATAAAAGAAGTTTCCACGAGCTTCGATTATCTTCACAACCATCCGAAAATATACGAAAGTAATAAGATCGAAGAGTGCCCGAGAAGAGTCATAATCGTTTTTGTTCGCCATCTTTTTCTTCAGAGAGAGAGAGAGAGAGAGAGAGAGAGAGAGAGAGAGAGAGAGAGAGAGAGAGAGAGAAGTATATACATACATACGTACGTACGTGCTACGTTTTAATGGCCGACGCTCTTTAATGGCCGCTGTAAAGTACTAGCTCCGATGAATAAAATTCTATATGATTTCTTCTGCAATATGCGGATAAATATTTAAATACGACAAAAAAAAAGGAAAATTTAAGTAAAAATTTATAACCAATTAGAGATCTAAGTCTGGTTCTTGTTACGCCCTACGTAATGACATATTTATTTTCTTTAGCGAAGGGAATGAAAAAAAAAAAGAAAAAGAGAAAGAAAAAAGGAGAAAAGTCGATTCTATATTCTCTTCTGCTTTTTATTTTAAATAATGCAGAAGAGCTCGGCCAGTCGAAAGACCCTTTGGACCGTAGCTCTCGTACCCTACGGTATATTCTATCGACCAGCCCTAACGTGTGCCACCTCTTCCGCTTTTTTCCTGCTTCTCTCTCCTCCTCCCCTTCGTCGTTCTCTCTCGCTCTCTTTCTCTCTCACCCTCTCTTGCTCACTCTTTCTCCCCTGTTCCTCTTTCCCCCTCCTATGCTCTTCTTTTGCCGAGAACGTTTACTCCCTTTCTTCTTCGCCCCTCGCTTTTTCTCTTCTTCCCCTTTACTTTGACAAACGGCCAGTTTTACCATTTAGCATATATTTCATAATAGAGGGCAAAATTAGATTGGCTAGATTTAACAACAATAGGAACGAATTTCCAAAATGTCAGGAGTAACGATTTATTAATCAGATACGATGTCGCGTTTTTATAAAGAAGAAAATGGATTATGAAAATCTGTTTAAAAAATACCATGAGAATTAATATAGTAAAATTTATGTCATCTTTTATACGTTTATTTTCTTCTCTATAATAGTTTCATTTGAGATGTTAATTTGGAAAGTAAATGGGGAAACAATAGTGTTGATCATCGATTAAAATCGAATTTGATATGTTTCGAAGCTTTAACCACCCCCCTCCCCCACCCGAGACGTATTATTTTTTTTAGAAACTTCATATACCTCTCTTTTGCAGACCATGTCAGACAAAGAAAAGAAACGTTTTCATGAGATGGCAGAAAAAGACAAGAAAAGATACGACGCAGAGATGCAAAATTATACGCCACCTAAAGGAGAAAAAGGCAGAGGAAAGAAACGTAAACATATTAAGGATCACAATGCACCTAAACGATCACTGTGAGTAAAATAATAAAACTTCTTTCAATTTAAAATCTATGTATTCATTGAAAGTCTTAAGTCTCTCGAGGATCACGTAAGATTATATATATATTTTGTCTCTCTTTCTAGATCTGCCTTCTTTTGGTTCTGTAATGACGAGCGTGGTAAAGTGAAAATGTTGAATCCTGAATATGGTGTAGGAGATATTGCTAAGGAATTAGGTAAAAAATGGTCGGACGCAGATCCCGAAACCAAATCTAAATATGAGGCTATGGCAGAGAAGGACAAAGCTCGATACGAGAGGGTATGTAATTGATAGTTAAAAGTAAATGAAAGTAATTTGAAAAGAATGTTGGTATCTAAAGAATAATAATGGAAATAAGATCGAAGGAAAGGAAGAAACAGGCGTTAATGTAGAAGTTGCTAATGTAAAAAAAAAAATTGTTTTTACAGGAAATGACAGCATACAAAAAGAAAATGAAAGATGGTGCACCAGTGGTCGTAGGAGCACCACCTGCAAATACTGTAAAAAGCGACAGTGAAGAAGAATGGAAGGAAGACGATGAATAGCGGCTGCATGATAAAATGTCATCTATCACCCCGTGTCCTTGATCCTAAAAGCATACCTCACCTACTGTACGTACCATTGACCTTAGCGTGAGTGTACTTACACCACTAGGAGAACAAATAACTAACCACGAGTCCCCAATTATTTACAATAATAATTGAAAACACACGCGATTATAATAATTATTTTAAAACTTGTGTGTATGCGCTATGTGAAAGGAGATTGTATGAATGACATTTGTATTTTAACATATTGATTAGCAACATGTAAAGTGTCATAGCATAGAGGAATGAAAAAGATGGTGCCCACTTTCTGTGTGAGATGGAAGGCGCAGGGGCTCAATCATTGTTGACTTTGTCTCCACACCATGTTAAAAGCTAATTTAGTTAGTAATAACAAAAGATCCACTAGCCTCGTTGTTATGCGATAATATCACTTGAAAAAAATGGTTTTGTGAAATTTATCAGTTCAGTTCATTTGCTGCCAGAATATAAGAGACTAACATTGTATATCCTTGTACAGAACGTTTCTTTAAATCAAATTTCTCTCAGGTAGGGCATGGGGCTGCTTTGTATGAGTGTAATTGATTTTTATATATGTCGAGAATAGCTGTAAGTAATTAGAATAAGTATACTTAAACACAACGTCGAGATCGTACATTCACATCAACGTGTGATAGTTTTCACGAATAGTGGATACTAAGCCACGTGATTGAGCCTTGTAGTTTATAAGCAATTTGAATCGAGAAAATATGTAGTTCACAGCTTTTACAAATCAAAATTAGGACAGTATATTCTGACAGTCCTATACTTACAGAAAGAGGGGTGCTCGTTGTTGTATGCACAAAAAGTCGAAATTTTATTTGCGTGACGTGCTGCAACCACACACCACGATTACTGAGAAAAGGATCACAACACAGATCACAGGATAGAAAAATGCCCTAATTTTACTTTGTATAGTGACTTCGATCATTAAGTTTTACTATAAAAATATGTAAAGATTTATGTTTTTTATTCATTTTGATGAGAAACTTCGTAAATGGCAGTTGTTTAAGTAGACAAATATTGTAATTTTTATTTTATTTTATTTTTTTTTTCCTAACGCGTAGAAGTGGTCCCCCTGCCCTTACCATCGTCATCCTCCCTCTCATATTCATTATGTCAATAAAGGAAATACTTAAATCCTATCCAAACCATTTGATTTCCTTAATTATTCAAGAAAGCAAAGTAGGGCGTGTTTTGTACTGCCTTGAGTCATCTGGTGTACAGCAGGCTGTATTATAATAAATTATTGTGGTTTCTTGTAATGTTAACATTCCTAGAACTTAGTATGTACAGATCCTTATCATTGAAATTAGTGCAAACTATGTAAGTGGCACGCAGATGAAATAGGTCTGGTCACTTGTTTTGTGAATTTGTTAACCAGATCAATATGCAAAGTGAATATAATACAACAAAAAGGCTTTCTTACGGTCAGACTGACTTGCACCTTGATTTGGCTCAGCAGTTAGCCATCATTTTTCTCAACATAAAGCTCTTCATCTTCCCCCATGCATTGTCATGTAATGAATCATTGTATGATTATATGAACAAAAACCTGTTTTAGAGGGAGCTAGAGGATGAAAACTGTAAAATATAAAATTGTAATATTTTAATACTGATTTGCAGATGTGCATAATTTTAACATAGCTGGTTAAAGTGAATTGTACTGATTCAGAGGTATCCATTTGATGGAAATTAATAAAAACAAATATTGAAAATCATGACAGAATTTCTTGTGTTATTACAAAGGAATTATAATTAAAACAAAACACAAAACAAACAAAAAGTATGTTTCTTTTGTATATCTCTTAGGGATAAATAAACTTTGCAAAAAACGTATTAAATCGCTTTTGGTACTGACGCTTAACCTAATTATAGTCTATGTAAATCGTTGTACGTGTAAATCATTTATTAAAACTGCGTTTAATGAATACCTAACATTTTATGCAAATATAATAAGCGTATGAGTCCTTTATAGGCGAAACAAAAAAAAGAAAGAAAGAAAAACAGTCCGTGTTAAACAAATCTACTAAAAATATAATATATTGTATTATACAGTGAGTAAACCGTTTTTACTCTGAAGCATCATACACATTTAGGTATTATTTGGCCATAAAATAATAGATATATAATATTTAATACAGTCAATCAAAAAACGTATGAAATAAATAATGCATGACAGTTTAACGAACGACGGCCCTTTTACTTTTCTTATATGTGGATCCATATTAAAGCACATCTTGCGTGTACGATTTTATTTATCAATAATTGGACCAATTGCATTATATAAGTACTATGTATGAAATTTTCATTGATTAATGAACTTTCGTATAGAGTAACACATGATAAAATTAGTTTTAGTTAACAATTTATGAAAATATTTCTTTTTCTGACTATTGAAAACATTCTTTATACAGTATTAATTAAAATATATTTCAGATATACGAATAAGATATATGAATGCAATTAAGTGGAATACCTTCAGAACTTTCTTTTTTCATCTTTCTCGCGCATTAAATTCCACATATTATAGTGTCTGTATCAAAATTTTATATAAGAGACTTACATCAATAGAAAGTACATTATCTTCTATCGACTGTTTCGACTATTTAAAAAAAATAATAATAATTTCGATTGTATAAAATATATTTATCAAAAAAAAAAAAAAACATTGTAAGTTAACGTTCGCGTGATATTTCATGATTATTAATGTAATTAATGTTTGTATGTGGCTGATTCCTCTTCTTTTTTAATAGCACGAATAAGCGTTAAAGTGAGTACCGCCAATACTACCTGTAACAACGAAATATTCGTGTGTAAATTGTAATTATAAATGCCGCTGCTATTTTATGAGAAAATATTTCTAATTTATTCTTTTAATATGATTTATATATCTTTTGAGATATATGGTTTAACCTTCATTAATACATACATGTAACATACACAAAGAGAGGGCCAAACCAGCGAGCCATCCTGCTCTTGCTTCCAAAAACCAAGAGATTTCTTCAACGCATCCATGAAAGAAGGCATTTCCGGTAACCGTGTCACGACATTCAGTTGGCAAAGGTTTTAACATTTTCACATAATCCATTGGACCGTCAGCACCACAACATCCAACCTGTTTTAATCAAAAAATAATATTCATATTTAAAATATTCTACATTTTTTCATGACTAGGTTTTAAATTTATCATAAATTGCTTACATTTTCTTGAATCAATTTAAGAATATTAGATGCTTTCTCGTGTTGAGAATTATTGATAAGATTATTCATAGATCTTCGTATAATGGGCTGAATTTGGCTATCATAAGTTGAATAATCAAGAATAACAGCTGCACCTGCCAAACCGCATACAAAACAAAATAGTTGAAGGCCCGCGTGCTAAAAGAAATGATAAATAAAAAGAATCAGTTTAAATCCAACGCACAAACGAGGGTACATAGATAGGGAGTTCAATAGTTGATTTGTGAAATCTTAACTTACGACGAAGAGAACCAGGACATATTCCATCAAAGCTGCGCCGCAGCCTACGAAAGCGACGATTATGACGAATATGGATGTTGCAATTAATACGTAAACACCGATGTAAAATTCATACATGTCCAAGAACATTATCCAATCTTGAAATACTGGTTCAAACCTTAGCCATAAAGATAAGCCGAACATAGCGCTTCCAAAAATCTATATAGAGGAAAAAAAAATTTCGGTAAATTTATACGATTCACTAATATGATATTATCAATTTGTTATCGTAAAAACAAATATTTTTACTATGAAATATTATTTACAGAAACATTTTTCTAATGACAATGATCATGAATATTTCTTTTTAACTATACGCGACATCAGAAATCTCATATTTCAACGTTTACTTACCCACATTACGCTGTTCAAGCAAAATATTGTAAACTTTATACATTGTATTTGCTGTTCCAGTTGAGGGGTCGAATTTTTTACCACCATTTTGTACAATTTTTAATTAGTATTTCATAGATACACTGCACTACTATAGAAAACTTAAAGATTTACGAGCGAGATACGAGATGAAATCGACTGAAACTTGCATGCCTCCTCAATGACATACGTGAGGCATCTTTATCTCTAACAAATATAAGATAAGTGGATAAGCACGTCCTAGATAAAACGCCCAAGTTGAATTACGAATCCAAAGTGATTCACTCCCTTCGCAAAGAGGAAAAAACAAAAATTGATATATATCGTTATATCAAAAAATTGATAATCTATATTTCGTAAAAGAAATCGTAAAATCTTGTATAGAAATTATAATACCTATCCAAAAATAAATTGTAAATATTTCACAAAATTACGATATAGCTAAAGATATGAAACAATTATTTATTATAAATTTAATCAATAATAAATTAATGCAAATGTGCTACTAATTTGATTAATTATTATTATTATATATAATTATTATATATAATATTATAATAGTGTTTTATATATATATAAATATTAGGAATTAGACAAAGGAAAATACTGTAAGAGATATCAGTATTGTCAAAATGGATTTTCATCAAAATATCAGTATTTATACAAAAATAAAAAAGAATATATATACATATGGCATCGCACATATGATAGAAAATGCAGATATACATTAAAGACACAAACATATATTATGTTTTATATTCGTTCTTCTTTAGAAATGAATAGCTCTCTAATTAATCACTATCTGAGACATCTATACACATATTTGCAGCTGGACGTAATTGACTCAAAGACGTAGTGTTATGCTGATTTATCATGGATTGCGTCTACATGAAAAAAAAGAAAATTAATTTTTTTTTATATCATTTAACATGTTTAGAACAATTTTTCTACATGAAAAATTAATAAAAATTTCATCGAAAACTTGTTATTAATAAATAAATGTGAAAAAAATTTCAATGTTTCTGAATATCGTACTATTGATCTTCATAATGAAGAAAAAATTAATAATAATGGTAATATTAAAAAAATGTATCAATCTCTCATCTGACCTGTTGTCCTGACCGTTTGTTGATTTTAAAAGATGATGTTAATGACTCTTTGTTATTTTTATTTGTCACGTTAACTTTTGCACCTCTAGAACCCTTTCCTAAAGTACCTCTATTACTTGCTCTTCCTCTTCCTCTTCCTCTTCCTCTTGTACTTGTATTCTGTTTTCCTTTACTGGTACCTACATAACTTATTTCATTACCATCATCATCATCATCATCATCATTATCATTATCACCATCATTACTATCATTACTGTCACTGCTATGAATATCATCATCATCATTATTGTAATGTGCTTTTTTTTTTTTTGATAATCTATTACTCAGAAAATTAATCACCTGTACAAATAAATTTGGTAAATAAACATTATAAAATAACCATACTACAAAAAATAATGTCAAAATTTATATAAATAATTATTTTGTAATTATTATCAACTAACATCTTGACTTTCTTCTTCTTCCTTCTTGTTTCTTTCATCTCTATATTCCTTAATCTTATCTAGAATTTCCTCAGGATTTTTTAAACATTGTTTCTTCATGTATTCCTTGGTTTTATTTATTTTATTTCTGAAATATAAACATATGAATGTATATTAAGAAAATTGAATTATTCTTTGCATAAATTAAAAATTGATTATTATCATTTATATTAAATAATATTCTTATTGTAAATCCAAAATCTAGTAAAATCTAATATCTATATTAAATAACTATATTACTGTATCACATCTTGTATAGCCTCTTCATCTGCTTTTACAATATAGTGACTTAATGTTTCATTCAGTCCAGTAACAGAAAAGATTGTTAACAAATCTTTGTTCTCTTCTGAATCAAAATACTCTTTAATACTTCCTTGAACACTTTGTGTCCAACCCCTTTCTTCCTATCAAGACAATTATGAAAAATATTAAGAGCACATTTAATGTATCATATTTTTGTTATACATATATTTCTTATTACATCTTCAAAATGAAATTTATCTGCTAAATCATCCAGTGCATCATCTATACTACTATGTTTGCTTGATCTAGAGCTATCAGCAGTCTTACGAAAAAGGATCATACTCATAGGATTGAGTACTTCATCGCAATACTTTTGTGAAAGCCTAAAAAATAATCTTTTAATATCTATTATTATCATCTCAATATTATTATAATACACTCAAAATATACCCTGTAGTTTCAAATACATCTTTTTCATCATTATAAAATAATCGTAAACGAATTAAGGGCTCTTTTGGTTGCTTAGGATGTCCTGTAATGACATAGCATTCAATATAATATTACAAATACTATAATATTTCTTTAATAAATTTACAATATATAATACTTGGAAAAATTACCTGTCAATTGTCCTACCGCTTTAGGTATAAGTTTATTTTCTATATATTTATCTACATATTCAAAAATAATGCTTGTATTTGAATACGTAAGTTGTGTTTTTCTTTTTTCTTCGATTTCAGGATTATTATAGAGTACTACACTATCAAATACAAAAGGTCTAACAGTATTTAGTTTTAGTTTTTTCATTTTGAATTGTAACTTATTTACATATAATAGCCCAACATGTTTTGTTATACTTTCATTCTGACATAATGATGTTGCAATAGAACTACCTGTGTAATTGTTGTCAATGTTATGTAATATAGAACTATGAAAATATAGTCATTTATATTATATATCTTGAAATATTAATTGCTATATTAAACAAATAATATTAAGTTATTCTTACTTGGCTGATGATAAATTAATCTTACCTGGCTGAGATATAAAATACGGAGCACCTGTAACTCCTTCTGGTGCAATACGACACTCATGCTCGTGTCCCCATATAACTAGATTAAGGAATGATGGTAGTTTACTTTCTGGGACATAATCATTTAATGCATGTTGCACGCGATTTTGATGCAAAACAAAAATATTAAAACATTCTGGAAATTCTTCTATTTCCTTTAGCTGAAGCTGTGTATATAAATATGAAGTTCATTAATAATAAATCATATTTGCTGAAATTTATGTAAACATACTTTATCATTTTTTATAAGCCTATACAATCTTTGATCATTGACATAACCCAGACCATACAAAGCAATTAATGAAGAACCTTTTTTTAATATTATAGGTTCCACAACTAATTTGTCAAGACTCATCCATTTTCCAAAATAATTAATGAATCCTGCTACTGACAATGTATCCATAGAACCAACGCTACTAAAACCTGTAAAATTATACTTGTTAAATTACTATTCATTAAGTTCAATAATATTTTTTTCTTGTTTCTTACTTGGATCATCATGGTTTCCATGAATTGTGAATACCGGCATGTTAACATTTATATTTGGATCTTCGTAATTGGCATTTTTATAACGACAATGTTCGAAAACTGTAGAAGGATCTGTTAAAAACTCCATTGCAATGTCTCTGTTAAATTATAAAAAAGATTTAATTTTTATACAATTTTAAGAAAATTATATATAAACATACAAACCCTGGACCAAAACAATATTTCCTTAGTAAGTCCATACATTCAACCATAGTAGTTTGAGAAGGTTTAGTATCATGAAAAAGATCTCCTCCAAGGAGTATAAAATCAACTTTATATTTTTTACCATATTGAAGAATTTCTTCAAACGTTGTAAAACTATCATATAGCAGTTGACCTGTGTAATAAGATGTACATATATATTTTTTATATTGTTAACACAGTAATATAATTCTTTTTACATTAATCTATCTTGTAATTAATATAAGAATATACTTCAAAGATACACCTTTATTTCTCTCATGTTGATAGCCAAGATGAATGTCAGTTGCTACCAAAATTTTAAATGTATCACTTTCGGATATTTCTGCCATTTTGAATATATCTAAAACTTTTAGAAGATTGTAATAAGCGAAACTTCTAAAAAATTATTCTAATTTGAATCGCTTTAACAAATATCAACAGAATCAAATAAAGTGAATAAAGAGCGTACTTCCTGAATAGCGACATCTGTCGGACTGTATGAAATATTTATAATTTATTAAATTTTAATTTTTCATTTCGTTTAAATACTTTATATAAAATATAATAGTAATGTTTATTAAATATTTACATGCAGATCCTGTACAAATTTTTACAAATTTTTATCAACTTTTAATTTTTTATTAAACAAAAATCAATTTATTAGTTGGCGCCAAAATTTTCAAGGGAAAAGATATCCTCGGTAATTTAACCGTCAATATAGAAAATTTGTTAAATATATATATATACATTTTTATATTATAAAAGCATATAGTACGTATATATAATTTAGACATTATTAGATACACATAGCAAAAAACACTACAATATATATATATATATATATATATATATATATATATATATATTTATATATTGTTTATATATATAAATATTCTTTTATTTCAATTGAGTGCACACCTTTCATGTAACCTATTGTCGCGTCATACAAATATACCTTAAGCTGCCTCAGTTCTTCGTACAATATGGCCGTTATGTTTCTTATGGTTGCTGTAGAGGGCATTTGACGCAGGATTATCGCATTTCTAGGTTCATGGTTATTACACGACGCTGCGCAATACGAAAAACCTACTTCAATAGTAAAAAAAGTGATAAGAAATATTGTTTTAATTTCAATATGGACTTTCGTCACACCCTGACCACCATGAAGACATAAATGGCGTTGGCATCAAGAACTCTCCGTTGCTTTGTTCATTACCAATCGTTTGAAACGAGAAACGAAAATTTCAAGTCAGTGCTGGCAACTTTTTACTTCATTTTATGTCCATTTTAACGAGAAATGTATGCAATAATTTTGTTTAGTAGTCGGCAATAATATTGTTAGGGTTATTAGATCTTGCCGGTTACTTATAAAAGTACGCAATGCGGTATGATTGTTGATCGTATGTCAAAAACATTGATCAATAGTTAAAAGCATTGTTCATTAGTATGTTAACAATGATTAACAATATGATGTCGAGCGATACACGATATTGTATAATGGATTTTTATTTCTCAATATCGTTCATCATTTATGATTGTATAAGAAAAAATGTTGCTTTACTCAAACAGTATTTATCTCACTTTTATAATATTACGATTATAGATAGATAATAGTTTTCTAAGAATTGAAAAAGGTGTACTTTATTATAGTCTACAAGACTACCATTATTAATCTTTCTTTTAATACATTTGTTTGTTCCAATAAGAATAGATGTTATTATCCTATATCTGTTCTGATGCATTATTTGCCAGTAATTTCTAAATATTTATTATAGGAATTTTAATAATAATTTTATAATACTTTAATTATACTTTTCATAGCATTTAAAGATATAAAAAATCAAAAAAACTGTTGGATATGTTTAACGTAAGAATAGAAAGATATACATAGTCTTTGTTAAAAGAATTTAAATTGTTTCATTTATTTAAATTTTTTTTTGTAATACAACATTCATTTTTTAGTTATCAGAAAGATGACGGCTGATTTTGAGAAAGATATTACTCATTGCTTGATTTGCAATATTAAAGTAGGAGTTTCTACTAGAAGCATTGTACCCATATTTAATGAAACTCATGTTACTACTTCAGAAAAGTCTCTTGTGGATACTATATGTACAGTTTTAGAAATAAATATTAACGAGGAAAGCGCTCATTCCCTCATTTTATGTAAAAAATGTTACAAATTATTTACCGAGGTAAATGTTTTTATTTCTGTTCGTAATTATGAGTTTTGTATAATGTATTACAATTATCTATGTATTTTTAGGTTGATGAATTAGAAAATAGGCTACTAGAGATAAAACAAGAGTTATATAATAATTATCAAAAAACTATTACTAAACTATCTGATTTATCTAAAAATGAAGAGGAATATACTGATCATGATTACATTAATAATATAGAAAATCAGGCTATGGAAATTGAACTAAAAGATGATGAAATCCAGGATCCATCAAATGTAAATCATTTTATACTAATAATATCTTTAATTATAATCGCATGATAAAATATATTAAAGTATTAATTATTAATTTGCTTTAGTATAAAGAAGGTGAGAGAGAGTTTGAAATAGTTGAAGAGATAATGGAAGAAAGGGATGAAACAGAAGAATCAGAAAACATGTTTGTTGGAGTAGAAGCCATAAATGAGGCAAAAAATGAAAATGAAAATAAAAAATTAAAGAAAACTAAATCTAATGTAAAAGATGAAGCTTCTCAAGAACAGGTATACTGTATTAGATAAAAAAGATTTCATTTTCTAATAAGAATTATTGTCTAATCATAGATATATGATATATTTTTCTAGATTGTTATTAGAGATGGAGTTATGTACACTTGCTTACTATGTACAGATGAAGAAGAAAAAGCAATATCTGATGCAAAAACTATTATAGCACATATGAAAACTGTACACGATACACGTTTATATATTTGTGATATATGTGGAGATGATTTTAAAAAAAGAAATGAATTATCTCTTCACCTTGATGAACATGTTGCAAAGGAGGAAGGTGATTTTCAATGCGAAATATGTAACAGAATCTTTAGTAATTTACGATTATTTAGAATCCACAAGAGAATTCATTATCCACAAGTAAAATCATGGCCTTGTGAAACTTGTGGTAAAAGATACAGGTATTCTATATTGTTTCAAACAATTTAA
Organism: Dolichovespula media; assembly: GCA_911387685.1. Taxonomy (NCBI): domain Eukaryota; kingdom Metazoa; phylum Arthropoda; class Insecta; order Hymenoptera; family Vespidae; genus Dolichovespula; species Dolichovespula media. The sequence continues at coordinate 8,636,284 of OU426851.1, read as the reverse complement.
TAATACTTATTTCTCTAAAATTTTGCAAATAATATAAATATAAAAACATGTGATTCATAGCTCCAGGAATCTTTTGGAAGAGCATATTAACACACATACTGGAGTACGTCCGTATATTTGTGAGACTTGTGGCAAAGATTTTGCATCTAAGTATACATATAAAGCTCATATAAAAACACACCAGATACGTCCACGGCCATTTGAGTGCTCACAATGTAATAAAACATTTTTGAGTCAACAAAATCTTACTCAACATGAAAGAACTCATAATGGTATTAAAGATTATGTATGCCATCAGTGTGGTAAGGCATTTGGATCGCCTCATAACTTAGAAGTACATAATATTGTACATACTGGATATAAACCATATATATGCAGAATGTGTGGGAAGGCATTTGCTCGGAAAGCAGAAATAAGAGATCATGAACGCACACATACAGGAGAAAAACCTTATCAATGTGAATTCTGTGGAGCTACTTTTAGGTAAGAATATAATTGTATTGTTTATCATTTGCACTTTATATAAATAATGATAGGAATTTAAATATGAATATAAAACTTCACACAACATACAAAATATTTTGTAGCCAACGATCCAATCTACAATCTCACAAACGTGCTACACATTACAATGATAAAAGATACAAATGTGATGATTGTGGTAAAGGATTTAAGAGAAGAAGACTTCTAGATTATCATATAAAAGCAGCTCATACGGGTGAAAGACCTTATAAATGTGATATATGCACAGCAACTTTTGTTTATCCTGAACATTTCAAAAAACATATGCGCATTCACACTGGTGAAAAACCATATTTGTGTGAGGTATATTATTGATTATAATTATTATTATATAGGATTTGTATTTTATATTACTACAAAGTAAACTTACATTGCCTCTAGGTATGTGGAAAAGCATTCAATAGTAGAGATAATAGAAATGCACATAGATTTATACATAGTGACAAAAAGCCTTATGAATGTTTAGTATGTGGTATGGGTTTTATGAGAAAACCTTTGTTGTATGCTCATATGCAAACTCAGGTATATAATTTGATTATTTATGAATACAGAAAATATAAATATTGTTGTATATATATCTTTTATGTTTATAATTTAATTGATATGTTATGTTATAGGGGCACTTAAATGATACAATTGTTGTAAACCAACCACGTTTAACTACAGAAGATGATCAAGTAATAGCAATTCCAGATGGTAATGTAGAATTGTTAATGGACGAGACAGAAAATACTCAAGTAATTATTTATTCTTTATATACTTATTTGTGTATCTTACAAGTCATTTAGTTATTAATGTTTGAAAAAATGTTTAGTTGGAAGAAACAGAGTTATATGTCACCGAATTGAAAGATCATGTTATTATACAACATCAAAATGAGAATCAAATATATAACGAAGAAAGTGTTTTGAACATACCTGCAGAAGAGAATGTCGTAGAGGAAGTTGATCAGATAACGGTTGATCAACAGGTATTATCATATTATGTTACAATACATATATGATAAACTATGCATATGCGATAAACTTAAAATGTCTATAATAATTCTGTTTTTTTTTTTTTTATAGATAAACTTTTCTGAAAGAGATGTTATAGAATGTAAAAATGAAGATACAGAGCAAGTAGAAGAAGTATACACTTACAATGATAGTGAAGAAGGGGAAACAGTTGTACCGAATCCTGCTGAGTATAAAGAAATTGTAGAAGAGAAAAAAAATGCTGTAAGATTGGTACAAATACGATTTCCATCGTCTGTATCTGAAGAAGGTAGAAGCTGGCTGAGCTTAGTACAAAATACATGAAACCTTATTTAATTATCGCTTTATATTATAATTTACTGATTAGCATTAAATGCATACTTCTACCAGTAAATCGAATTCATACGTAACTAATTTACTTCTATCAAATATAAGTCAGTTTTATTTTATACTTATATATAATAATATCACATAGATAATAAATCTTATAAACACGATTTATATCATTGATAATATGTGGTAATATATTTATAGAGAAATATCATTGAAAATATTTTCAATTAGAGGATAAGTGCATGAAATATATTGGTCTTGTAATTCTGAGTGATTTTGTAACGCATAGCAACAATTGTATAAGTAATAGAATGTAGTAAAACATATAAGTATTTCAGCATGTTAAAATTATCTTATATTGCAAAGTTATAAAAGAATAAAATACTTATGCCTTTATACATATTTGTATTTTGGCTATGTATCTTTTATACGGTTATATTATACACATAGTAGTAAGTGATACAAAATGTAAACCAAATAAAATAAGTCATATAACTAGGATTAAACATTTTATATCGTATTTTGTCATTTATGCAAAATTTCAAAAGCCTGTATATGCATGATGTATTACAAAAATAAATGTTATTTTCTGGTGGCAATAACATTTATTTTACATTGGATATTATTCAATATGATTGACTATCTACTGCAAATATAAGCTCTATTTATCTTTGATCTGAATTAAAAGGTTCTTGTAATATTCTTATATAATAAGTTTATATTTCAAAGTTTTGTAATCTTTATGATTGACTCTATTGTTCTTTGATTAAATAAAGTATGCTATGTAATGTTTTGATTTCAATTTGAAACTATTCCTTTATGATGAAATTAAATAAACTATAGGTAAAGAAACTAAATAAATAGAAAAAAATAGAAATTATTCAGTGTTTATATATTATGTTTCATTACATTTTTTTATATTACTAAAAAAATTGATATTTTCACGTTTGTTTCCATAAAAACAGCTACACAGTTATGTACATAACTATGATTAATTTTCAAGATACTTATTTCTAAATCCTTTTGATATATTTTATAACATGTTTTAACAAGATACTGTACAATTGACTATAAAAGGGATGGTATAAATCTGTAAAACTATTTATACCTACATACGTAAGATATATATACATTGCGAACAGTCAATCAGGTACAGTTATCAAGGATTGAGCATCCAATAAACTTTCAGTTGCAAGTATTGTACTACTTATGATAGGAGTACTAACAGTATTCCCAGATCTTTTACTACTGAATGGATAAAAGCTGTCAATATTCATCTGAAGTAAATAACTACCTATTTTATCAATTGGTGATCCACAACTTCTATCTATACTTAGTCTTAATTGATTTATATCATTCCGAAGTAATCTAGTATAAAGATCTATATGACTTCTACCACCATTATGAATAACGAGCGGGGGTATCCAACGGAAATAACATTGGCTCCAAAGTTCTAAATTAGAGATACTGTACAATGGTTTCATGATCATCTTTTCTGATAAAGTTTTTCCATAAGCATTAAATAAAGGGTTATAAAATAATAAGATATCTTGATCATTAAATTGTTCTCTCCAGTCCCAAACACTACGTAATGTAAGTGGTGTATTTGGATCCTAAAAGTATATCATGAAAATATTATTTCATACATTAAAATTTCAAAAATAATATAAGAAGATGATTAAATAATAATTTACTAAAATAAAGCTATAACTATAATTAACTACATTTTAGATATGAAATATTACCGTAGCTGCCATCGTACGATCTTTTTCACAATTGAAAATAAAAGTGTCAAAAATTGACACATGAGCTGCATCCCACAATGTCGTCAAATATGTTTCAGTAAATTCAAACTCTGCTGGGAATTGTTGACATATTTGCCAAACACAGTCAAGGAAAAGAAGAAATAATGGAGACTAAAAATATTTAGCAAATTCAATTAAATTAAAAGATAGTAGAGGATATACAGAAATATTTATATACCTTTTCAGAGTTTGGTTTCATCATATGCCCTAAACGATCACAAAAAGGATGTCCATTAGCAACCCATTCTTTTTGTATCAGAGATTGAAATCCAACAATGGTTTGAAAATGTGGATCAAGCAATAACTGTATTAAACTTGATATAACACAACACAAATCTCTAGCTTCTCCTTCTGAAATATATAATAATTAGATTTTTTTTTCCTAATAAAACAATTTGTACTTATATTATTTGGTAATTAAACTTATGATAAATGCAAATAACAAGTGATAATTGATATCACAATTCATATATACCTTGTAAAACTACAGAATATCCTGAATTAAGATTTTCACAAGCTGTAACTGTTTTTTCTAGACAGTATGATACATATTTAAGCCATTTTGTACTTTCTAATAACGAATAGAAATTATTATCTTGTATCCAAAGTTGTCTAATATTATCTGAAAGAAACCAGATCAATTATGAATATTGTCTAGTCATATATGTATTTCTTAAAATTATTAAAAAATTATACTTTGAATAATGCTAACTTCAATAATGCTAACCTGGAGAACACAAACTGTAAAATTTTGAAAAACCTACAGCTATTGATTTCACACTAATATCTTTACTTAGTTCAATTACAATTGGTGGTAATTTATGAGGATGGCTTTTTCTGATATTTTCTAACATTATGTTTTCTTGTATCCTTTCAGTAATTGTTGGTAATAATTCAGGTATTTTTACTAATGCTGCACCATGTTGATTTGACCATGCCCAAACCGGTAGTCTATTGCCTTGAAAATATTTTGCAGCATCTGTTAGCTGACTATTGGTTAATGATGCCGGTACAATGATATATTGTGGCAAACTGTAAATAATTATACTCTGTAAAATACATTACTTTTTAATATTAACTAATTAATATTAACTAACCTGGAACACAACTGAAATTTTATATTAACAGTTGACAATCTCCATCCTTGACTTGCTTTTTCACTATTTAATATACGTTCAAATTCATTTTGCCAATCGGATATATTTCTAAATAATCTGATACCTTTATCAAGACTGCTGTAATATGGTTCACTAAAATATAGGCATTACTTATTTACTATATAATTTATTGTAAATTATGTAAGTAGAAGAGTATGATAAATGTTAATACTAACGAGTAATCATATGCAAATAACAAATGATGCCTGCTAGGAAATGCATGATGTAATAAGGCATTTAAGATATTTTTTCCATCCCCGAGAGGTGAAAATTTAAAGGAAAATGACCATGTCCTAAAATTCTAAAAGATACAATACATATTTTTAATGAGCAATGTAATACCTGAAGTATTAATCAAGACTACAGAAACTTAGATAAAAATTACAATTATAAAAATTAATTTTTGTATCTAAATTTTTTATATCAATTTACTGTAGTTTCAAAAGATTACATCAAACAAAACGTTTACCTTACAAGTAATAAATATTGCTTTTACTTTGGACGGTACTAAATTTCCTGGAAGAAGTTTTTTCTTTTTATCACCTACTATTAAGTAAATTTCATCAATATTTGTCAGGCATGTATCTGTATACCCATATAAATGATTTTGTTGATGATTGTTATCCTGCAAATTTAAATATTGTTTGTACATATATATAAAAGATGTATTTTTAAATACAAATACTTAGATTTAAAAGATAAGAAAATAAAATAAAATTACCTCTCCATTTGAATCATCAGTTGTAATAAAAGAGAGTTTGAAATTAGTAACAGAAAGTATGCCAGAAGTTCCTTGTTTTAAATCACCAACCGGTAAAAACATTAAAACATTTTGTGCTTTAGTAACGAGAGCTTCTCCCCGCAAGAGTTTTAAATTGTTTTCAATCAATGAATTACGTTGACTAGAATTTATTTGCTGCACAGATATAAAATAAGTGTTAAATTCTTTTCAGTTAAATAATGATCATATTAAATAAGTATTATAGTTAATGTTACATGACTTTTTACAATTCATCAGTTTTTATATTATACGGTCTAGATATGTGAAAGTCAAAATTAAAAGATAAACATACAAATCTGTGTAGATTCCATGATTAATATGCAATCATGGTATGTACATATATTTATTTTTTACGTGATAGTTAAATATTATATATAAAAAAAAATATGTACAAAAAATATTGCTAAATTATAATATGAACTATATAAATTGTTTAATTTTTTCTATGTAGTAAAATACCTGCATTTCAAGTTCTTCGATTCCCACATAACTTACAAAATTGTTGCAACTTTTACTTTCCATGACTGACATTTAAAATGATGTCGATTTAGAAAAGGAAGGTCAGTATTGGTTAACCATCGAAACACAAATTTCGAAGTGTTTCTTTTATTCATTCATTTCATTCTTCTCAATTTTAATTGTGTTGCATTGTATAATTGATGTGTCTGTTTATTGTGGATCATAATTACAGATTTCAATCTTAGGTGAAAAAGACAACATGAGACAATACAGACATAATATATGTATCATAATATATGTTAAATTTCTAAAGTTTTATAGCATAGATCAAATTTACTTTAGATAAACCATTAGTAAAATAATATTTATTTAGCACATATTACTACCAGATGGCAGAGTTGTCGACTGTCGACAGACAACTCCATCAAAGAGGGATATTTTTTAAATATAAAAAATTAATATTTACCCCTATTAATTTCTAAATAAATTTTTAATATTTAAAAACGAAAAAGATAAACTTGTATCATTTATGAATCAAACAAATCATATATGCGTTAATGTATAAGTTTTACTATAAATTATATTGCTTACACTGGTTGATTACATTATCTTTTATATTTTGTTATTAATATAAATGTAATTGTTTATTAATATTATTTTCATAGTAAAATTATGAACAGAGATAAATGATTTATCGTGATTATTCGTGCGATTTATTTACATTCTAGTTTTCACTAGCATATTTTATTATATAAAACAAAAAAATCTTACAATGAAATATTGTGATACTGAAGAATTGCAAAGATTCAATAAGTATATTATTTTACAAATAAAACTTCTTGTATATCGATGCTATTTAATTATATATATAAAAATATAAATATGAAACTTCTTATATTGTATACAATTCTTTCATAAAAGAAAAATTAAAGAAATAAATAATACAATTTGAAAAGTTTGAGAAGATATTCATGACATAATATTATTGAAAGAATTGGTTATATTATAATTATAATTATATAATTATGAAATATCTTCCAACATTTTCTGACGTTTTACATCGGTTTTTTTCTGCTTCGCACGTTTAATCATTGTTAGAGATTTCTTTTCACTTTCAAATTCATATTTTCCAGCTAACTTTTCTTTAATGCGCATACCATCAATCAATCTTTTCCAATTCCCATAAATTCTTTTATAACGTTTTTCACGAGCACGTTTTGCTGCTTCAATTTCTTCTGTCTCCCATGCTTCTCTCAAAATATCTTCATATTCTGTGCAAACTACAAAACCTTCAAAGGCTGGCACAGCTCCCATAGCTCCAAATTTAAAACCAATAACTGCAGGTGCACAATCAATATTCAATTTTCGTGCAATTCGATTTAATCCTGGAACTATACAAATTTATTTATTATTTTAATGCCACGATACTTCTAAATGTTATTTTAATAATGATAACTACTTACGATCTATATATACAGTTCCTTTTGGAAGCATTGATTTTTTAAATAAATCTACATTTCCATATTCATTTCGAGGAACAATTCCATCTTTAGCTTCTGGTGGAATGTATTCAGTAGTTTGCCATTCACCAAATAATTCTAAGGCTCTATCTACTAATTTTACTCCTGAAAGCTATATACATGATCTTATTCTGTATTTGTCCATAATCTGTTTTAATTTATAATTTCTTTATTTTCAATAAATGTACCTTATCATATTTTGGAAGAGCTTTTACGATTTTATAAGGTTCTTGATTAGGTTTAACTACTCGAGCCTTTCTTATCCATGTTTCTCTAGAGGAAAGTACATGCAGACAATGGCGAGAATAAATTGCTTCGCCATTCTGTAAATAACCTAATGGCACGCAGTCAGGAGGATACAAGGCTTCATATTTAAGTAAATGTCTGGTAAGTACATAGAGAGGATGGTTTTTACATTCGCCAATTGTTTTAGGTAAAGGTTGTTCTAATTCCCTATAAAAGAAAAGAATAACAATTCATTGCATTTTACAGTATATCATCAGTATGTTTGAAATAAAAAGATATACTTCTGTGTTAATAATTTATCCTCTGATTCTGATATCGTTGACTTTTTCTCTTTCCAAAAATGCAACGTATCACTGAACCAATCTTCATCAATACGTTGTTTACGTGTAACGGTAAGCCAGTGAGGACAATAACGTCTTGTAACATCTTTTAATGTTCCATCAATATTCCAAGCAATAACATATAATACTGGACTGCTAGCTGCTTTCTTAGTTAAAATAATTTATCGTTATTAATTGTATAATATTGTTTGTATATATGTAAATAATGTATTATAAAGCATAAATATATTTATATATCTACTCACATATAACTCTTCCACACAATGTACTTTTTCATCCATTATATTTACACTAATCCAATTTTCTTCCGACTCCAAATATATTTCCAGCCAAAAGTTTTTATAGTTTTTAGTATTGTTACAATCATTTACTTCATCATCTGAGGATAATAATTTATTAATTTTTTCTTGCTTCTTTACTATTGATTTTACATTATTCTTAGTTTTAGAAATATTTTGCTTTTTTGAACGCGGTAACTCTTCTTCATATTCATCATTTTCAGAATTATCATCTATTTCTTTAAGAGAATCTTCTTCTACAGTTTTGTTCTTTTGTCTATTCCTTAATGAGTGTGTCGTAACATTCTCTCTTTTTTTTGATGTAGATTCTAAAGAATTACCTTCACTTGAGGTTTTCATTTGCTTTTGTAATTTTAATTTCTTGGATATGGTGTTAGTTATTGTTTTATCAGTATTTATCGACTTCCATGTTTTATTTTGTTTACTATTAAAATTGTTTGTCTCTTTTATATTACTTTTATCTATAGTTTCATTAGAAGCATCTGTTTTATTTTTTACACTTTTACTTCGTGTTGTTCTTTCATTTAAAATTACTGCAGCTCTTTTTCTTGCATTCAACTGAGCATTTTTCCTGGCAGTCTCACTATTCTCTGGGATAATTTCATTCTGTGTAGATGTCTTTTTTTTCTTGTTATCTTTCTCTTTTTTTTTGGAAGGTTTATCAAATTTCTTTTTTTCTTTATCTTTTTCTTCTTTTGGTTTGGTTCTAAATAATTGATTCCGTTGCAATTTTAAAGGTGGAGGGTGAAGAGATATAATCAAACGACAATTTAACCCCATTGCTCTCAGCATTGCTATGCACAAGAATACTAATTCTTTATAATTTAAAACTTCTTTTTCTTGCAATCTCTTTAATAACATTTCTTTTGTTATACTTTGTTCTTTTTCTTCTTTGTTCTTAAATACAAATTTCTTTTTAAACCATATGACAAATTTTTCCAGATACTTTAGATCCGACCTCTTTTTTGGCAAATTTTCTGTTGGAATTAGTGACAATGATGCAGACATTATTTCTGCGTCATTTATTACTTTATTTACATGAAATCCATGTGCAAGCCAACACAGGACTCCTACTTTGTGTACCAATACTTGATTAGCCCTTAATCTTTGATTAATTCGGTTTTCAATAATAGTGTTTAAGTCTGGACCATTTCTTTTTTTTTTTAATATTATACCAGTACCAGGCAATGTTATTTTAACTCCTTCTTTTGGAGTAGTATAATTGGCAGAACTTGTTGCTTCATTTAGGTTTTCATTTCCACTGTAGCTCTCATCACCATCCGATTCAAATGTTTTCCCTTCTCCTTTGAATAAAAGTTCATGTACATGTTGAGAAAGATGAATTTTTTCTTGCTCAGCATGTACCACCTTTGATTTCTTTTGCTGTGTTGACTTATTAATTACAGTTTCAAGCTTTTCAGCATTTTCACTCTGCGAACAGATTGCTTGGGTACTTTCTAAATTTTTTAATACCTGGCTAAATAATTCAACAGAATTGCTATCATTGACATTGCTAAATTCATCACTGTCATCAGAATTTTCACAAGTCCTGGCTTTGCATAACACTGCATAATTTTTTTTCTCTTTCTTATCAAAAAAACTCGAATTCAAATCAATTTTATTTGGAGATACAAAAAATTCGCTCTCACTCTCCGAACTGTTATCATCCATTTGATTATTCATTTTGGACGAAGACATCTACAAATCTTAAAATGACATCCTCGTTAATCCGAATTTTTGTAATGTAGAAAATGAGCATAATATACTTTTTCAGTTGTATAAACGAGTGTATATAATTTCCCTATGTACAGATCTTTCTAATATATATATATATATATATATATATATATATATATATATATATATATATATATATATATATATATACATAAAAGAATCTAGAAAGTATGATACGATAAAGTATACAGTATTGTCTATTTTTATTTGATAAACATAGATTACTAAAATCATATATATAAATACAATAATGAATGAAAAATAACATTTAAAGTATGAGCTATTTTCTCACTTTGATATACTTCGCATTCATTGGTCAAGTTAAATTCTTTTTATGTTTCGTATCAACGCCATCTACAAGTAAATTTTACGCGGGATTCATAGTATGTAGTCCACCGTCTTGTAAAGTGAACGATCGAAATGGCGGGATCGAGACAAATTTGTTAATTACTCCTTTCTTTTAACGAATCTTTTTCGTCTCAAAATATCTAATTTATTTTTAGAGTAAATAAAAATACATTATGATTTTTTTATATAATATACACAAATCAAGATGATTAATATTTACAGAATATATAAGAAGATACAAAAGTAGATATTTTTCTTTGTATGTTTCGAAGTCAAATATCGATTATTTGCTATCTACATAAATATTTACCTTATATATTCGCTCAAAATTATGTTTCACATAATCATTCTCTCTATTTGTAATTAATAATCGATAATGTATGTATATTTACATGTCTTAATGATAATTTTAGATACTTTACATAGAGGTGAAGTAATCTAAATAATTGATAGGAAGGACCTGTTCAAATGTAGTTTTTTTAAGCATGACCGTTGGAAATGTCTTTTTGTGTGGCGCGTGCGTATATGTGCGTGTATATTTATGTATACATATTCATCCATGACCATCAGCAATGAAGTCATTATTTGATTTATTTATTTTTAATCGGAAAAAGAAACGACAGAGTTTCATAAGAGGCAGTTTAATGAAAGACATTAATTTATGAAAAGATTCGTTATTCTCTTAAAAGACATAATGCAGTATGGTACAGAAGAAAGTAATGTTAGTCTATAAAATATGAAAGTAAGGAAAACATTATTGCGAATAATGACGTATTAAATCGATAGTAGTAATCAACAATGATACTATATATAAAAAAATCATGATAAAAAATTAATGGTCTATATATTGATAGATTCTTAATTTCAAAATATATATATAAAAAACTCTCTCTCTCTCTTTCTTTCTCTGTGTGTGTGTATAAGAAAGTCACAGCAAGAATTTTCAGCTTAGATGTACAATGTACTTGTATTCAAGGATTTATACGCTTCAAGACAAGTTACGACTTACGAAATAACAGTACTTTCAGGAACAAAGCGCAGGAGGAGGAATATCGTGCTAGATAGAATCTCATCTTTCCACTTACAATCATGCCTAGATATGGTAAACCAATTTGCGCGTAGGAAAACAATTGATATGAGCGAAGACAAGCTATGTAATTACTGTCATGGTCGTAATATGATACTTTGAATATATGTACATGTATATATACACTTACACATACGTAAATATTAGTATTAATGGTTATGGATAATAAGTAAAAATCACTAAAAAAGAAAATAAATAAAAAATAAAATAAAATAAAAACAAAACAACAACAGGATGAGTTCGAGAGAAACCTGACTAATTAGAATGGTATTCATATTTATTCATATATTCGTAAGATTTCGTATTTTCTTTTCGTTTTCTTATCTTCATTTCGGTTTCTCTGTTTCCTTCATCTCCTCTAACTCTCTCTCTTTCTCTTTTTCTTTCTCCACACTTTCTGTTAACTCTTGTCGCTCCTTGTATTTTCACTTTTACCAGTATTCCTTCAACCTCCTTATTCAGCGCAATAGACTGATTAAATGCGAACTAGTAAAAGTGAAATTACGAAAGATGATAAAGATACGAGTATTTCCCTTCCGATTTTATTTTAACGAGATTATTCTTAATCTTTTCGTTGTCAAATCTAAAGTATAGATTTCAATCCTATAGATAAAAATCATGCAAGACTTTTTTTTATCTTTAATGAAATTCGATTCTAATGATCGATCTTTATCTTCATATTCTCTTAATCTTGGACAAATAGGTGTCTAATTTTTCAAAACAATTCGTTATTAGAAGAATCAGCCATTAGTACAAATTGTACGATTATGAGATGCTTTATTTCTGTTCAATCTTTCCAGGGATATAGTTTGAGAAAGTTATATGACAGAAGAGTTATAATTGCCTATCCTCACTGAAAAAGATACTGAATTACCAAATTACTTGTGCATGATCTATTGGCAAAGCTGAGATCGGTAGTCTTCTTTTGTGTTTTTTTTTTTTTTTTTTTTTTTTTTTTTTCAAAAGGACTACCCACGTCTCTTTAATGATCACCTTGCTTTGCATTACAGAAACGCACGATTCTGATAAATACTAGAAATTCTGTAAGAGCAATGCAACCCTTCGAAGATGTTGAAGAAGTTTATTCTCGTTCTTAATCTGGATTGGATTGAATTGAAATTGGTATCTATTTCTTTGAAAGATTGCAATAATCGTATCGTGAAATAAGTTGTATATGTTTATTCGTTTCTTGCGAAGACTGGACCAGTACGGAGACGCTGTAAATCGTTGTCGTACGATCACCGTTCGCCGTTTCTTAGCTGCATGAAGTGAAAGCCATGATCGGGGCTGGAGTAGAATGTAAAGAAGCCGGCGGCGAGTGAAGAGAGGGAAACCGCCTTACCATCCAGTCACTCCAAGGCAAGCTCTAAAGAATGTCGAGTGCTGTGAATCGCGACAACATCGAATTATCTTTGTGAGTTTACTTCGACTTGAATTCGTCTCACGCTACCACCCTGAGATCGTACACCAACAACGTTGGGTATGTAAACATTAGATTCGATCTGATTTTTATTTACCAAAAGTCTTTACATATCTTTTACCCCGCCAAACTGTTCGAATTTTGTTTTGTTATTATAATGTCGTCGTCTCTTTAGTCAGTGGTCTTTGAGAAATTCATTAATAAAAGGAATTATACTTAAATTATTTTTCTACAATTTAAGTATGTATCAATATTAAAAATATTTCTTCATTTTGTCTGATGTGAATAAGAATAATTTCTATGTATACTATCTATACTGCATATGTAAATCTGTGAAATATCAGAATGGTTTGTATTTTCGATGGTCTATAATAATGATAATGAATTATATGTATATTTACTGAATCATATGTGTCATGGAAGGATTTTACGCTAATGTTTTCTAATTAGAAATTCAGTAAACGAAAAATCACCACAATGTTTTACGATGCCGAAGGATTGAACTTGTTAGTATTCAACCAAAATCTCGAATACGTTTAGAATCTTTAATCGTGATTGCGCTTAATGTCAAGTCTCTATTACTTCAGAATCATCGACGAAGAAAGTCTTTTCAAAGGAAGTAACTTTCGCGTGGTCCAGCGCATCGTTCGAATCGTAGTTGCTCTTGGGCCCTATTTTCGTCCCACTAACCCAGTTTTGTTATGCAGAGATTTGAGAACACGTCTTTTTCTTTCTCTTTTAACATAAAGTAATCATGTATTACCTACATAGATCATTGATGATTAACCTCTTATATACTTTCGATTCATACTCGTTACAAAACGATAGTAAAAGACATGAAATATTCTAAGCACGTAAAAAACGTAGAAAAGAAATCTCTCGCCTAAACATTTCATATTCAATGACGTATATTTTTTCTTGGCTACTTTGAAAGAAACGGGGTGGTGGTGTACCTTATATGAGACACACCTAACTCACGTCTCTTAAATAGTGATCGGTTATACACGTGACCGAGAATAACGTGCGAACGAAAGGATCTTATGAAAGTGACGTTTTGTTGCAATCATATTCGATGATTCGGTTAAGTTACTTTTCGAAACGAAAACGTAACGAATGAAGCTCTTGCGGTCTCTTATTGTAATGAAATGTTTTTAAGTCGTTGGAAAGTTCTTTTTGAATTAACATTTTTATTGATATGAAATTAGTACGATAATAGTAAATTTGAAAGAATAAAGAATGTAGATTTCTATGTCCCAAAATATATATGATCAATTACTGTGTTATTCGTTATTGATATTCCAAGATTGATGTCTTCAAGGACGAAGAGATTTGGCAACAAATGGGTCCGAACCGAATAACGTTTACAAATTTTGCCATTATAATTTTATTAGTATTGCGAGACTATTTCGAAATCTTTTGAACGGTTTTTTCAATATAATCAGGTTCAATGGACCCATATGAAATCTCCTTGTTTGAACCGGTAATGTATCCAGAATATGCGGAAATTTTCCGATAAAGGAGAAGCAAGCGATGCACATTACTTTCACACTCGAAAAGCTGTCGACCCTGAGAGAGGAGTGGTAGTCTGGATGAATAAAAAGAAACTTAGTTTCATTATCGTCCATCGTTCTTCTTTTTTTTTGTTTTCTTTTTTCTTGCGAGCCTTGGAGGATATCGAGTTTGGCTACCCATGTGATCCTTAAAACTTGAAAGGATCCTTTAAAGTTTAGTTCATCTTTTTGAAATAGTTCCGTTCCCCTTTCTGCGTCATCTTTTTCTCTCGCCTAAAGTTGATACATCACTTTTTTTTTATTAAAAAAACATTAATGGCGATCAAGAAAGTGAATAAGATCATACTGTTTTGCATCCTCCTTTTTTCAGCGTGTATGGTGTACAATTTCAATCCTCTAACTGTATCAGAGAAAGTGAATCATCCGCATTTACCACATTGAGAGTTGACTCTCTATAATCTACCGTATCATCTGAAACCGGATATAAAACATATATCCATGTATCACTTCGAGCCTATAATAACTATTTCAACAAGGCCATAGGTAATTCTGTAAATGTATTCGTAATTTATGCAGGTATACTAAATCGACGTGACGATCGGCGTATACTATTAAGATATACCTTTAGAAGTATGTGTCTTATCTATAGGCTATTATTTATTCTATCTATAGTGAACATTAGAATAACTAATTCGGTTATTGGCCCGTTCGTTGATATTATACCACAGATATATGTGCGTATAGGTCGCACATACGATAGTTAATTATTTGTATCTTCTGCCACGTTACAGGAATCGCTCGTCTACCAATTGTACTCTTCATTCACACAGCTTTCTATTCTCATACTTTTTTCTTAATGCTTAGTTTATCACGCACAAATATTCAAGTAGTCCTTATATAAGGAGTATTGTCTTGTTAGTAACCACTAAATTCCCCCTTTTACAGGTGGTCACGATCTACGATCTCTTTGCCGTCTCGCGTTAAGATCTATCGTATTTTGTAAGAGCTTTGATAGGAAAGTATTTAACTGGCTCGTTGCTACACGATTTTACCTATCTTGCTAATGTTCCACAACAAAGACCAACTAATACACTTCCGACTATTTAATTCTACTAGGAAGTAAACATACTTTTTGAGTCATTGTAGAATTTGAAGTCTACTCAAGATTAGGATCTCACATCCGTGTAGCAGAACGGTCGATAAAATCCAAGGGAAAGTGCATCTCCTTGCATTGACTCCTCTGTGTGTGTGTGTGTGTGTGTGTGTGTGGACTCACAATATATACATTAGTTTCCACCAATCCTAGACTATAGTTCAGCTTGTTCATCATTACGATTAAGCCATCGACTTAGCCCGTTTTATATTACACAGTCGGTGAGCCCGTGTGAGCTACGCAACGAGGAGAAACCGAGCATTTTTCTACGTAAATGAAGTCGGTATTACGAAACTTATGGTATCAAAAAAATTTTTTTTCTAGATACCTGGTCACTTTTCTAAAGTTAATTAATCCCTTTTTCACATAAACACACATCTACTTTTTACTCGAATATCGTAATATTATCCACTTTATCCTTAAATTTTATGTTCTTCAATTTCAACAAATAAAATTTTGATTTTCTTAGCTAATTGTTACTGGCAGGATATTTGAAAGGACATCTACGTGTTACCATTTTATTTCCGGTAAAAGTAAAGGAAAAAATTAAAAAAAGAAGAAAAAACAATTACCTATATTTGTTTCTTTCTGCACCAACGAGTTTTCCATTACCGTTTCAACTTCCAATACTTAGAGCAAGTCCATTTGGTGGTCTATAACTATCGCGATTGCTAAATCAACATTCCTAACGAACGTTCGCTCTCCTATAGCACTCTTGGAGTTCGTCACGTGCGCGCATTCGCATCCAACATTCGTACCGGTAAATACAGCAAGGAAACCGGCAGACAAGATACCGATTCCACGATGGCAATCCCGTTTTACAGAGAGATATCGTGCGTTCGACCGTGCGAAGTTACGTTCACTGGCCCTCTACTGCAATACTTTTATACACCATGATCGTTGAAAAGTATTTAGTGCACTTTTGCGTGTATTGTGTCTCTTTCCTATACCATATTGAAGGATACGATCAAACGACTCTCAACTTTGCTTTCAAGGAATGTGATCCTAACGTGATAGGAAGTTGGTACATTACCTTGTTAAGTTACGCTTCAATAAATTCAAAGTCGTTTTAATGATAATAAATATAATTATGCGTAGTTTCATATACTGATGGTTTGTCCAGTTTGGCAAGTTTGCCAAACAGCATTTCTTCGAAGCAATCCAGTTATCCCGATACCAAGGACGTCTTTCGTTAATGCACTTGATTCTTACATTTTTTTCCGATAGATATTTTATATACGGATATATATTATAGATCATAATTGTAATATGATCATATAAGGGATGATGATGATCGTAATATAAAGATGATCGTAAATATCAAGTGAATTTGTTATTAATATTACCCTAATGTATAATTTGCATTTTAACTTACTGCTATACTTTCACCTATTTCTTTACTAATTATTCTTCATCGATAGATTCTAAATGAATGAGCCTGTATAGTCAGAGATCAAGAACGTATACATATATGCAGAAATTCCTATTGCTCTCGTGTAAGAGCGAACATGTTTCTGACGTTTTCATCGTATATACATACATATGTACGTATTATTGTGCTTTTTCTCACGAGTAGTCTCGCCTTTCGTGGGATATACATAGGTACGTACGTATATCTACCGGTGCAACCTCAGTATTGCGCGACGATGCTTGCGCGATGGTATTTGCGCGATGATAATTGTGTGATGATAATTGTGTTATGGGATTCACATGACCCGGTAATATGCGTGGATAAAAAGCTTCGATAAAAATTTTTTTATACATCATTCGCACGATCATTTCTATACAAAGCTTGATAAACGGTTCAATCTTACATTACTATTATCAAGTATTGCTTCGATATTTTTACGATATGATTATATATTAGTATATATGTACCAATTGTATTATTATTATTATTACTATTATTATACTATTTGTTTTGGTTGACCTTTTAACACATAATTTTTAATTTTCCTTTAGAAATACTTAGGAAATAAATATTATGCTAGTTATTAAGTAAATATTAAAGCGGAAACACATTATCATAATGTTGTTTTAATACTAAATGTTGTAATCCTTCAACCACATACCTTTACGGATCAACGTCGTATATATTTTTTATATAATTAGTAATGTTGCAAATAATATTGCATATATGTTTGGTCAATTAAAAAATATAAATAGATAATTAGAAAATATTGCACATACCTGGTTATACAATTTAAAAGGGATTATTATTATTATCATCATTATTTTATCTAGATAAGAACTATCGCAATCATCCGATCTAAACACGAGAATATTAATTTAAATATGTATCTCGTTACTTTTCACTTTGCCTTGCGGTCTCCGCGTGCACGCGACAATCCAATCTGCACGTGACTTCGGTAAAACTCGAACAGTCGGTATGAATGAAGCAATACTCCTATATAATTATGGATTATGGCTTTAAGTTCAGGGTTTTCTAGTATTTCGAACTTATATCGTGGAATCTTCGAAATTTATTCATTCCTGGTGTCAATGAACTTCGATCGTAATAATCGGTATATTTTTAGTATGTTAATAGGAAGTCTCTAGATCTCTAAGAACTAACATTTATCGTGATCCAACTGTCTTTGATCGCACGTGTGATTTCTCCAGCTTTCTAAAAGACCCATGAGAATCTACAAGCATCTACAAGGAAATATTTTTTATAAATTTGTAGATTACGTCGACCAAAACTAATTATGCTAGATAATCTATGTAATTAGATTTGTGTTAGATTAATGAAAGACGATTAAGAAGCTGCTAAACCATAGAATTTGTGAACTCGATAGTAATAGCGAACGTAATTCATGTCACGTTAGATTCAATCGTGCTTGAATATTAATCGCTAGCTTTAGAGTGAGCTATCTCTTGGGGATAAATCTGAATAGCAATGAGAAATGAAATTCCATCCGCCATCGTTATACGGTCATTTTCGTCGACTTTCAAGGTCAATGAAGTCGAGGAAACAAAGAAATCCTTTTTGTCGAATTCCAAAGATGAATTTCATTCTACGATAATAAAGCAAGTTTTAATAATAGTAGACTTTAAGATAACAATATCTTGTGTTTTAGATTAGTCGATTAATATATTTAGACGGATGACGTAAACCAAAAAAAAAACAATGAAGTTGAGGCATCTAATATTCATAGTTTTCACTCATGGTAAGTATAATTAATATATTTGTTTCCGTATAAACATTTGCTATAACATTTTACAATTTTTGTAATAACATTTATATATATAACGTGTTAAAATTTATTCACTGTAACAACTTTTGTTATAAACATTTTTTAACTCTGCCCAAGATTTAATTTAAAATAAAACAACAACTTTACTTATTTAAATGAATGCAAATATTCGAAAGGTTTCTCTCTATAAATTACAAGTAAATTATCATAAGAGATATAAAAAGAAAATGTCATCAGACAAAAGTCTTCATTTGCAGATATTGTTTATTAGGAAGAGATTTTTTTATATTAATTTATATATTATTTTATCATATATTTATATATTATTTCATTCCAAAAAATTTCATCAGCTTATTAATACAAATTATGTAAAAATATTTATACACAAAATTTGTGTTCGTTTTTAGTTTTTGTCTATTCAGGACAAATTTATAGCGTTAATTCGGTGGATCCGGCGGCTGTAAAAAATGAATTTACGACACAGACAGTTTATGGATTCTTGGATTTTACAACGACGATCGGAAACACAGTTATGGTATTCAGCCCTCAAAGTTCTCCACCAGGTTAATACTATGATAGAAAAATAGCTATATTAGTTATTATAATTTTTACATTATTATTTCAATCATGAATTTTTGTAGAAGGAGAAAAAACGAAAAGTCCTGGACCAGCGATTCAAACAAAACCTGTCGAGAAAAAGCCCATTCCAGACATTCAACCAAGTAAAACCCATAAGCCAAACAATCAAGGAGAAACTAAAAAGCAATCACAGAAAAGCTCGAAGGTTGTGGTCAATTCTGTGGTCCAGCAAAATATTATCAATTCATCCGAAGATAAACAGAAGCAAGTAATCAAAAGCGAAGTGGTAAGAGAATCAATTTTAATAAAACTTACAACGTGTGAAATAAAAAAAAAAATGATAAATAAACTACGTTCTAGAGCTCGCATACTCCTGTAAAAGCCACTACGGTGAATCTTGTCACTTCTTCCGTCGTTCAAGTCCAATCAAAGGAAGAGATTCTAGGAGTAAAAAATAATCTTGCTGAACCTGAATACGACTATTTATCGAAACAGCCAACTGAAGTCATCGACGAAACGTACAAGGTATATATCTCTACTTCATTAGCATATTTCTACCATTTGCTTTTCTCTGATAATTAATCTTTTAAAATATTATATATGTATGCATACATGATATCGCACATTTTAGTTGATCAATCTAAAACCTTCAAGTAAAATCGCTTCGAAACCAAGATCTGCGGCACGAAGGGAAAAAGAGAATCCAACTGGCCTGGTAACTAAGCTCGGCGGTACGATTGTTAAAGACGGATTAACGACGGTTCATGAGACAAGTGTAATTGGCACGTACATCAATGGAAAGTACGCGCAAGTTTTACAAAGTTCCTCGCGTATTATCGTCGGGACATCCTCGAATTTGGAGGGCAAAATACGACCATCGAATACTCTTAGAATATTAAAGACGATTGGTCCACAACATGGAAAGTTAAAGCCACAGTTGGAGCCTACACCGACAAGTCAACAAGAAGAATCGTCCTTGCCATTGGAAATTCTATTCAGTGCACCGGCAGGTTGTTTATCTACTTTCAGAACGTACAAATAAATGTTAAAATTAGTAACTTGAATAGGACGTGTCGAAAAACTATAAAAATCCATGTTTCTTTTTGTTTTCTTTTTTATAACAGGTTCTTCCGTACGAACAACTCGAAGACATTCGACCGCCAACGCTAACCGTCCGAAATATCGTAGTAAAACTTCTGAAGATTATGATAATGCTGAGGTTCAAGCGAGAACATCTACAAAACAACGTGCAACCACGGCACGACCAAATTACAAGTATATAAATAAATTATACGATTGATCGTTAGAGAATAATAAAATTTCTTTTGTAAATGTCACGTTACGTAGATCTTTCCAATCATCGGAAAATTCAAGACCTTTCTCTTGAGCATGTTTATTTCATATTATAGAAATCGTGTTCAGAACGAAGGGAAGTCATCAACCACGACACAAGAACCACAAACGACCCGTCGTCGTACCAGCTTCAGACCAAGCAATCAGGCAAATTCCTCCCCGAGGCAAACCAATAAACAGAAGAACCAACAACAACAGCTACAGCAACAGCAACAGACAACGTCAACGAGTCCCTTGCCTAAATTGAAACTTCCAAGAACTCAGGGCCGATGGTCATATAAAACTACTCCTAAACCAAGAATCGCGATTCGCAAGCAAGTCGATGAAGATGATCTACGTGTATCGACCGAAACGGTTATAACTGAACAGGCATTAACTCCAGGCGATGATAAAGCTAGTAGTACTACTTCTGTTGGAGTCGTCACAACAACAACTACAGCTACAACCTCTAATGGTCAACGGAAAGTCCCAGAAGCGTCATTGTCCAACGAAGAACTCGATCCAAGCGAATCGGAAGATGTACCTAACGTTAGCGTACAAGATCAGATACACGCGGATCAAACTTTACCGATAGAAACTCTTAATGTTGAGATTTCAACGGCCGCCAATCTCAATGACGTTTATTTTGAAATCGCTACGATTAAATCTCCTTACACGTTTCAGGTAAACTCGATTTAATTAAAAGCAAATGATGATTTAATTATATGGCATGATATATAAAATATCAGTAAAATCATATTCTTTTCTTTTAGGTGGGAACATTACGAAACACACGTTACATAACGGTTACATCTACAATGAAGAAGTCGTTTGCAGTACCTGAACCTACGAGTACTTTGCCAATGACGGAACCTCTGACTGAAAACATTTTGGCAAATACAGGAGCGGCTTACGAAACGAGCCTACCACTTGATTCTTCCGTAGCTACGCTTCCAGCAATATCTTTAGATCCTGGTCAAGTAACACCACCGTTAGAAACGCTTACGGAAACATTTTCGACTACTCAAACTCTCTTAAAAACTCATTTGTTACCGGTGATACACGATGGCAATACCACAAGGTTGACTCTCGTTCAGACCTACAATATAGCTCGATCGGTTACCGCTACGAAAACTCTACCACCGATGGAAATTTATCAATTTATTCCTAGTAAAACATTGAACGAATTCAATTCGAAACTGGAGGAGGCTGGAAGCGAGCTTCATTTGGAATTAGATTTCGGTGACGAGGACAGAGACGACGAAGATATCCCTAAAAGAATCGTAGCACCTAGCAGCGACGTATATTCCGAATTAGATCTCTTCAGATCGGTAACACCTACAAAGGTAAAATCAGACGTGCCTAGTACCAGTTCAGCCGAACCACAACTTTCTCTCGAGCAAGCGCAGCAACTTGCTTTGCTCAAATATTTCGGGCAACCTCAACAGCAAGTAATCACGACTTCGAGACCCGTCGTAGTGCTTGAAACCGTTTACGAATCTCACGTAATACCGATAGTTAATAACGGTAATACGCATTACTCGACTTTATCCAGACCGGTAGCTACCGTACCAAGGACATCCTACGAATACTCGACATCTACCATTCCACCTGTTCTTCCACCTCCGATACCTCAGGTACCACTTTTCCCGCAACAACAACCCCAATTTACAGTCACAAGCGCACCACTCGTCACGCAAACTTTAGTGACCGTGTCAGACTCAAGAGTGCTCAAACTAACATTCGGAGCTAAAACGGCATACACCACACTGTTCTCTACTAAAGTAGTACCGACAGAACTCACGACGTACGTGACGAGTACCATACCTCTACAGCCAACCATTCCAGCTTTTCCTGGTTATTATCCCCCACCAGTTGGTTACCCTCCTTTCCCTTACGTAGGATAATAATCCTTGCTTTGTTCTATGGAATTCTTGCAAGGAGGAAGCTTAAATTACACTTTGGTTATGTGGATGCATGCTAGATGAGAACTTTTCTAGTACTTATCTATAATGACATTTATCTATAATGACATTTTTCAAATAGCATACATCTACTACCTCAGAGAAAGGTGCTAAAAAATATCAGCTTCCTACAAATTAAACGAGATACAAACGAGTTACAAGCAAACAATTTCTCTCGGCTTAACATTGAATATTTAATATGAAAACATCTCTTCATTTATTCGTTAGAATTGTGTGAGAAAAAACAATGCATGTTCACGTCATAAATTTAACAATTTGATTATTCCCCAAACATAACCATGACATATCGAATATTATTCAAAATCTTTATTTATATGTTCGATGAAATTTAATTGCAATTAAAAAGAAGATTATTAAGAAGGAAAATTTGTACGAAGGACGAAAGAGAGCGATCATGTAGAAAGAATTAACCAGATCATGGATAAATATCGTAGATCAGTACAAAAACGAAGAAATGATTTAACAAACATTCTTCTTATCAATATCAGGTATTAAGGGAAACCGTGTATAATTAAATAACACGCATATACCATTTTATGTTCTGTTGGCAGAAAAACATATTTTTGTAAATAAGTTATTAAATATATTATATTATCTCTCGTGTATTATTATATGTATGTATTATGAATTTTGTAAATAAAGTTTTAAAAGCTCTTACAATCTTCCTATTTGTATCATTATGTTTCAATCAACATTTCTGTTAATATATTCAAATAATTAAATTAATGGAGTGAGTAAAATTTGTAATACAAACGTAACGAGATATTAAGATCGTTCTATCAAATGATATTGAATAGCCAATGTAAACCTTCAACGCTCTACTACGTACGACCAAAATGATTCAGGATTGGTTGATTTCTAGAGCATTCTATAATACCCAATATAAGACATCTTCTTTCATGGAATACCTATTCTTAAAAAAAATATAACAAAGAAATTTGGTTATATTAATAAAACACGAATGTATATATAATTCATAAAATAAATACATTTTCATAAATATACTATTTATTCTTTACTTTTGCAACTGCTCTTTACATGTACTTCTTATACTCATGCTTGCGAGATAAAGATACAGGAAATACAATATAAAAGAATATTCACAAGAAGGATCATATTGATGAGTATAACAAAAAAATTAAAGAGACGAAGATCCCATGAAAAATGACTAGAAAAAATTTTTCTTTTTTATTTACATTTTTCTTTTTATTATCCTGTTATGGGGAAAAAATGAATTTATAATTCCAGGTGTTATTTAATTACCGGAAGTGTAACTTCGTCTTATTTGCCGCCAAAGTCCACCAAAGGCTATGTGTGGATATTGTTTATAGTTTCATGTGCGGTTTTGCAATTTCATTAGAAACAAAGGTGAAATTCGTTCTACTAAAAAGGATTCAACGATATTATTAATCCTTAATTAAACATTCTAATCAATAAAAAAAACTTTGGCTTGTTAATTCTTTTGAGAAAATCTACGATGGCTAAGGTACAGCTAGCAAATGTAGCGGTTCTCGACAACCCTTCACCGTTTCTGAATCCTTTTCAATTCGAAGTAACCTTTGAATGCATTGAAGATTTAAAAGAAGGTATTATTCACACGATATTTTACATATTTATATTTTTTATATCACATCTTCGACTCGATTAATTCACATAATTACTTTTACAACCTATGTTTCTTTATAACGATAGGTTAGTTTTTTCATTTTGACAATACTTTTTTAAAGGATAATATCAAATTCCATGTTTAACGAAATACATTAATTTTTAGTTTGGTTTCTGTATCAATGTCTTGGTTTAGTATTTTTATAAAATCTATACATTCTTTTTTATATTTGGGAATTGAAAATAGATTTTATATCAATAATATTATTGTAGACTTAGAATGGAAAATGATCTACGTTGGCAGTGCAGAGTCAGAAGAATTTGATCAAGTCTTAGACACCATATATGTTGGACCAATTCCAGAAGGACGGCATATGTTTGTCTTTCAGGTAAATGTCATTTAAATGTTGTGTTTATATGATTATCATACTATCTATTAATTAATTCTTTGTTCAGGCGGATCCTCCTGATGTAAGTAGAATTCCTGTGAATGATGCTTTAGGTGTCACGGTGGTGCTCTTAACATGCTCCTATAGGGGTCATGAGTTCGTGCGTGTTGGCTATTTTATAAACAACGAGTATACAGATCCTGAACTCAGAGAAAATCCTCCACCACAACCTCAGTTTGACAAAGTGCAAAGAAATATCTTAGGTGATAAACCACGTGTTACAAGATTTAAAATTAATTGGGATGACGGTGCAAGTTCTACAGAAAATAGTGTACCGGAAGGTATGGAGGCTCCAAACTTAGAAGAAACATCGCAAGATGCTCCAACATCGACATTAGGTTTTACAGAGAATGCACAAAATAGCATGGAAGTGATGTAAACATATTTCTGTCTACTAAGTAAGATAACTGAATTATTGCTCAGATTTACTTAAATATCTGAGTACTACCTGAAAAAGAAAAAAAAACAAAGTTCTTCACATATTTAAATAATTTAAGAAGTAAGCAAAATACTTTTTTGAAACATCAGTTAATATCAAGAGCGTACTTATCGGATGTGAGATGATATTATGTAAAATGCAGTAATATCTTAAATCATTGACACTATGTCTACATTGTTGACATTTCTTTGGTTTAAAATTTTGCTTTCATAGATCAATGTAATCTTTTTGCAAAATTAGACATTGATGATTTATGTGTAATGATTTTGATTTATAGTATTTTGTAAAAGTTAACAAGTAAATTATATAATCTCATTTAATTTTAATGGTATGATAAAAAGTTCGAGAAACAAAAAAAAACAATCTTGTATATTGTATAAGATAGAAGTTATTTTCAAAAAAAAAAAAAGAAAGAAAATGAAAAAAAAATATTTTGTTAGGATTTATGATGTAACATCGGATATATAAGAATTAAAATATCATTCGTTTTTAAAGATTAATTACCTTCAATAATGTTTTTCAATCAATCACTTTATTTTTCAAAAATGTACTTTTGTCGTACATTATAAATATTGATCATAATTATAAATCTATCACAATGCTTAAGCATTTTATTTAATTATAAGAAATAAAATGGAATTTCCAACAAAACATTAATATACATATTAAATCAATTTGCAAACAAAATGTAAACTGATAGCATTTAAAAAATTGTATGAAATTTGTATAAAGTCAAACATAACTTTTAGAGGTAGCCAGAATGTGTTGTTGGAAATACCTATTACTTCTTTTACAGCATATTAACTGTAAAATCCGATGCTACGCTAGCTTGATGGGATATTAAAACTTCTATTTTACTAGTGTATATACTATAAAAAGTTGATGAAAAATACATAAAAAGTTTTCTACTTGAATATTTTTTTCTTATTTACCTACATATACATACAATACAGAAAATTCATCACACAAATAAGCTTTGAATTTATCTAGTCGATACTTAGTTCTGAATTTATTGCTAAATTCAAAAAATAACAATTAATAGATAAATAGTACTTTGAATGGATATGAACATTAATTATGACGCATCTGCGCAGTCTTTGATCTTATATCATCATAGCTTTAAACACTAATAGGAAAAACTAAAATTTGTATAGTGAGAACTAGTAACTTGATTGAAAAAAAAAATATCAAAAGAAAAAAATCTAACGTATCATACTTTTATATCAAAATTATTTGAGTGCAATTATTCTTGAAAAATAATATTTAAAAAGATATATATACATATACATATAACAATTGTATTGTACTTTATAACCTCCGTATATAGATCTTATTAGTTCCTTGTTTTCTCACGTGGCGTGATCGTCGATCTTCTCAATGTAAACCGTGCGTTATATGTTGCAATACGAAATCAATATTCAACTGACTTCTAGAGAGAGGTATGCGTTGCGCACGAACGTCAAAATCGAATAAATAGTCGTCTGCAGTAGCAGCCGAAGTGGACGTCTGCAGACGTGATAACACGAGTAATCGGAGTGACCGACGATCATAAGTTTTTTTTCTTTTCCCCCCTTATCATAAACGTGT
Source organism: Dolichovespula media (assembly GCA_911387685.1). Taxonomy (NCBI): domain Eukaryota; kingdom Metazoa; phylum Arthropoda; class Insecta; order Hymenoptera; family Vespidae; genus Dolichovespula; species Dolichovespula media. The sequence continues at coordinate 8,609,415 of OU426851.1, read as the reverse complement.
TCGAGTTTACGTGTAGTTGGTTCGGAAGTTTTAGAATTTCCACCGATGATCATCAAATCGCAGACGGGGATTTCTGAAGGAGCCGTGTGGCGGCGAACAAAGCCGCCCTTACAAATTTAAAGAAGGAATGACGCTGGAGAATCCTTTTTTTGTCGTCAAAGAGTAAGTTCTATTCGAAATGAAGTATCATTACTAGAAATCTACAAAAAAGGAAGAACAGACACAAAAAAAACAAAAAACATTACCAAAGTATGGCGCTTTGATTTGACAGCTACGCACGAATAGAATGTCACGTTCTTTTGTTTAAGAAGAATTAATCAGATTATTGGAATACTTATTAAGATTCTTACCTTTGTTAAACATAATTATTTATCGATATATTAAAAAGCTGTTTTTGTTTGCAAATGTCATTGAAACGATTGTCAAAGATTCTTTTCAACGTTTACAACAAAATGTGATGTTGTCTTTAGGTAAATAGCCGTGATATTATACGGACCGTGACAACGTTTAATGATTGTAATCACATTATTTACGAACATTGCTTCCAACGATATGAACAATCGACGATATCGCATACGAATGTTATTATATTTTTTTATTTTACTTAATAAGGCAAAAAATATATAAATATATGAAAAAAGCAATAAGTCGTGAAATATCTAACAATCCATTTAAGTGGCAAATTCAAACGAATTCAAAGAAAGAAAAATATTGTTAGAAATTCAATAAAGTAATTAATGATGAAAGATTTAATTTATACTGTGATATAACCTAAAGATAATTTTTTCATAATTGATCTATTGAAAATCCGCGGTTTATTTATTTCAGCGAGGTTTGCAAGGCTCTAAATAAGAATCGAGGTTTATACGGCCGCTGGACGGAATTACAAAATGTCGTTACTAGTCCTACAATAAACGGAGGAGGGGGAATTCCGATTTCGCGCGAAGAATTGGATTGGACGACAACAGAATTGCGAAAAGCGCTACGCTCGATCGAGTGGGATCTTGATGATCTAGAAGACACTATTTATATCCTTTAATACGTATTCGACATTATTTATATTAATAATAATTATTTGGAGAAATAAGGTTTAATAATTTATTTGACAAACAAGTAATTATAGTTTTTTTTTTTTTTTGAGTATTTCAATATTTATTTTTTTACGAAAAAGAAAAATATTTATTAAAAAAAATTTTATTGTTATATATATATATATATATATATATATATATATATATATATATATATATATATTAGAATCTACGCTTCATTTGAATGGCGTATTCAAAAATTTTCCTTAGGTTCAAAATAATCGTTATGATCGACGAGTTCGATATATTTTGAAATGATTTCGATTATATCCTTAATATATAGAAATTTATACGTATCGTAGAGAAAAATCCAACGAAATTTAAAATCGATAATAAAGAACTAAGCGTTCAACGAAGTTTTATCGAACAAACGCGGGAAGAAGTGAAGGTAAAAAACACAAAGTTACTAAAAAGTTAGTTCAAAGTCTATATGCAAGTTCATGTCGTATCACATAAGTATGATGAGAAATGAAACGCCATTAACGTGTTTATTTCTTATAGATTATGAAAGATAAGATGAATTTAAGTAGGGGCAGGGACCGTGATAGCACGGCAAGACAGGTACGTAATAAGTTAATATCTGATATTTAAAAATCATGCGTTGTTTTCGATTTAAAATTATTGAGAACTATACTTTAGTTTCATAAAGTCAACGCTTAACTTAAATATCTATTTACAATATAAAGCTGTTTTGATTAGTTATCTTATCAATGACAAGATTATCGATATTATCTCTCTTTGAAAATATAATTTTTTATCACGATGAAAGATCTTTTAAATTCTATATTTATATATATATTTTTTATATTTATTTAAAGTACATATAATATAAGTTAGTTAAATAATTTTTTTATCAATTGTGCATTCACAAACAAATATTATTAACACAAAGAATTTAGTTAAGGTTATATAATGTATAATTATTTAACAATACAAAGAGGAAAGTGATAGACTGATAAAACTAAGTTTTATATCAATTAATTAATTTGATTATTCGAAATGTACCAATCAACGATTAGATTTATACTGTGCATGTTTATATGAACTTCCTATCAAATATAGTTAGATTATATTTACTGTGATTGGTTCCACGATTTACCTATAGTACCGTTTCACTATTGTCTAAATTAACAGAGTTCAATACATGTGATTGTCAATGAAAAGATGATATATGTATATCAATTCTATGAAATTTGTTATTTCTAATAAAATTAACTAATCATTAGGAAATATGATGAGTTTACATATAATGAATAAGTAGTATTAAACGAAAATAGAATTTAATATATTTATATATGTATTTTCTAAAAACATTAACAAAGATGATACTATATTATTATAAAATTTAATAAATTTTAATATGATTTGGATAGAATAACTTTCAGTGTATACCATGAGTTATGACAATGAAAAAATGGTTTACACGGTAAACAATATTTAATATCTTTATAGAAGGATATTATTAATATATGTTTTCAATATTACAATTATAAATATACAACTTTTATAGTAATTAATCTTTCAGCCCCTTTTGGATAATAGTCCTGCTCGTGTTCCTGTCAATCATGCTTCAACTAAATATAGTAAGCTTGAAAATGAGACAGACAGTCCAAATAGACAATTTCTTGGCGATACTCTACAACAACAGAATGACATGATGAGGCAACAAGATGAACAATTAGAAATAATTGGAGAAAGTATTGGTACACTCAAAACAGTGTCTAAACAAATCAACTCGGAATTAGATGAACAAGCAATGTAAGCTTACGAAGCCTTTGTTTTATGATGTATTACGATTTTTGTATAATTATTTTGTTTTAATTGCTATATTACTAATACTGATAAATGATTTATATGGATTACAGTATGCTGGATGAATTTGGTAATGAATTAGAAACCACAGGCTTTAAGTTAGACGCAACAATGAAGAAAATGGCTAAAGTTCTTCACATGAGTAACGGTAATTATAACAATTACATTCCTGCCCCTACCACAGTTACATCTACTGTATCTGATCTTACCTCTAAGCCTTCTTCTTTATCTTCTTTATCTTCTTTATCAACTACAATAACCAACTGCTTCTTATGTGCTGGAGATTAGATGTTTATTATTATTATTATATACCATAATTATTCAGTAGGAAAATGGAATATTTCTTTTCCATGGATGATAACTATTCAAATTAGAAATTATAGCTAAAAGTATTCAAAAGTAACCACTGAAGAATTATGGAATTTTTTATATTAAATAGATTAATGATGTTATGATTTTCTTCAACATTCTGAAATCTCTACTGCATATTATTATCCTTAAAACAACAAAACACCATTTTGGCATTATTTTAAATGAACTGAAAATTTATCTACTTTTGCACTCTCTTTGGAAGACTTTTCTTTGTTTAATATTTGCATCAGAAACCAAGCTTCTATTAATTTAAACATTCTTAATGTTACTCTCATTTTATATTATTTTAAGGTATAGTATTGTATGCTTAATATCCTCTGTTTGATGTTACTAGTAATTATATCATTATTACTATACTACCACAGTGGGCACTCCACATACAAGATACAGGATATCAATATACCTGTAATACTCATATTAATATGATATTTTTTAATGAATATAGAGAAAAGTACTTGATGCTTAATTTATATTGCAATTTCTCGAATACAATAACTTTTCATTTATATTATGTAATTGTTGTTATTAAATATGAAACATAGTTAGATATTCATGTTAGAGAAGAATATCTATTTTTTTTGTTATTTTATATATAATACAATTTTTATATATTTTTTTTAATTTATTAAGTTCCTCTATCTATAATTATAATAAAAAGTATACAATGACAAATAATGTTAAAAATATATGAAAACTAAATTATATGTATTTGAAGACCTATAATTGCAATATTTTATTTTTGCAAAATAAATGTACCAAATGATTATTAAATACAGTCACCAAGTATTTGAAGCTAATGATAACATAACAACAAGAAGGTATAATCATATTAGCATTATTTGCTGAATTGCCCAGATGAATATACAATTTTAAAAAGTAAATTATTTGATCCTTCTGAAATACCATAGTTGGCCAAATATATAGTTTTGAATTTTAAAAAGGACCACTTTGAAAGGATACTTTTTTGTAGATATATAGTTGGAAGAGATATACATAAATATATATACAAGAAAAGTAAAGTAATAATTATATATATATACATATATAAATATAAAAAATATATGAGTGCAATAAGCACTACACAATGTGTTAAAAAACTATAAGCAGTAACAAAAAATATAGACACTGTTGACACAATACTTAATAAGAAAAATATGTAGATAAATTAAAACAATATAGTTGATATTTTGTTCAAATAAAATTAACAAACATTACCAATGCCAAAAATAATAAAGCATATGTTAAGAAAAATTTTAAGTAGGAAGGGTAAGCACAAGAGCTTGTGTGCCTGATAAAGATTTAATACGACAAAATTATGCATAGCATTAGATAAATTTTCTATAATATTTAGATGTGGAAATACCTCATACACTAGTACTTCCAATGTACACAATGTGATATCAGTGTGCTAAATGATTTAAAGTTCAAGTCTATATAATGAAGATTTTGGTGGGTATTGAAATATTGAATGTGTCTCTTAGCATACCCTTATTAAATATGTACATACATAACGTTTCTAAACTGCTCGATTAAATACATTTAGAAATAGGATTGAATATTTGTATGTTGATGGTTGAGATTGATTGTTTCTTTAGAATACATATTGTTAACAAGAATGTCAGAAATTTTAGAGTTAAAAAGTATTTGTCCCTTTAAGACAAATTCAGATATAATATATATATAGATTATTTAAACAAAAAAAAATACAAATATTATAATCTTATGAGACTTCATATCAAAATAAAATGGTATTTCAGTATATGACTAGCAAAAGGTAATAGACTATCTATTTCTCATATATATATATATGACCAATTGTGAAAAAATAATAAAATTTAGAAATATACTTGCATATTATTTAATATATATATATATATTACTATAAAAATACCATAAATATTCCTGATCCATAAATACATGTTCAAATATAATGTTGAACTTGTATTTTAAAAAACCGGTTTTAAATTTTGTGGTTGAAAGACTTCATTGATTTAGAAAGTGTTAATATTTTATTTAGGTAATGAAATTCATTATTTCTTATATAAAATATTTAGAAAGAGTTAAAGTGAAATCTCTCAACCATATAATGGAACTATTTATCTTGAACTAAAAGAAATATATACTCAAAACAAATTCTAAATTAGTAATGCATGTGAAAAATCTTAATGTACAATGTATTTGAAGAAGGGCCAAATATAAAATTAAATTTTGCTTGTACTCGTTTCCGAGATTTTTATTGCCACTGCTTTTAAAAAAAATCATGTCTAGACATATTTATATAAGTGACGCATATGATGTTACTTTCGTTTGTTTTAGATCGGAGACAATGGGTAGCTATTGGAGTGTTGACTACTATATTGGTATTATTAATAATTTTGTTCATAATAACATGAATTTCTTAGTTTTATATTACCTGTACAAACGATTGGTTCTTCTTCATAGAATTCAATATAATTTAATATAAAAAGTATTTTTTTTTCTTTTTGTTGCATATATTTCTAAATAAGAATATTTTATGATGATATATAAAATAAAAGCATACTTACATTAGAATATGCAACACTTTTTCAAAGTTTCCTTTCCTGAAAATTTAATAGTGATCGATAATCTTTTTTTTTCTTTATCCTTGAAATGCAACAAATGGATATAATCGATAATTAAATTTAATTGCAAAATTTTCTTTATTTAGGTTTCTATTTTCATCGTTACGTCAACTTATATACTAATTGTTAATTGTATAAAATGTTCTATTATATTCTATTTCCTATATAGAAAAAATACACAATATACACAAATACGTTGTATAAAGTTGCGATATGTATATTCGATTTGAAAATTAAATAATATTATCCAATGTGTACTTTTTAAGATAATATATAAGGATGTGGTGTCAAATTCGTCAAAAGAATAATATTTAATAATAGTTGATTTAACTAGATTAAAATTTTTTTGTAACATTTTAGTATTACTTTTCCTAATTGAGATAAATTTTACGGGTAATTCCAAATATAAGAATACTTTATATATATATAAAATTTTTATGAATTACGTTTATGTATATAATCAAAAGTTATATAAAATTAAAGATTTGAAGATCCTACATAGTTGGTCATATTGTATAAACTATAAAAAATCTTTGGTGTAATGTTTATTATTGCAATTATTTGCTTCTTACGATAGCAAATATGTAAAAAATAAAAAAGCTTTTTCTTACAAAAAAAAAAATGCGCATATTAAATAAAATGATAGTATACGACTTAATAGCTCGCAGCTATTATAAATGTGCAATATATTAAAGTATTACGTGTTATCATATAATATTATATGACATTACACGTGAAATCTATTATTTTATTCATTACGCTACATGTAAAAATTTATTAAGGCACCTTTTTGATATGAAAACTGAAAAGTTGTTCTTTCAGAGAACATCTAAATACGATAAATCTCTATCGTATATAATCTATCTTTAGAATGAACTTCGGGAAATGTCTGTATATTCAAATAGTGCCTTTTCAAGTATTACAATTATGGCTCTAATCGTACACGTTTGAAACAGTCTGCAGGCAAAGCTTTCCTTATATCATCAATATTTTCAACTTCTATTCTTAATCTATTGACTTCGTCTTCGTAATTTTTAACCCATTGCGTTTGCGTATTCTTTGCATCTGTTAATGCTCTAATTCTCTGATCTAAATTGGCAGCTTTTATTTCTTTTTCTGCTGCAGTTAAACGCTCTTCTAAATGATTCAAGTGTGTATCATCTGTATAATAGAAATTTGATTAGTCACAAAAGTTTTCATATCATAAGAAAATATTTACAAATTATAACTAATACACACTGACCTAGCTCAGGAAGATCTTCAAGTTCTTTTATGATTTCAGCTATATCTGACAATGCCTTATCGACATAAGTTGCAGTTAAACCTACATTGATTTTTGCTTGTCCAACTTTATGGTTCGCCTATAAAATTATATTATGAATTAATATATTATCCATCTATTCTTATATATTTATACTTTATCATTATTTTATTAATTCTTTTATTGTTACCTCTGTAGTAACATTCGTATCTTTCCCAACTTGGATTTCATAATTTTTCATTAAAGAATCTGTAGTATCAACTCTGAGATGTAATATTTCTGCTTCGTTGCCTAAACGCAATGCCTCTAATTTAGTCCTATTTGCTTGCATTCTAATATCATTTGCATTTTTACTAGCTTTCTCTGCATATGCCTGGCAGTAAAATAAACGGATCAAACAAGTTCCATTTTTCATGTTTTATAAATTGTAAAATTGAAATTATAGATTTACCTGTGCATGTTGCGCCTTTTCATATGCACTTTTTGCATTATTCTCAGATCCATTTAATATCTTTTCAAGTTTGAAAATATCTTCTATCGCAGTTTGAATCATTACCTCAATCTTTTCAGTGCTTTTCAGTGCATCTTGAGCTTTGATACGTTCGCGTTGCACTTCGTCGTCAAATTCTAAATAAGATAGTAAGGTTTCATAATATTGACAATATTACATTAACAAATTGACAATAATTGACCTTTTACCTCCTAATTTTTTTAAAGTCTCTTGCGCTTCCTTCAACGTTTGATCACCACGTTTGACAGCATTGTTTGCTTTTTCATTCGCACCGTCTAATTCTGCAAGCAATTCTGCAGTAGCTGCTTGTTGATCTTGTGCTTTATCCAACAATTGTTCACTCTTAAATACTTTTTCAGTCATTTCGTTAATGAATTTCTTATTTTGTTCTAATATTAATTGTGCTTGTTCTTTTAATTGTAATCCCTAATATATATAAAAAAATAATAATAATAAAAAAATTTTATTTTATAATGAATAAATAAAATAAAATTCTTACTTCATTGCTAACAGCATCTACTTGAGTTTGAAGTAAGTTCACGTCTACGGAAGGAAGAGAAAGATCTAATATAGATAAACCTAATGCTTCCTGAGAAACCGCAAATGACTTTGCACTTGCAACTGCTGTAAGATTCTTCACTTCGTTCATACGATCCTCTAACGATTCCAATTTGTTCTCTAATTCTCTTAAAACATCCCTAATACAATGGAAAAATAATTTCGTATAATTTTCATCGTTTCACGTTTGTATGTACGATTATAAAAAATATTTTGGAAAACAATACATACGTCATGTTTGAATTTGTAGCTATCGCCTTTTTAGCAAGATTATAAGCTTCTAAGGATGTATTTCGAGCTTGTTCAGTCAGCATATGAATTTTCTTAGCTTCATTGGTATTACTATAAAAGATTAATATCATTGATATTATTAATGTTATCCATACGTAGAGATATTACATAGGTACGATGAAAGAAATGTACATACAAATCAGCTAAAATACGTGCTTCGTGTGCAATAGCTGTCATCTGTTGATTCTGTTGACCAACTTGATCAGCACGTAATTTGGCTTCTGCTAATGCCGTTGCCCCGTCTGTAGCTAAATAATCTTCCGCTTCCTATTATTATTAATATATGCACATTTCACACATATTTATTTGTAATGTATTATATAATATATAATATTGAGGTATGTATATTTCATTAACTCACAGTCAAATGATCATGTATTTTGTCTAACACTGTCTCTGCTGTATTAACATTTGATAATCCTTCCGTGGTAGTCTTATATGCTTCAGCTGCTGTGATGTTTACAGTTTGTGAAATAAGACCTATTTCAGTCAATTGGCTATTCAATTCTTCGAGTTGTTCAGCGAGTGTTTTATTTCCACCTAAAATATCAAGATCAATTTCAAATTTAGTATCAAATAAGAAAACAATGTATATATAGATATATAAACTTATATTTACTTCCAGACTCTTGCTTGGCAATATCCAATAAATTCTTCACTTTGTTTTGAACATTTTTTAATTCCTTTTCAAAGTCTGAATCTTTTATGACAGTTGGACTACTATTGATCTTTTTAAGTGTATTTTCTAATTCTGATAAACGTTGCCTATGTTTGTCAACTGCAGATTGAACTAGATTATAACAATCAGGACAATCGATGCAACCATTTTGTCTATTATATTTATTTTCCTTACAGCGATCGCAACGTCTTCCTTCTACGTTTGTAAGGCACTGTGATAAAAAGAAAATATAATGAATAAAAATAAGAAGATAAAGATAAAAAAAAATATTTATATTCATGTAAACGTACAAGGCATTGCCCATTGGCATCACATTGAAGATCTTGAGATCCAATTCTGTCACAATCACAAGGTTTACAACCTTCTCTACTAAAACCATACTGATATGGTAAACAAGTGTCACAACGTTGACCAGTTATTCCTGGTCTACATTGACATTGACCAGTAACAGCATTACAAGTCCGGTTATAAGATCCCTCAGAATCGCAATTACAAGGTGTACATCCCTAAAATATTTATGTACATATATTTATATGAACATAATCTATACTATTTTATAGCTTTGTTCGTATGCATTATTTTATTTAATTATGCATTCACCTCGCCACTTAATATATGATAATATCCATCCTCACATTTATCACAGTTACGTCCTATTACATGAGGTTTACAGAGACAATGACCTACAAGCTGATCGCAAGGAGCGACTCTTCCATCTTCGAGTTCAATTGTACCTGGTGGATAACACTGACACAATTTGCATCCGTCTTCTCTATTATCAGATAAAGCATCTCCATAATAACCTAATGAATGATTTATCAATACTCATGAGACACATAACTATTTCCAAAAATATTGTAAAAGTTGTGTTAAATTGTTCTTTTAATATACCCGAAAGACATTCTTCACAATGAAAGCCGGCAGTATTATTGACACATTTCAAACATTCTCCGGTTTCATGATTACAATTTCGTACTGCATTTAAATCAATGTTATTATTACAATCACAAGGCCGACAAGCTATCCCCTTCTCGGGATTACCAAAGTAACCATCTGAACAAGTTTCACATCTTGGTCCTAAAAAGAATCAAGAATAATTTTAGATTATATAATTATACAATTATTTTTAGTTTCACAAAGTGGACATAAGAAATAAACATGTGCGACGTAAAAATATCTTTTTACCTGTTCTTCCTATCGGACATTCAGAACAAATCGGATCAGGATTATTACCAAGAAGAATGCAAGGACCATTATCAGGACATGGGCATGGCTTACAATCGTTGGAAGTGCCTTTTAAAGGATACCCATAATATCCACGACTACACAATTCACAATTACTTCCAGCAGTATTATGTTGACAAATACATTGACCTGTGATACGTTGACCCAAAAAATATATGAATAATTTGAGAGATAAACATTAAGTTCAATCCATGTATACAATATCTACTCACCCGTTTCAGCTTCGCAAATATCTGCATGCCCGTTACAATTACACGGAACACAAAGAGCGAAAGGACCACCGTTTGGTGGGTCATGATGAAAACCAGGTGCGCAAGATTCACAAAATTGACCAACATAGCCGTGAGGACAATTACAATGTTCAACCCAATCAGCAGATTCACCGGCAGCACCGCGAAGTGCAGTTTCCAACTTGACGTCATCCAGAAAACCTCTGCCTAATTACATGAGAAACATAATTGATAATATTGATTTCTTCGAGAAAATTTCATATTACCGAAGAAACTTCACCTTGATGCGTATAAGTTCCACGTATCTTTATAGCGGTTAAGTTGGAGAGAATGGACATGAAAGCTCTGGCAGATAATCTCGGTTGCCAGCCATATTCGCTATGCTCGTGTAATCTGAATCTATATTCTTGTGGCTAACAAAAATATCGATTACATTTAATCTAAACGTACGAGATAAATACAAATTTACTGTTATCTTAACAGTTTTCTTTACCGTGACAGTTGGCATACGATTTTTTTGACCAAATATCGGTTGCGTTATTTGTTCACTGTTTCCACCTTCCAATATTACATCGTGCGCAGTTGGGGCAGGACCTGCCTCTCCTATCCTTAAAGTAAACGATAGATCCTGATTGTATGACGCTCTTTGATCTCCCAAAAATCTGTCTGTAAATAATAACTTTTCAATGATAATAATTTTTCAATAATCATCCTTCTATCATAGGATACTCTTTTGAAATAGATACATTACCAGGTGCAATGAAGTAAACATTGTCACGATCTAACGCTGTAGCGTATATCGTTTGCGTTAGAGGATCATAATGTACAGGTATTGGGTTTCCAGCTACAGTTGCTGACCAGCGTTCATTTCCTCTGACAAACATACTCTCAATAACGACTTTCGAGTAACCAGCTGCAGGCATACATATCGATGAATGACCATAACAGAAACATGGAGTACAACCGAATTCATTCTCCAGAGCTAGATTGAAGAAACCTGGTCGACATCTGTTTAACAACGTGCAATCATAAACGAATCAAAAACGAATTAAATATATTAAAAAATAATCATCATAATGAAAAAAAATGAAAATGATTTCTCTTAAACAACGATACTAACTCTCGACAACGTTTTCCCTCGACATTTTCTTTACACACGCAAACTCCAGTAGTCGGATCACAGTTCGGTGTATTTGCTTGTGAACCTGGTAAACTACATTCGCAAGATGTACAACCAAGAGATCCAAAATTGTAGAAATTCGCAGAACAACGATCACACTTGTCGCCTGTTACTCCTGTTTTACATTGACATCTGCCTTCACTATTACATTGTAAACTTCTCGAACCTACGACGCCACATATTCGGTTTAATATATTGACTTACTATTATGTAATCATTATATGTACAATATTATTTTTATCTTTTTATTCTCTTTTTTTAAATTAAATTTAAATTTGTATTTTTCAATAGTTATTCTGATTTTTACCAATCTCATTGCAGTTACAAGCTACGCAGTAATTATCTTCCGGACGTTGATAAAAATTCTCCCGACATCTTTCACAGTTGGCTCCGTCTCGGTTAGCTCTACAGTCTAAACAATGACCGCCGTGTCCAGTCGCCTTATACAATTCTTTGTCGAAATAACATCTCTCAGAATATCCATTACAGTTACAAGCTGAAAACAACATACATACACGATGATAAGCCACATTAAATAATTCTTTTTTTTTTTGTTATTTAATTAAAAACCTTACTATACGCCGGATACCACAAAAACATTCCATTCCAACGTGATGCTATGCACATCACTAAATTGTTCATTAATACGAACGATATAATTATCGCTTTCATCATTAATATAATTTTATTTAGAAATAAATTATAAACTAGTTTAATTTCAATTAATTTGCCTTTCGAGTTCATTCATTTTTATCGATTAAATTTTAGTGATAAAAAAAGAAAGAATTAAATGAGACAAACAACAAGCAAATATCTTTCTGTAGGTATCGCGACGTATCGTATACTGAGCCTTAAGAGCACGAAGAAACTACATTATATGTCCTTGCACCGTGCACAATATCCCCACTTGAATGCACGTAACAGACGTAAAAGGTAAAGTCAGTTGGTTAATGTCAAGCCGATCGTGAAGTTACGTTCGTTCTCTCGAGAATTGAACGAAAAGAAATATGCGTCTTCTTTCCTTCTGAAACTCTAGAAACTCACTTGAAATCTCGACGCTTGTTTATTTATATGATAATAAATCGTATGGGAAAAAATGCAAAAATATTGAAAAAATAATATAAAAGATTACGTTTGCATTCGTGAGCGTCAGTCGTCGTGGCACGACCCCATGGAGCATCGTTATAAAAAGGTAAACATTCGTTACAATCTGGACCAGCAGTATTATGTTCGCACCTATAAAAACAATTACAATTACAAAAGGTTCGTTCGAAACAAATCAAAAAATCAAATATTATAATCGACTTTACCTACAAACTCTTCGCGTTTTACCATCGACGCTTGTACTGTTAACGCATTGCCCGGCATGACCATTACAAGCGCAACGTGCTCCAACTGCGACATCAGCGATCGCGTAATAATAAGATTTTAAAACCTGATCATCGCCAAACACTTCATCACCGAACGTGTTTAATCTATCTAAAGTGATCCTCAGATCGGTTGCTTGTACCCATTCCTATTAAAACGAGATACAAAACGATGAACATTTTCTAAATTGATCTTTTTTCTTCTCTTTTCTGGTTTTTTTTTTTCTTTTTATGTACATATCTATGGATTGTAAATTTGATTTTCCTACCTGTAATGCTGGATTCATTTCGAAATAGTACGCCGAGGGACGTCCTTCTAAAGTAGAAAAAGCTACTGTCCCTTTTGATAATGGCGAAATGTCCGAATATTCGGAAGTACAAAGTACCCTTGTATCGTCACCACGTACGGTTTCTTTAGATTCTGGAAGCTCGTACGTGTCTCTGCAGGTAGCCGAATAAAATTGATAAGGCTCCCAAGGTGACTGTTCATTTTTCCTTTTATATATACCCCAACTTTCTGGACGAGGTGATTCGAAGAGTACTCTGACGTATGTAATATCGAATGTCTTATTACCTAAATTGATGGAAATTATTTAATATTTATTATAATTTAAGATTCGTTATTTTTTATTTCTGAATATTACACGTGCTTTTAAAAGTAGATAAATCTTAAATATATATCAAAATTAGCTAAAAATTATGCGAACGATTATATATATATGTATATATTCTTTTCCTGAATATTACACGTGATTCTCGAAGATCTAAGAATCGCGTAAAATGTATAACCACACAAACTATACAGCATCGTTATCCTACAGACCCCGCCTACGCAAAAACTGACGATGTTTCCTTATATGTTCAGCTCTTTCATATCCTCCCAAGCACGAATTTTCAAACAACGTTAGGAAATGGCGATGAGAAATTATTTATTATATTACGTATTTCTTTTGAAATAAAATATAACTTAATAATATTCTACATATAATTATACCTAAATGAAGAGTCAAGTTGACTTGATTAGGATATTCAATGCCCTCGAACATGGTCTCTGATTGCCACCAAGTCGCATTGTCGTTATTATCATGATCGGTAAGAAAAGAAGCTGGATGATCGCCATACCGACAAATTTCACAAGATTTCCTTTGTACTCCAGTTTGCTTGCAAAATTCTGTTGGACGTTCCTCTCCGCAAGTATTCGTTGCCTCCATGAATACATTGAAGGCAGCATTTTCGAAGGGTGGTATACATCTCTAAAAAAAAAAAAAATAAAAAAAGAACGAACAAAAAGGCCAACACGAAAATTTAAGAATTTTTAACACATGAAAATGCTCGAAATGATTTCTCTCGTAGTTTTATTAGAAATTAATGTAAAAAAAAAAAAAATACGAAAAGGCCGACATGAAAGTTCGAAAGGATTTCTTTCATAGTTTTCGAAGAAATAAAAAAAAATGGTGAACACGAAAATTCGAGAATTATCTACCAATGTTAGAAACATGAAAGTGATTTTTTTCACAGTGAGAATTAATGGAAAGAAAGAAAAAAAAATTAAATGGATGGCGTGAAAGTTCGAGGATTTGCCAACCACGATTACACGAAAAATAAAAAGATTTCTTTCAAAATTTCCCCGGAAATTAATATTAATTAGGAAAACAGATAAAAATTGATTCGAAGAACGTTTTAGATTAAAGTATTTCTTCGTAGCAGTAAAACTTTTTATGATTTTCATTCACGTTTTCGTTCTTATCTAACATAATCAATGAGACACATTCGCATGAACCGATTGATCTTTCGTTACAATGAGAAAAAAGAGAAAGATAGAAAATTACTTTTCTTTTTTTAAACATACTCTCGTAACATTTCTAAGAAAAAAGAAAAGAAAAAAGAAAGAAAAAGAAGAAAGAATAAACCGGATAGTCTCGTATCTATCACATATTATCATCCTTCTATGCTATCTCGAAAAGTTCGTGTAACTTCGGACCTTTCTACGATAACCCGTCGTTCCAATTCCCTTTAGGAAAAAGCGTTACGTATATCAAAATAATCACGAAGAACCGACTATTTTTCGTCTAAGCGCGCTAATTTTATATATTTCATTGGTTACGCTTATACGAAGATCAAGATCGCTAGAGTCATCGACACCACGAACGGATTCTTCGACACATTCATACAAGATAAGTATTTCTTAATCGTAATACTAAATACATCAAAACGATTGGAACAAGTTTTCCGATTACGACATTTTTATATAAAACTTAATAATAATAATAATAATAATAATAATAATAATAATAATAATAATAATAATAATAATAATAATAATAATAATAATAATAATAATAATAATAATAACAATAATAATAAAATTATTATGAAAATAAACATCAAAAGATTCCCGGTAGGAATTATTATAATAAATAGAAAAAAAATTGATCCTTCTCTTTCTCTTTCTCTTCCGTGAAATACACACATAAAAATACGATCTTGTAACCATACATGAAACACATGGCGTTTACCATGTGTTCACCCTCTGACCCGAAACAACAGAGATTCGAAGAAAGAAAGATAGCTCTAGATTTTAGGTTCACAGAACTTTCCCTTATTCTACGAATAATTCTAACAAACTTAGTCTATATTTATTGCAATCTCTTTTTTCATTCAGTTTATTGACATTAATAAAAGTGACGTTAAAAAGTGACCACAGATAATACAGTGAAAAAAAGTATGAAAAAGTAAAGTAAAAGAAAAAAAATTGATCGTCAATTAACTAACCTGTGGTTTTCCCTGAGCATCATAACACTTGTCTTCGTCACGACTCGTAGGTGGCCATCGATTATAAAGTTCATCAGACGGATCAGGATCAGCCAGTACCACGAGAAACGTGGTAATAACAAGTAAGAAAAATTTCAAAAAAATTCCACACATTTTGATTCCTCTTTCAATTTTTTTAAATCCTCCAGTCTCTTTCAATTAGTTGATGTCAATCACTCGACAGCACGGATGCACCAGAGTACAAATCGCGTTGTTTTACACACCATTAAAACTTGTAAACCTTATTTCGATTCACTTTGGCCAAACTTTCCCTTTTTATTTTCGAAGATTAGAGTAATCGACTGGCGTGAACGGTTCCATCAGGATCGATGATTCTTCGATCGTTCCAGTCAATGATAGATTTTCTTTCCTATGTAAAAAAAAAAAAAATAAAATAAAATAAAATAAAATAAAAAAGATAAAATAAAAGAAAAAACACGCCATGAATGATATCCGATTGTTAATTTCTGTTTTCAAAAAAAGCCCACGGATGTATGTTATTTTTGAAAAGCTTCTTTCTACGTTATAATATGTACCATTGATCAATGATTGAATTTATTTTCGATGTCTTATTTTCTAATAAATCACGTGTATCATTCGTACGACCCGTTCGTTCGATCGATCAAACTATATCTACGATCAAATGAATATTAAATTTGTTTCGCCTTAACTTACACACGAGAAAGTCTCAAGGGGAAAGCACGCAAACGTAAAACAACTCGAGATAACGAATGCTTTTCAAGTAAATCTCAAGAACATCTCAAGCCTTTGCTACTAGACTAATGTCAACAAGATACCGTCTAGTTGTACCAAGTACGAGATACTATTTAGTTCTGAAAGCGAAACTATGCGTCCACGGATAAATCAGTAAGAAACGATAAGCTGTTGTAAGAAGATACGTAAAAGAGTTTGAAAATTTCTACAAGAGTGTAGTTTTCTTTGTTCCATCGTTACTTTAATATAAAGAAACAATAGGCCCATAAAAAAAAAGAAAAGAACGAAAAATAGAACATAGACACGCTGTTCCCGTTTTTATCTTTCGACTATTTTTAAAAAGCTTCAATAGTCATCACCTACGAAAAAATTCTGTTTGGTGGAAATAAGGTTACAAAAGTGATTGATCGGAACTATCTTTTAAGAAACGAGTCATTATGTCTAAGTAAATAAAAAAAAAAAGATAAAGATAAAGAAAAAGAAAATATAAAATCTATGCGATCACGATCATATGATGTACGTGAGGATATTTGCTACCGCATCTTGAGACTGAAAGGAGTACAGTGATCCTGAAAGTGCAGTGGTAAGGGAGATAAAGAAGGAGAAAGATAGATAGATAGATAGATAGATAGAGAGAGAGAGAGAGAGAGAGAGAGAGAGAGAGAGAGAGAGACAACACGGATAGACTAACAGGCACCGTGTGTATGTTGAGAGAGAGAGAGAGAGAGAGAGAGAGAGAGAGAGAGAGAGAGAGAGAGAGAGGAAAGAGAGAGAGACATGCGAAGGAGACAGAGATAACGACAGAGAGGTTTTTTCAAAAGATCACCAGTCACTCGTATAAACGATTCGTAACTCGTCGCAAGTAACAAGAAACAATTCATCTTTTCTAACCTCTTCGTGCCAACGAAGTCTCAAAAATGTTGAAGTTGAACGATGTCCCTTTCCTTACGATACAAGGCTGCGAACCAAACTGAGACGTAGAAGAGACAAGGAGTGTAGCCGCCGCGTCCGATGCTGGAGCCGCACTGTCGAACATCGCTGCTCTCTCTTTCTCTCTTTCTTTCATTCTCCCTCGTTTTCCTTCGCTGTAGTAGTAGCGCACGCGCTCTTCCATGCAATAGTAGAAAACGTGCCTTCTCGATATATTCTATCAAATGGTATTTTATATAAAATAGAAAACTACCCGATATATTTCAATAAAAAAAAAATTAATAATAATAATAATAATCATCCTTTCTGGGTTTGTTTTTTTACCGTTCATGACAGACACATATGCAATATTTTTATAAAAACAAAAAAATTTTTATAAAAAAATATTGCGTATGTATTTGTCAATTACGAAGACTAGAAATAACATTCAAAAAATGAAAAATCGTCACGTAATTGTCACAGTTACTGTATTCGGTGTTAATTATTCTTGAGAAATAAAAAATCAATTTATTTAAAAATTGTCGAGTACTCGATGCAAATGAAAAACATTTATAGAATAAATATGATTTAATATCGACGTATGCATATGATTGACTCATCATTAGTTCTGTGAATATATATCCTCGACATTCACTTGTGTATATGCTTCCTGAATATGCTTACACACGGTTATAATAATCGTTATCTGACGCGAACGGAAATATGAACAAGATTAAACAGTCAGGGAACGATGACTTCTTCTCACGTATTGTCACTATTTCAAATGAGTTCCAATTCTCTTTCTCTCTAAAAACTAAATATTTATAAGAACAGTAATTCGAAAAATATTAAATTATGTTCGTATATTAATTTTGTTATATACGTATTGGTAGGTTAGATATTCTACAAATTTTATCATTTTTATTACAAATATTTATCACGAATGTTGGAAGTCGGATGCTTCAGCAGATATATTTTTACCCGGAAATGCTAAATGATACCATGTATTCCAATATATATATATATATATATATATATATATATATATATATATATATATATATATATATATAAATCTGCTTCATGTATGAAAAAATTACGATATAAGAATATTTTCATCTTTTAATATCACTTCATCAATTTCTTAATTTTACAAAGCTATGAAGTTATCAGAAGTGTGTAAAATCAAATAATATTAAATTAATTATAAACACATAATTTATTTACATTTTATTCCATAAACAATTCATACGTAATCATGAAACAATTTAATTTTATTGTCAAAATAACCGATGAAGACCTCATAGATTTGAATAATAATTTAAAAGAAAAATAATGTTTCAAATCACTATTTTCATTTGGAAACCTAACCTAATGAAGCTTTAGAAGAATTTATGTCAGATCTTAACTTTTATCTCACTCAAAAGAACTTTAATTTCATTTTTATAATAATAATTGAATAATTTTATTTCCACATAAATAAATTATATAGTGTTTAAATTGTACTGCACATCAATTATCAAATAGACATTAACGCTCTAAATTTATTTACACATTAAATGAAAGACCACGAATCAATGTGCCACAATGTGTTCATTGTTGATTATGAACAATTTTGATTGGTTGAATCTGGAATGTATCTCATTGGCTTAGGTTGACCTACCACGACCGAGATAATTCTGTATTTTTTTTTTTGTTATTGAGAATATAATTGTACAGTATTATCATGAATGAAAATATATTTAATACTCAACAATCTTAAGTAAATTTTAAATTTGCAAAGAAAAATATATATAAAATATAATGACGCAATAGTTATGAATGGAAAAACAAGAAATAAAAAGTATAAATGTCAATGTATACTTTTTAAAAATTTATGACATTACATTAGAAAAATATTGAATCTTAAATTTATGGTTAATATAATCTAAAAACAAAAGAGTTTTATCGAATCAAAAATTCAAAATAGTGTAAAACAATCCATATCCATTCATATTTATATATATGTAGGTCTACCTATATACGAAAATATATTTTTTAAAATAATTTCATCTTACCATAACCTAACTTCACCGAATAAACGGTTAATACAACTCAAATCCAAAAAACGGAAACGGAGTCAAATATATGTCCCTTTTATGCCATTCCGCAAATTATGACCAATCGTATTTCTCTTCACCAAACGTCGTCCTCGCTAGATGTGTTCTCATTGGTAGTAACATACCGTTTCGTTTCCCTCTTACTTTTATATACTTAAAACAAATGTATCATCGACAATATTCATTGATTGTGAATAATTCTTATTTTTAAAATAAATTTAGCAGTATTCAACAAATAAAACGCAAAATAATAAGGTATTAAAAAAAATGACGAAGCAAATCGGAAAAGTAAATGGTCGCTGGATTGACTTGGACGTACGGCGGCAGGCAGCGCCGTAGACCTGCGCAAAGGGATTCTCAAATCTGACCGTCACCTGTATTGAAAAGGTAAGCAATTCTGTAGTCATTAAATCGAAATATCTTACTGTGATTTTCATCCACGGTTGTCGCGAAAAGGTAAGGGATTATCGTATGGAGGATGCGTCATCGTTCGGATCGATTGTCACGCGTAATCACGTTCACGAGATCAACAAATATGTTCCCGAGTTGTCAAGCGTCTCCGATGTGTTCCCCACTCGCGGGGGAGGTCGAGGATCTGCTGTACTACGTTACCTCGTCGTATCGTCGGCTGCATTTCATAAGTATTTTCATCGTCGTGACATATCGCGAGCATCGTCTTTCGCGTTCGCCGACACATTCGATTCAATCGGCGGGAAAAATCAGGCCGGTTTATGTCAAGTGCCGAGTGAAAACTTTCACTCGCGTACGCAAGAACGACGGATCGTTCGCGGACGGCGGTGTGCGGGGTGCGGGTAACGTGTTGTATGTACGTATGTACGTGCAACTGCCGTCCTAACGTTAACGTCCCCGATTTTTCTTCGACGACATCTACAAAGTGTCCTGACGTTGACAGTGCATCAGACAACGAGGCTAAGATTTAACGTAGGATTATTTCTAATCGTTGATCCATTATCGTATATCGTCGATCATTGTCGATCCTATGTTCGACATAAATAACGAATGTCCCTTGTCGCGATTCCCGCGGTTTTCATGCCGCTGCCGCCACCGCGCGGCTTCTATTTGGCAAGTGGACTTGTTTGTTGTGCGTGCCGTATCATCTGTCATGGCGTGTCCACTTTTCTTGCGGCGGGTTACTAGCCGTCACTACTGCCGTCGATTCTCTTCTTTTTTTTTTTTAACTAGCCATGCGACAACGTATTCGTGGTAGACGATTGATAAGGACGACAATGACGATTATAACGACGACGATGGAACATGTGACTCTTTCTCTCTTGAGAAAGAGGGATTAGAGAAAGAGGGAAAAAGAGAGAACAAACGAAAGATATATCCCTTATTGCTCGAGAATTGATCTTATTTTTCTATCTTTCATCCTGACACATACCGTCGTGCATGTCCGCTCGAGGCAGGGTTGGTTGGTCGGTACGAAGGAAAGGGAAAGAAACGAGTATGGCGGCCACCGTGCCGAGCCACGCGCCATGTCGAGTTACTCCCGGTGCACGTTTCGAGAGAAATCCCATTGGTCCCTTTTACTCACCTCTCCTCGTGTTCCCATTTTCCTCGACACCTCGTAATAACCGCGGCCTTTTTCGTCTTTGTGATCTTTATTTAAGAGATTTATCTGGTCTGTTGCATATTATTTCTTCTTTTTCTTCTTTTTCTTCTTCTTCTTCTTCGAGAGAGAGAGAGAAAAAGAGAAAAAATAATTTTTCATTAGTTAAAGCTTTTCTCATTTACAAATTGTCAATTCTTCCGATATAACGTGTACATATATATATATATATATATATATATATATATATATGTAACAAATAGTAGAGTAAAACTTGAATACGATTTCGAAATAATAAAGAACCTGTTTTTTTCACGATGTATGTAGGTCATCTTCTCAATCGAACTTTTATAGCATCATTAGATGATATATGTAGCTTCTTCGAAAAAACAAAAAAAAATATTCAACTGATTTTCGTTACGATTATTATTATTAAGGTTTATTCCAAAATTAGATTCTAAGTTTTGATGTTACCAAATTTGTGTCCAGTGTAAGTACATATTATGTACTTATCTACATTTCTTACGAAGCTTTTACCCCTTCCTTACATATTTTTCGACGTCAAGCTCCGCCTACTCGACTAATAACAGTTGAGGTGACATCGAAACGATAATAGTTTTACTTTGAAGATTATTTAAATCGATCTTTTTGATATCGATCATGGAGGTCTCTCTCTCTTTCAATCGAAATTCAAATAAAAATATCTTATGGAACTTTCTCTTTCTCTCTCTCTCTTTCTCTAATCAATCAATTGTTGCTAGATAACGCCATTGACAAAACACTCGTTTTCAGTGTGAGAGAAATTTCAATCGAATTAGATTAAGTGAAAATAGTTACGCGAGTTTGGTGGATCTCTCTCTCTCTCTCTCTCTCTCTCTCTCTTCTCTTCTCTCTGACTCTTAAAAACTTTCCTAAACGCGTAACTTAACGCGCGCAAATCGTAATCTTGAGCGTGCGCGCGCGTCTACACACACGTAACAGTACATTCTCCTTTCGAGAATTTAAGGCAACGGTAAAAGTGAGGACGAAAGTTAGATTACTAGGTAATCATGTCAGGGATGCATTTGTTTGAATTCTACCTGGACGCTAATATGATTTCTAAAAATAACCTATTCATACGATCACTATAATTATCTCTTTTTGATTTTCATTAACTAATATCTTTTCGAATGATCGGTACTTTTAACATATGGGAAATATATAAATCATTCTAATGATCCATATCGTGAACGGATGTCAATTTCTAAAGTTTTTATTATAAATTTAAAGTTTTTATTGCTTATACGATATATTTTTAAGTTTTTCTCATCTTGATTGATATTATGCGCGCTTGATATGATACATCGACATTTTTTCTTAAGATCTAAAATGTTAACTCTTTCAAACTACAGGATACTCAAAACGAAACTAAATTTAAATTAACGGGTCAGATCTTCAAGGCTAAAGTGTTGTGCATTGCGTCGAATTCGTTATATTGTATATGTTTGTGTGGGGATCGTGGCGACTGGTACACACGTGTGTCACCACTTTCTCAACGATTACTATAGTATTAACGAAACGCGTGTGCGACAAGATACAAGGTATAAATAAGTATAAAATGGATATGTAGTTTGTTTGAGAATCATAAAATCCTTCTACAAATTTAATTGCGATAAAAGATCATATAATATACACGTTTCAACTAGTTTTGATTTTAAAGCGAATAATAAAAGATTGATATAATAACGATTTCGTTTATTATGTATCAAGCTTTAAGCTCACAAATATCATAATAACTTGCATCATTATCAGTTGGCGCGTAATCGAACAAACAAAGATTGTAACCGGGTTAGTAACAAGTGCGAACAGCCTTCAATATCGCGTAGAAGACAAAAAAAGGTTATATTCCCTGTCTCTGCCAATCGTGATCATAGAAATTGAATGAATCTTTATTAACCTACTTTCTGGAGTAACTACTGACACATTATTTGCCTGACTTCATTGAAACATTTCTTGTCTTTGGCGATAATGTGTAGTGATAAGAACGTATTATTTACACTTTTCGTGTCGTTTCGGTAATGGTTGTCGTCGTCGTCGTCGTCGTCGTCGTCGTTATTTGTCGTCGATGCAACCATTGTACTGTGCATTCGCTCGTACCGATTTACCGATGTTGCCACTCCTCCCTGGAGAGGGAGAGAGAGTGGGGGAGGGAGGGAGAGAGAGAGAAAAGAGAGAGAGAGAGAGAGAGAGAGAGAAATAAAAGAAGGAACGAAAATATGGCACCTTGAACGGTTAGGACGAATAAAGAGACAAGACCGAGACGAGGACGCGACAAACGCCACGTGCACAACGTCAGAGAAATATACTTTAAAAGAAAGAGAACAAATTCGGTATTCGAAGGAAAACTGCTTTTTCATACATTTATGTTTATCGATTTTAATAAGAATTTCGTATACACAATGATGAATGATTATATTGCCTGTCTAATGATATCGTACCTATTTGTTATTAAAATGATACAAATAACTACACAATTGATTTACGTTATAGAATTTTGAATAGTAAATCATGTAATTTTGGTGTTAGAAATATAACCTAAATTATTTTTGAATAAGTTCCGTCGCATATTTTCTTTCATTCGATCAGATATATTCAAATATATATATATATATATATATATATATATATATATATTGTGTGTGTGTGTGTGTGTACACATAATACATTTATATATAATCTAAATGTAATATCAATTTCATTTTTCTTATTGAACATGGGTACAGTACGGAAGACCGGCCGGCTCGATGCGCCATGTGTGTATGTATGCATGTAAATCAAGTTGATAAGTCGGATCGTCGTAGCCCGGAATGTAGCTCGCATATGTATACGTTTATACAAAAACAAAACAAAAAAAAAACGAATAACGAAAAAAGAATAAAAAAATTAGAGATGTTATTTTAAGCCGTTCTGTAAGTCATATTATTCGCACGTTGCACTCTGTTGTGGTTTTCATGCTTCCTATTTTTAGGTATCTGTTTTGCCGGTGCGGATATGTTTTCTACTTCTCTCTCTGTTTCTCTCTTTTTTTCTTTTTTCTTAAGCTTAGAGAGCCGGTTTCGCTCCACGAGAGTCAAGAGATTCAGAGTCGTGCATAGAACGAAACGTATGTATGTTGTATGTATGTATGTATTTCGGATTACAACGGCCACATGCGCGCGTCGTCCATGATAAGTTTCCTAATCCTTCTGGAAACCTTCGAAAACTTTCTTCTCTTCGAATGTTTTTCAATAAGATTATTCAATCAAGAAGAATTCGAATGTCGTGTATATGTATTTTCTTCGTTGTTCGCAACGGAACTATAGAACGTAAATACGTTATCGATTATTTTATGTATTATTTATATATATTTATATCAATAACGTTTGTGAGATATTTCTTGATATACGTATTTGTTCGATGATTGCGATACCCCATAAATTGGAAAAGGATTTCTAACCAAATTTGATTCCGTTTTATAAGTAATTAAGATTTCTTTCTTTCTTTTTTTTTTTTAATGAATTTTTTTACTCCTGCATTACAGGAAAGTGCAGTGGTTAGCTTTTTGAGATCGTAAGACGCCCTCTTGTCGCACGCGTGCTGCAACATTGTGCGTCTCTTGGTTGCGCGCATGAGCTACGCGTGCTGCCTTGCTGCCAGCTTGTTGTACGTGCGTTCATGCGTTTGTCTCCGCGCACGTCACACAACGCGTAGCGTCTCTTGTCTGTATACACTGCCAGCTGGAAGTCGGCGGCATCGTTAGTGTATTATCGTTTGAATATATTTCTTAAATAAACGTTTATAAAGACAGAAAAGATTCTTTTTCACTGATTTATGAAAGTTGTTTTCTCGTCTACAGTTCTAAGCATCGTGTTTAAAAGCACGCGATATTATGATCTACAAGATTAAGCAGCAGTTTTCGTGTCACAGGAGGATGCTATTTTTGATATTTTCGCGTTACGAGACATTTGACAAATTTATGGTGAACAGTATTGTGTGATCAGTGTAATGATTTCATTCATTATTTTACGTTATTCTTTTACAAACGATTGATTTTATATCATATTTTCTTCCCTTAATATGTTACAGAAAAAACATTAAGATAACCGGCAATATGTTTAGTTTTCATAAACCCAAAGTTTATCGATCCAGTACTGGATGCTGTATTTGCAAAGCTAAATCAAGCAGGTATTATTCTCACTTAAAATTTGAATATTATCATTGATCAAATTTATATCTATTTTATTCTCTTACAGTTCAAGATTTACAGACAGCAAAAAATATGAAGATGATTTTATGGAATGTTTTCAATTAGAAGAAAGACGTACTGGAGAGATTTGTAATGCTTGTGTGTTGTTAGTAAAGAGATGGAAAAAGTTACCAGCTGGAAGTAATCGTAACTGGAGACATGTAAGTTATATTTTGATACTTCTGATAGAATATATACATGTGTGATAATGTTAATAAAATAATATTTTTATAGGTTGTAGATGCTCGTGCAGGGCCTGGTATTAAATCATTAACAAAATTTAAATCAAAAAATAAAAAGAAACTTAAAGATGCACCTGAAAAATTTGAGAAAATAATGAAGAAAAAGAATATATATATAAAATCAGAGACAGAACGTGAACAAAGTCCCGCAATGAGTGATGATTTAGTTGGTGAGTTACAGAATGGAAATTAACTTTATTAAATATAGAAATACATATCAAAAATTATATTTACACATTCCTTTTTCTTAGAAGATTATGTGCCAGAAAATAGTAGCAAGTGTTCTAGTAGAACAGGTAGTCCTACTGGCAGTGATGATATTAATGCAGTTGACAAACCTTTAGATATTGCACAAGAGGATTCTGATATAAAAAATGATTTAACTGTTAATGGCTTTATTGACTTATCTTATTTCAAAAGGTATTATTAGAAGTTTATTTAAAAATTCAGATATAGTAATAATTGAGTTATTTAAAAGAAAAGTTATATTTGATCAAAGCTTCTTTAAAAACAAGTGATTTTATTTTTTAGGGAAATTATTTGCTGTGGTACAATATTCAAAGGCCCATATGGAGAAGTTATAATAGACCCAGCATTGATAAAACCATGTAGAGGTTGTCTATCTAAGCAAAGACAGCAACAATCAAATGTGTTGAGAAATAGTCCAGTACATAGTTCAGCATCGGCAAGTCCTGTTCATAGTTCTGCATCTGCTAGTCCTACCCACAGCGTAGAATCAGGTGTAGATTCAGCGGTGACAAAACAAACAAGTAAAACATTTAGTGATTCGTCTTCTGATTCTGGTTATGACGAATCTTCTAATCAAGGGGTTGGTGAGGGTAAAATTACTAAAGTAATTATGAATGTTAATCCCAACCTCAAACCGATTGTTAAAACACAACCGATAAAGAGTGTGCAGTTAAAAGCTATCCCTGTTGTATCGGAATCTGTCAGGTTAAAGTCAGATGTGCCAATAAAATTGGTGCCTATAAAACAAATAGACCAACTTTCTTGTAAGCCATTATCTTTAGTATCGTCAACCAATGTTACTTTAAGCAGTAGTTCGCATACTATTGTTACCGTCCCTGCCAACCCACTTGTTGATTTTACAATGCATGCAAGTCCTTCTAGACAATCTGTTTCTAATTAATGTCAATTCTCTTATAGAGGTTTAATTTATTATTTTTTCTCTTTTTTCTTATATAGGTAGATATATATGTTATGACACAAACTTATTTTTTAAACATGCTACCATCATTGCCCAGACAACAAAGGCTATGGAAGGATGTGTTTAAAACTTTATATTAAATACAATTGAAGAGTTTATAATGTTATGAATGGGGATAACTGATTTCTTAACTAGGGTAATTGTTATGACATGCATTAGATAAGTAGTGCTCTTTGAAAAAAAAAAGAAAAAAAATGTAAAGAATTTTTATTCCTACTCGTTGATAAAGTTGATAAAAGTATTTGTAACTATGTATGATATTGACTTTATATGAGTAACACGTTGAAATTCACTTTACATTTTCCAAATAGTTGTAAAAAAGAGAACAATCGAATAAGATCATAAAGTTTTTATTGACCATCGTTTATAGCATATGTAAAGTATGTTATAAACTGCCATATCTTATAATTGCTAACCTTTCATAAATTTGATAAATTTTCGAAAGGTTATCAATTTTTCTCCAAATTTAATAAGCTCTATACATTTAAGTATCGTTATAAGAATATTGTGAAGACATAAGTATTAACTCAATAAGACAGCAGATGGCAGTTTATTATATTTCTGGACTATGCATCTATAAGAGTACTATATAATATAAAAGTTTATCCATCCACAGCTTCAGTTTTCTGGGTCAATCTTTGCAATCGTATATGTGAATACTTATGTGGATGTCCCAAAATGCCAATCAATCTTTAAATGTTCGGGTCCAAAAATTCTGAAAAGTAATTCATATTAACTAGGATCTAATGTTGACATTGTACCAGATGCATTTGAAATTATCTGTGCAAAACTCCATGACGTTAAAATTAAGGAATCCAATGATGTGTTCAGGTAATATTATCCTGATCCACTTAGAGCAATAATATACAAATTAACTTTTTAATAAAATATCTGAACTTTGATAAACTTTATCATATCACTATGATGATATATTTAGGCAGTATTACTAGGGACGAAAATTGGTTAAGAATATGGCAATCAGATTGGCGAACTGGACCAGCAAATTAATTAAGATATTTTGAGATGAGCAATGAAGACACAAAATAGGAATGGGCTGAATCAATTTAATACGAAATTTAAGGATAATAAGAAATAAGTAAAGGCTGGTAGTTCCTAGATTTCAGAAATGGACACGTTACAGAAAGATAACACAAACTAATGTACCTGTTGAAAACAGATTATTGTGATTATTCTCCAGATCTTAGTTGAATCATACACGTTTTATGCACAAAAAATTTTCTGATAAGAAATATGTATTTTATTAGGAAAGTCCATGTACGATCGCAAAAGGCTTTCTTATTTCATTTCTTTTTTAATATCCTTTTGAATTTTTAATTAAAAACTTATATTAAAAAATATTTCTCAATCTACAGAACTCTTATTTAAGATAGCAGTGCATTTTATAATACATACACAAACGATTTTGGATTTCCATGGATATTTTTAACGAAGTTTAAAGCTTGGTCCACATAGACAAGAGCTGAGCATTTTATATGTGCAATATATATTGCTAATTTTGTCTAGATTCAAGCATGTTACTAAATTTTAATATAAATGGCTGATAACAATCTTCTGAATCTGATAACAACCATTAGAAATATAAATAAAGTTTGTAAAATTTGTGATCTACTGTCATACTTTAAGTCCATTCGACAAGAAATTAAAACCATGATTCAACTCTTTTCCATCTAGGTAAAAGCTGTTGTGCATATGAAATATAAATAAAAGATGAAAACCTCAAAGTAAATAATTTCGATCAATGGGATATTCGTGCCTGCAACTATTAGAAAGGAAAAGAGTTAATATACAAATTTTTATATAATATTATGCACTGCCCATCTGGCTTAAGTGGATTTATAATGAATAAGGAAAAAAGATTATTTGTATGAAGATAAATATTGAATATATATGATTTGTCAAAGGACGATGTAAGAAGCTGCCTTGCCCTTTGACAAATTTTCATTATACATTTATATTGACTAGGAGAGTCTATGATCTCTTTATTGTGAATATTAATTTCCTTTGTAACTAACATTATAATTTACGATTTATAATAGTGAAAAGGACGGATCATACTGGTTAAATAAAATGAAATATCATAATATCACACTATGGAATTATGATGTTTATAATTTATTCATAATAAAAACTGTAATTATTCATATAAGTATTCTATAAAAATAGTACACTTCATATTATCATTAATTATTTATCAAATTTAATTTGTGCAATGATCCTTCCTTGTAAAAAGATAAATAATTGTTTAATTTATTTATTTTTTAAGTCAAATTTATTGCAATATAATATTCCTTGCTATACAAAATTATATATTTTTATACAGATTATCTTTGCTTTTTATGCTACATTTTTGTGTGTATATTGATAGAAAAGAAAATATTAAGAATCACATTTTCCAGGTCAATCTGTTCGCAATATTCTAGGAATTATTTATTTTTGATTATCTTGTAAATTGAAATTAATAATTCATTATTTTCTAAGAAAACTATACTTATATATATATATAAGAGAGAGAGAGAGAGAGTCATGGATTAATGGACACCATTATAGTCAGTTCGAGTAGTATGTGTTCGAAGAAATATGATTGGGTGATACATATGGTATATATTTAAAAACGTGTTTTTGAAAAGAGAAAATGTTAAACCAAAAGTTTATTGATGAACATTATGCAGGATTTAGAGGAGCTCATTTTATTTGCTGCTAACTATTATTGTCATAAAATAAAATGATATTTCTCATGAATATGAAGATAAATTCAATATATGCATACACTTTAAAAGTAATTTGATTAATTTCAAAATAATTGATTAAATATTACTAGAAAATTTCTTTAGAACAATCTACAATGAAACAGGACAGATGACAAGGTTGTGCTTATATAATATTAAGTCTAAGATTTAATCAGGTATTTATATTATCCTTATGTCAAAGAAGTATGTGTGCATTTTTATTCTAATTAATCGAAACCAATGTTTATACTATAATTAAGGTTTATCATATAAAAACAGCAATATGATTTATATTAATGATATTGATAGTATAAATGTATGTGTATTAATTTTGGCAAAATATGCTAAAAAAAATCCTTAATCATATTTTTCACATTGTAGCCATTGATAAAATGTCTACAAACATGACTGATGTAAGGAGTTCAAATATTCTCTCTTATGGTGTGACCTGGCAGATTCCAAACAAGTACCTTTTATCAAGAATCATGCAAGATTGTAATTTTTTAAATTAACTGCCATATCAGGTTTCTAAAATTTTCAAAGATACAAGAGATTTTGATAACAATTTTAAAAGATTATAATTAATCCTATATATACGATAAAAATCTCTAATAGACTGATAGTTTAGAAACCTGATTTAAAGTAATATTAATAATAATAATATATAAAAGAGATTTTGCATAAATCTTGCAAGTTTCTACTACGAATCAATTACCCTAATGCACTATGGTATTAAATATAATGTTTACTTAGAATAACGTGGTGCAACTAGAAGCATACAAAATTTTCTCTATACTTGCTTATAAATTTATATATATATATATATATATATATATATATATATGTATATATATATGTATACATATACATACACACAAACACAGACACATATATATACATATACTAAAGATCAGTGTTCGTCCTTCTGATTCTTGTTATTAAAGAAACAGGTTTTTCATAATATGCATTTATATTACGAACGAATTGTCTTTTATATTAGATGAGGAAGAGAATATAAAATTTTTTGAATACATTATGGCAGGGATGAATATGTATGTAAATATATGCTAGGAGGCATTCGATCTCGCAAGATGTTCTAGTTATACGATGACTTTTTCATCATTGTGCTACTTGTTAACATCAGAAAACATCAATATTAAGTACGATTCTGAGACTGATCGATGTATTTAGCAGATAACTCTAATTTACACAAAACTGTTAGCTGTAGGTAAATATTGTAACATTTATAAATATGATATGAAATTCTAATAATAACAGACAATGACTGCCGTAATTAATATTCCATAATTACGATGATTATTCTGTTTATATAATGATTATTATATATTTGGGTGTATGTACGTATAAACACACACACACACACACACACAACACTATATAATTAATCAATTGATTACAATCATAAAAGCACCTTTGCAATTATTACTACTCTCATTGAATTTATAAAAATTGTATATAATTGAAAAGATTATGGTTACACACACACATACACACTTAAACCATGTACAAGATTGTAATAAAAAGATTATTTGTAAGAATTCATCAATCATACAAATTAGAATAATAACAATAACAATAATAGTAAGAATAATAATAATAATAATAATAATAATAATAATAATAATAATAATAATAATAATAATAATAATAGTAATATGATTAATGCAAAGTAACATTGTGCCGATATGCTTGGTCGACATACATTACCCAAACTCAAATTTGTGTCAATTAGTCTCATTGCAACAAGATTTAAATGTTAAGAACCATATTCTTAGTATTGTAGATATGTTGTAAAAATAAGTACATATTTTGTTTTTTAACAAAATCGACAAATCAGCAAGTTTCTTATTAAAGTAATGAATTTGTATTATATAGATGTGTGTATATATGTGTATATATATATATATATATATATATATATATATATATATATATATATATGTAAGAAGTCTGTGAGATACCAAATTTCATAGCTGAATAAATAAAATATATGTTGCATACAAATTATATATATATGTGTATATATATATATATATATATATATATATATATATATAGAGAGAGAGAGAGAGAGAGAGAGTATATTTATAATTTTTATAAGATTTTTTTTATCTCTCAATATCGTATATTTACCTTGAAAAGATCAGTTTATCTTTGTGTACATGTATATTCTAGATTTTAATAACAATGAGTAAATATGAGAAATTTTTATTTAAATTCTTGTTATGAAATAATTGCAACTTATAAAATAATAATCTATAATATTATTATCAAAAGTTAGTAACTCTATATTTATCCGTTATTATCTTAAGTTAGCAAGCAATAGTGAACAAATATATTTTATGGTGCTAAAAAAATTAAATCTGATAATCTTAATCAATATTTAATTTCACAAGGAGAAAGATATAATACGTGCACTATATTTATGAACAATTTTTTAATATACAGTATTTTATATTACATATTTTATAATTTATATATAATATTATATATACATATATAATCTTATAAATTATCATAGTAATTATCTTTCAATTTCAATGAACGAATTCGTCTATACTTATGATTCGTCCTACAACAAGTTAAAATCTTATTTTTGGCATTGCGTATAGATGTCAGTATTGTCATGTTATTTCGAGCACGCATAACCATGCATTCAGATGCATTTTGTGTCGTAGCAAGTATACTGATGAAAGATCTTCCTCTCTCTATACAGCCTTTTCTCTAATGTATTTCGCTGTTTAGATATGAGTACAATAATTCATAAAAAAAGGTCAGTCTCCGAGCTTAAAATGATTTTTAATTTGCTTGTACCAGATTGTTCAATATAAATCAATTGATTATTTTAGAACAATGCTCACATTCATACAAATCTTCGTATTTTTATATTTTCCATTGTATCGACAGCCGTTAAAGAAGGTGAAGCTATTTCTTCGATGTCATAACTATTTTCTCCCCTTTCTTTTTTATGTGCAAATCAAGGTGGTACTTGCACACTAACAACTTTTCTTACAATATGATGAAATATTTGAAACCAAGATTAATAACTTTCGATGTAACTGGAACATTATTAATGACAAAGTTAGAGGAACATTATATTGAGGTCGGACGTAAATATGGCTTATCGATCGAACCTCGTCGATTGGCGCAAAGTTTTAAAAGCAATTTCCAGCGTCTCGCTGTTGAACATCCCATATATGGAAAATATACTGGTCTTGGATGGGAAAATTGGTGGAGAACGATTGTTTATAACGTATTTAAAGATCAAAACAAGAACATTCCTTCTGAGACTCTTGATAAGGTGAAAACATGACATTAGCACATTAACACGTTGTATTTAAGTTTTTCTATATAAAACAAAAGAAAACGGCAAGAGAGATAACAATTGCGTCTTACACCATTTTGCGTAGTTTATGTTTAAAATACAATGGTCTAAGTTATAATTTATCTGGTAAAAAATAATACGTCTCCTATTTGGACGATATATTAAGAGAATGTTGAAAATACGTTTCATTGATATCAATTATTAATATTAATACAAATATGATCTTCTTTTATCTATCGAAAAATAGTATCGACGATATTGCTGATTCTCATAATTTTGTAATCAAAGAAAAAAAAATCATTGTCGTAAAATGAAAACTAGTATTTTTTGTTAATGGAAATAGACATTTAAAAAATTTGATATATATATATATATTATAATTATTGTTGTTAAGAGGTTTATTAGTGATCGTGTTATTTACGTCTTTTATTTTTAAAATTTTTAGGTTGCAAATACCCTAATAGAATGTTACAGTACAAGTAAATGCTGGCATATGTATCCAGGTACGATCGAATTGCTCGAATGCCTTCGTAAATATAAAATTGTTTTAGGAGTGATATCCAATTTTGATGAGAGATTGGAACCAATTTTAATTGATCTCAAGCTTAGACCCTTTTTTTCCTTTGTATTAACATCGTACAATTTTGGCAAGGAGAAGCCGGACGTATCGATATTCGCTGAAGCTCTACGACTAGCGAATAAAGATCAAAAAGTAGATATCGTACCTCGGCAGGCTATACATATAGGCGATATGATAGATAACGATTATTTTGGTGCCAAAAATGCACAATGGAATGCACTTTTGATCAGTCACGAACATAAATCTATAGACGAAAGAAAAGTTTGTAAAGAAGATATTTTTATAAATCTTCAAGATCTACATAGGCACTTTGAAATGTTTTTAAATAAAATAAAAGATCGAAAAAATGTTTGAATTATGATAAATAATATGAAAATAATTTTTTCAGTAGCATATTAACAACAATTAGAAAATAGTTAATGACTTCGTGGTATAATTTTGTTGATTATAGAAGCTTTGTTTATTTTTAACCTTATGATACTGTTACATATTACTATATTTAATTAGAAGTATAATAAAAAAAAAAAATGTATAAAATATTTTAAACTTATTTATACAATTTATTTTTTGTTGATGAATCTTGAAATAGATTGCAAATATGCACTTTCGTTTTTATTAAATGCCCA
The DNA here is from genome assembly GCA_911387685.1 of Dolichovespula media. Classification (NCBI taxonomy): domain Eukaryota; kingdom Metazoa; phylum Arthropoda; class Insecta; order Hymenoptera; family Vespidae; genus Dolichovespula; species Dolichovespula media. Next base: position 8,575,079 of record OU426851.1, on the reverse strand, counting down.
ATATTTTATTTTAACATCTCATACAACTAACACAACAAAAATACATAAAATGTATACAAATGTATATAAAATGTGTATATAAAAAAGTATCAATTACATTTGATCCAATTTATTTGTTCCAATAGGTGCATAAAAAGTATTTATATTTTGCTTATTCTTCAAAGCCTTGACTGCATACCACCACTAGCAATAATTGTTTCCCCAGTAATATATGATGCATCATCACTTGCTAAAAAGGCAGCAATGCCACTTATCTCATCTGGCTTTCCAATTCTTCCAAGTGGAATTTTTTCTATAGCAGCTGCATTTGCTGCTTCAGATTTGTGCAACTATAAATTGTCACAGATATAGAATTTATTTTCTTTTTTACCAAGTAGAGATATAAATATAAAAAAATTATTTAAACATACTGGCTCCGAGAATTTGGTTTCGATAATACCAGGTGCTATGCAATTGACGCGAATTCCATATGTTGATAAATTTTCAGCAGCAGCTTTACAAAGTCCTAACAATGCTGTTTTACTAACCGAATAAACTCCAAGAAGCTGAAATTATATAGAATGGAACATTGGCAATGATCTAACTTATAATTAAATTATATTCTGTACTAATTTATAAACAATAATAGTACTTTGATTAATGTATGATAAAAATACATACATTAAATGGTTGATATCCTGATATAGATGATATAATAGTTATTGATGGTGATTTACTATCTTTTAAAAGAGGTAAAGATTCTTTCATAAGTAAATATGTACATTTAACATTGATATCAAATATTTTATCCCACACTTCCTCTTCACTTTCTAGAACTGGTCCAGCTTGTGGATTTACAGCTGCATTAGAAACCAAAATATCTAGACCTCCGAATATAGATTTTGTCTAAAACATTCTTGTTAGTTGTTCTTAATAACCTATATAAAAATCTATACAATATTGTATTTATACATTTTTTGCAACATACTTCATCAAATAATTTTTTTCTTTGTTCAGCTTTTCCTACATGACAAACAGTACCAGCCACAGATAAACCTTCTTGAAGTAATTCGTTCACAGCTTTCTTTACATTAGATTCTTTTCTGCTACTGATCATAACTTTGGCACCTTCCTGAGCTAAACGTTTCGCTATAGAATATCCTATCCTATAAGAAGATATTAACTTGATAATTCTAATAGTATTATTTGATTATATAACATTTTATTTTAATTGGAAATTACACATATATTTATATTCATATTAAATAAATTAAGTAATAATTACCCATCTGTAGATGCAGTAACGATTGCAACTTTTCCTTCCAGTCGTTTGCATTTTACCTGTGTAATATTACTAAAATTTCGCATATTTCGATTTAAAATCACCCGTAACATAGTTCAATAATGACACGACTCTATTGTGGAATCAATAATCATAATGATAACCTTCGTTAGCATACATTTATCATAGAGTTAAAGTATAATTTATTAGGATCATATATCAAATATAAATAAAAGAAAACGTATAATTACACTTACGTTGACGTAACGTAACTTTATAAACATATGTATTATTTATTTCAATGTAAAAAATATTAATTTATTTATTATTCGATATTATTAGCATCATTAATAATTAATACGTTTTGATAATGAATTTGATATGAATAATTTTGGTTGGAAAAGTTAGATACATTTCTTTTTATAATAATCACAAAAATTAAATCATGTGATTATTTAAGTAAAATGATAATATAAATGTTCATATAAATACGCTTCACGCATAACGTCTTTATTTACTATTAAGAGCACCAATAATCTTTGCGCGCGAAATATGAATATCGAAATGTTAATATCTTATCGAAAACGAATTATTGTAGTTTCCTAGAAGGTTTATTTTTAGGAAAAGAATATTTAGGAATTATAATGGTAAAAGGTTATTAATTAACATATTTAATAATTTTCGATATGGTATAAACAATTTTTAAAAATAATATTTATGTTTTATTGTTACGTCAATTCGCCACAAGCTGATATAACAACCTTTTGAGTTGTAGTACCTGACTTTGTTCCATACTTTTCCATTTTTTTTAAAACATCTAAACCACTAAGTACATGACCAAAAACTACATGTTTGCCATCTAACCAATCTGTGCGTGCTGTACAAAGAAAAAATTGTGATCCATTTGTATTTGACCCTGAATTTGCCATTGACAAAGTACCTGGTCCTGTGTGTTTTAATTCAAAGTTTTCATCTTCAAACTTATTTCCGTATATCGATTTTCCACCAGTCCCATCATTGTTAGTAAAGTCTCCTCCTTGACACATCTATTATACAGTTGTTAAGGATTCATGTGTGTGTTCTTATATTTATTAAAATTTTGTAATCTAAAGGTTAAAGAAGGAAAAGGATACAAAATCTGGAATAATCCTGTGAAAAGTACTGCCTTGATATCCATAACCTTTTTCATGAGTACAAAGTGCACGAAAGTTTTCTGCAGTTTTTGGTACAATATCTGCTCTTAGCATCATAATAATTCTACCCAATTCTTGCTTTCCAATGTTGATATCAAAGTAAACCTGTGGATTTTTTTTAGGTTTTTTCGATTGAGATGCATCATCAGTTTTTGAATTTTCATCCGTTTTAAGAGTTTCACCCGCATGTTCTTGCAGCCAAGCATCATCTGCCCATACTGGTTTTGACGAACCTTCCTTTATCTTTTGAGGCTTAGCAATATTTACTCTTATCGTCCGTCCAAATAATTCTGAATCATTCTGTCAATTAATATTGATAAATTTTGATATAATCTATCGATCTTGTATTATTAAATCAATATGTCATCAATAAGACATTTACAATATATGTTTCCAAGTTTATTTTTCACCGTATCCAAAAGATATCAAACTATATATGAAATATATAGTTTACTATAATTTATAAACATACCATATTATCTATTGCTGCTGCTGCATCTTCAGCAGTTTCAAACTCAATAAATGCGAATCCCCTATGTTTCTCAGATTCATAATCTAATGGTATTTGCACATCAATTATTTCTCCAAATGGTATAAATGCAGCATGCAGTACTTTTTCATCTACTTCTTCTGCTAAGCCACCTATATAAGATAACAACGTACTTATATAAATATCATCATTAATCGCAAACTCATTTTGATTACAAATTTCCAAGGAGGTTAGTCAAGTTGTTATCAAATATATTTATCATTTTATTCATTATCATTAAATTTATATGTTTAACAATCATTCCCATACCTACGTAGATAGTTCTCTTTGTATTGCTACTCATCCTTTGTGTTCTCGCATATGTTTCTCAATTTTTATATACACGAGACTTAACCAAATAAACACGTCTCGACACCGGCTTTATTATTGACTGAAGAACAACGGTTGTCAGCGACACTATCGCCATTATCTCAGAATAGGGATGAAAGGGGATTAATGTCAAAGCATTCAAAGAGAACCACGTTTATTATATAAGGTCAATTTGTCACGTTAATATTCACAATTGACATAGGACACTTAAACGTTGACGTAGTACTTCGGTTTTGTTACACTTGAGTAAAAACAATCATTTATAAAAGATCACGTTATTGACATATCATTAGGATTCAAACATAATAAATTGTCAAATAATTGTTTATTTGAACTTACAGGTAAGTGACATTGATAGCAATTTAACTATATAGATTTTATAATATCATTTATTATGTGTAAGTTAATAAATAATCTAGAATAATTATTTCTTAGAATTTGTTGATATTGTTCTTACAAGTATTTTTTTATTACATATATCTGAAAGTTTTGTTTTTATTACACTTTCAACAGATAAAAATGCCTGTTATTATCATGCAGTCATTAAAAGAAGGAATAAAGTTGCATTTAACCACTGCCAGCCGTGGATTACATTTGTTAAGAGACCTGGCTTATATTGACGGCAAGTGGATGGGAGCAAATAGTTGTCAGACATTTCCTGTTCTAAATCCAGTTGATAAATGTGTCATTAAAAATGTTCCTGATATGAATGTGGAAGATACTCGAACAGCTATTAATGCAGCATCTAAGGCATTTGAAACATTTAAAGCTACAACGGCAAAAGAAAGAAGTGATTTATTAAGAAATTGGTATAATCTTATGGTTAAACATTCAGAAGATTTAGCTGAAATTTTGACTAAAGAAAATGGTAAATCATTGGCAGAATCTAGAGGAGAAATTAAATATGGAAATTCTTTTATCGAATGGTTTTCTGAAGAAGCAAGGCGCATTAATGGAGAAGTTCTCCAAGCTCCAGTACATAACAGAGAATTACTTTTATTAAAACAACCGGTTGGAGTATCTGCTTTAATTACACCATGGAATTTTCCTCATGCAATGATTACCAGAAAAGCTGGTGCTGCTCTTGCTGCTGGTTGTACTTGTATTATTAAACCATCTGAGGATACACCGCTTACTGCACTAGCACTAGCTGATCTTGCAGAAAAAGCAGGTTTTCCTGCTGGTACTTTTAATGTAGTTACAACAAGTATAAAAAATTCTGCTGCAGTTGGCAAGGAACTTTGTGATAATCCTGCAATAAGAGTTGTTTCATTTACTGGGTCTACAGCCGTTGGAAAGATTTTATATAAACAGTGCGCAGGAACCATGAAACGTCTTAGTCTTGAACTTGGAGGTAATGCACCATATATTGTTTTTAATTCTGCAGATCTGGATGCAGCTGTAACAGGAGCAATGGCTAGCAAGTTCCGTAACACAGGTCAGACTTGTGTTTCTGCCAACAGATTTTTTGTACAAGCAGAAATATTTGATAAGTTTATTGAAAAATATTTGGTTAAAATTAACAGTGAAATTAAAATGGGCGATGGTAGTAAAGAAGGTGTCACTCATGGGCCCCTTATTAAGGATAGTCAATTGAAAATGGTAGATGATCTAGTTCAAGATGCAGTTTGTAAGGGAGCTAAAGTACATTGTGGTGGAAAGCCATTACCTGAGTTGGGTCCTTTATTTTATGCTCCTACATTGCTCACAGATGTTACTAAAGATATGAAAATATATAATAAAGAAATATTTGGTCCTGTGGCTGTTATTAATAAATTTCATGATGAGGAAGATGTTTTGAAAGAAGCTAATGATACTCCTGTGGGATTAGCTGGATATTTTTATTCGCAAGATATATCACAGATTTTTAGAGTAGCAAGGAAGATGGAAGTTGGTATGGTGGGTGTAAATGAAGGATTAATTTCGTGCACAGAAGCTGCATTTGGAGGTGTAAAGGAATCAGGATTAGGAAGAGAAGGATCTAGTCATGGCATTGATGATTTTACTGATATTAAATATGTATGCATAGGAAATTTAAGCCATTGACTACTAAATAGTTAAAATGAAGCAGATATAACCAATAATATGAAATGAAATTTAGAGTAAGTTTACTTTAAAAGTAAAATTCTAAATATATCCTGAGGGCTTCCATAAAAATATTTAAAGTTACTATTAGCTTATATGTAGTATATTCTTATAGTGAGAGCAATAAGTAATGTACAAATAATGTTTAGATACCATTACATTATTATATATCATAATATTTTTTTTGGATATCAACAGTAAATTAAATGACATTATTATTATATTAATTTTTTGGTTTTAATCTAAGTGTACTGATATGTATTCAAACACTAATGATAGAGTTATACAATATCGTGATTTATTTAGCATAATATACCTAATGAGTATTTATTTTTTTTTATAATGAAATAAATGATGTGATAATATTTGGCAGCACGATTTAATTTCGATTGATAAGTGTAAATATGTGCTGTTTTTTATTTGATGAATTATTTAAAAATATTTTTTACGTAATATTTATGTACTAAATACTCGAATAATAAATCAAGAACAATAAATTTTACTAATGATAAATCGATGATGATATAATGACTTCAAGATGTATGAATGTAAATGAATAAATAAATAAATATATATATATGTATATATAGTATATATGTAGTATATACTTATAATATATTTATTTATCAAATTTCTTTAATTCTTGATGGATATATTCTTTTGTTTAAAATCTTTATGTTTATACTCGTCAATTTTTTACAAAATCACTTGATGCGTTTTTTGTCTGGTATTATCTAAGCTTTAAAACGATTTCAATAATTTTCGGTATCACAATTTTAACGAGTCAAACGAAAGACATTGACTTTGTACGCTATAACTTTGCCATTTCCACTGTTGGACTTGTACTCTTTTGTGATTTCATGCTAGATCTATGAATTAGTTTACTTCGCATCACTTCGCCACGAAGAGATGCTCTCATCGAAATTCTCGTGCTAGTTCTGCCAAATGATCGGAATATTTCAGGTGCCGGGGGTTCTTTGCTTTGCGATTTTCTAGAATAAGAAGAAAGAAAAATTAATAAAAAACAAAAAATATATATATATATATATATACACTATCAACATTCGCTGAATATTCGCGTATACTTACTTCGAGAAGCAAGGAACGTCCCACATTTTTTGGTTCAAACCAAAATTTTCACCATCCTCTAAAGTCTGTGGCAGATCTTTGTCTAATGTTTCTGGGAGAAAGAGGGTCAAGAGACCTCCTATAATTCCAAATATACCTAAGAGTAATAATGGAAGGATCGAAGAGATGATATCCAAATAAACTACAAAGGGTGCCAAAATGCTAGCGACGTATCCCATTATGTGGATTAGAGCGACTCCTTGAGCACGCACTACAGTTGGCAAAACTTCAGCCGCATATTGCAAACCTATATTGTAAGAGATGTTTACCCAAAATCTTCCACATATAGCGAGAGTAGCGGAATAAATATCTGAAAGAAAAGAAAAGAAACGAATTGATAGTTGATAAAATATGTAAGCGAAAGTTATAAAAATATAACTCACTGTTTGAAACAGCGCAAGCCCAGATACTGAAGATTCCAGATATCACCATCGAACCACAGGCTAACCATCTTCTACCCCATCTGTCAAGGACCAGTGTCAAGAAAGTATCAGCTGGTAATTCGGTTGCTGCAGCAACGGTGAACGTGATGAAAACGTTTAGACCAAGATTGTCGACGTTCCTCACATGACCATCGAAGACCAGAGAGATCGCCATCCTTCGATCAAAGATTCGACAAATATAACGTCATACTACATATAATTCGCCGAGCGAAGTAGAATTCTGTAATTATCCAAAGATTGTTAAAAGATACATATGAGAATTCGAATTATTTAAAATTATTCGCTTTGAGAATCGAAATTTAACCATTTAAAATGAATTCTAGATCTTTTTGATGATCTTACCAAATCACAATGAACAATATCGTAATCTTACGTAGCCGTGGACTTTTAAATAGATCCAATACGGAATAAGATTTGTCGGCTTCCTCTTCTTTACGTATTTTAGCACAGGTTTCCTACAAATGGCGAATATATAAGAACATGTTCAGATTTTTCGATATGAATTTTAAAAGTAAAATAAAGATCATACTTGAAATTGCTTGTAAATGTCATCGGGAACCTTGGTACCATTAATCCGTTCGAACTTTCTCAAGATTCCTATGGCTTTATCTATTCGTCCTTGACTGACCAACCACCTTGCACTTTCCGGTATTAACCATGGTGATACTATAGCTAAAATTAGAGGAACGGACGTTGCCAAGCATGTCAGTCTCCAGTCGGCCAAGAAATAAGCGATCCAAGGTAAGATGCAAGATGCAAAAGTAAAGAAAATCGCTATCGACATGTTAGCAACGAATGTACGCCATTTCGGTCCGACATATTCCAAGACTATAGTATGGAAGATAAAAACGATTAAGTATAAGATAAAATTAATTAGGATTTTTTTTTCTAAACGATTGTAATTACTTACCTAATATATACATCATTGTAAAACAATTGTCAAAAGCAAAACCAAAGAAGAAACGACACACGGCAAATTCCCAGAAATTTCCGGCAAAGACCGTGGCAACGCCTGATAAAAAGCCAGTAATATTTGCTCCAACTAACGCTGGTACTCGTCCAAATCGATCCGCAATCCATCCAAATATTAATCCACCAAAAATGGCGCCAACGAAAAAGATGCTCTGGGCTGTATTTGGTAAAGCACTGTCGTCGCAAACCCATTCGAACTATAATACAAAATATATTGTATTCAGTATAATTTATAGAATAGAGAATACGATATATAATGTGTGATGAGAAAGAATTTGCAAAGTTTCAGAGTTTGAAGAGATGATTTATATCATAAAGACATGAATCATTTATAAATCAAAAAATTGTTTTTAGCAAATAATTACTTTCTTATAGATCAAGTATCTATGCTTTTAAATACTTGTATACTTTTTAATCCTTTTGATTTCTCGAAGGAATTCTACATGGTCATCGTGATATTCATGATATCAAAAACGCCCTTGATTATGTTAATTACATTCCATGAATAGTCATGGTAGCTTTCTAAATGTTCCACGTATGCCGAAGGGCAAAAAGAAACGGAAAAATATTTCTTACGTCGATCGACATCAATCTTCCAGTTAATATCTTTGAAATATCTAACCTCGGTTGCTATAGTTGAATAGGGAATGTCCGTGTAGTTGAATTCCCAACCATGCTGACACTTCTTTGTTGACCACGTCGGATCGCTGACCTTTATTCCGTTCGACAGGATCTCAGTGTAATTAGTATCGTACATGATACACTTTGAATAACCTTCGCCTTCGAGTGGTATTGCCAATGCGATTCTGAAAGTATCAAATGAATTTCTATCTTAATGAGTTCATATAATATGATGTACAAGCAAACCTCCTATAATTTGTACATTATTCATTGAACAAATCATTGCATTATACCATCTTCTACCCATCTTTTTCGCTTTGTGCAATACTTGGTGAAATACAGTATGTGTATTGTTTTGCAATTGTTTATGCAATTTTTACACCTTGTTATAGAAGGATATTTTGCAATTTTTTCTATTGTGTTATATATCGAAAGTGTTCTCAGAGTACGTTGTTGTAGGAGGATTGCTTGTATATAGGGTGATTTCTTAGATTCGATCATTTTATTTTTAAGTAAGAACATTTTTTCAAGAAAAAGATTGATTTAAAAAAATCAAATATGTATTTCTTTCCTTTTTTTTCTTATCATAATTAAATATTTGTACTCTTTTATACAATTCATTAAAAATTTGTGAATATCCTGTAGTTCAGTAACTCGATACACATGTACTTATAAAAGACGCGTTGCATTACACGTAAGCTCAACGATTTAGAAAAATATAGATCGTTTTCGATCATTACCGTTCTATATCCTATATGCGTAGACGTATAAAGAATTTCGTAATTAAGATTTTAAATTGAATGAATTTATTCTAACAGAATGAAATTGACATCTGAACGAGAATACATAATTGATTGGAAATTGATCGTTCGATCGTTTAAACGTACATATTAACTTGTTTCGTGTATCGTATCACTATTGCGTATCATCAAAACGAAGAATCTGACCAGTCCTTTTCTTTTATACACTGATACGCAACGATGACATGATATGAGAATAAGCATCTTAATTTAATGCACATGGCAAATAAAGAGCTTATTAAGAGAAAAATTCTGAAGTAAATTAATCATATATAAAAAAAAAAATGATTAACGATTTTTGTGAAAACATAAAGATATAATCTCTATTACAAAGAATGGAAAATTACAAGATCTTTTAAAACAATACATTTATTACTACGCCAATGTGATTGTATTCTTTTCAATCAACAGAATCGTCAGAAATTTCCAGTTAGTTGCATAATTCATTTGTTTTTTTCTGTTTATACCTTTGTAAATGCGTATAAATATATTATGTATATACATCGTGGTTTATCAATTCTTTTCACATGTGCTTGCAAGTTTTCTTAGCTCGTTTCTTGCAAATTGTCCAATACATTGAGGCGAGAGATCGATGGATCGATCGCTCGATTTGCGCAACTACAAATGTTACACAAGATCGTTACATTCCTGCGAATCGTTCTGCTGCGACCGCGATTCTCGCATTAAAAATCATATTATGTTACATTTGTACTCGATAAATATTATCTTGAAAATTAACGGATAGAAGATTATAAATTAATTAAAGATCATTAGAAAAAGGGACGTTTGTTAACAAATTTCGCGATAACACGTTCGATATGTGCATAGACAGGTACGTACACATACCTATATGCATTGCAAGATAATACAAATAAAGGAATATATTACCAATACAAATAAACGTTATTATCTAATGAATAAGTTATTCGTATCGTGAGATAAAAAATTTTGTGAAAAACTTGCATTCAACTTGTTAGTTAACATGGAGTTAAAGCGAGGTCAACGGAATTATAGCCAGTGAAGGTCTCGACAATGTGTGTTTCGACACTTTCTATGGTCGAACGCGCAGGTGTCGTACCTATAATAGATACTTTCCCGTTCCTACCGGCGTAGTAATGGATGTTCGTCGGGGTGTAAAAAGTTCAAAAGAATGTCGATATAAAAAAAAAAAGAAAAAGAAGAAGAAAACGAGGAGAGATAGATAGAAGAAAATTTTACAAGAATCATATCGGATTGCATGTTCATTCTAAAAATAAAAAGTCTTTTTTCATAGATTAATTAAAGATAACTATCAAGTTCGTATGTTTTTCAATTATTCTCTTGGAAATCATCTAATAATTAACATGAGTAAAACAATAGGAAGTTGTGTTTCATAATTCTTGAAACTTATTGCTATATTGCGTCACACTATTTGTTTATTGCTTTTACGTCATTGTGCGCGACTACAGCCTTTAGATTTAATACCTCGAACTAAATAAAAAAAAAAAAAGCATACAAAGACGTTTTAAATAGAGGAAAAGTATGGCAAACTCGTTTTCAAGTGATTTATCGATAGGGATAGAAAAGAAGTTGATGAATTGAGTAAAGACGAAAGGATGAAAGCCTGCATATATTGTTATACGGAGTGGTTCTTAATTGGATGCTAATTCTTTGACTGGGTATGATTAAACATGAATCGATGATAGAAAAAATTTCAATGTTTAGATGATTAAATGTCAAAAAACGTCTAGCTGAATCATTGTTATTGAAAGCGATTAGCAGAAAAAGAAAAATACAAGAGATCAAGACTGGTAAATTTCCATTTTTTTTCTTTTCTTTCTTTTGTTTTTCGATTGATTGATTGATCGATACACTCAGCTGATCGTTATGATCTATTTATTAACTCGTCGATAAATCTCTCTCGCATACACACTTTTTCTAGATTTGAAAAAAAAAATATTATGCTAATTAAAATTACACGCGAATGAAACGATCATAATAAATCGATGTATAAATAATACTTTTTCCATGAGTTTCATCGAAATGGAACACGGCAAAGTTTGACGTCAAATACAATAATTATCTTTTCGGACGGTCACTTGATCCAATTTTCGCGCTGATACTTAAATGACAAAATGAGAATCTTTTTGTACGATAAAAGATCAAACAATATTTATATATTTCATTGGAGAGATTATTGTGATAACGATAGATCTATTTTTTTTTATATTATTAACGACGCAATAAATTGATACACAGCGACATATTTAGCGAGAGAATATAGAAGGTACTCTTTAATAGAATATCTACTATACATCTCAACGCATTCTGTGATGCGCCTTGTACCGTAACCTTATCGATTTTATCAGTTTATAATCAACGTTATACATGCACATATTTGCACATATGCATAGCGTAGGTATGTATCATAGGCGAAAAAGGTACAGGAAGAGAAATTCGAGTTAAATGAATGATCTCATTGTTGCATTGCATTTAGTGCATAAGTAAAATGATGCATTTTTCATTTTTTAAAAAAGATTTTTTAGAAAGACGCATATATAATAAAACCATATTGGAAATTTATTTTTAGTTTACCGTTAGCCCTTAACAACAAAGACGAGGATATACTCTTTTTCTCTATGTTCTTTTTAATTTTTTTTTTGTATACGTGAAGTATATATTGATCGTGTTAGAACGATTAATTCAGCTTATCCATATCTTGTTAATCGTGGGAAATTATTTACATTCGATCTATTGTTGCTTTCCGCGGAAATCTCTCATTAGTATCTTTCATTATTCAGTCTTTTTGTTCGAGATTTCTGATCTCTATCTCTCTCTCTCTCTCTCTCTCTCTCTCTCTCTCTCTCTCTCTCTCTCTCTCTCTCTCTCTCTCAAGTATTTAAAAATTGTGAATAAAAATTTCCAAGAAATAATTTAATCTCAATTATCTCTGGAAACGATAAAGAATTTTGTTTATTTTATTACTTGATATTCATTATCAATGACAATAAACTCATGAACGACGATTTTTGTTGTTTTATGTTTACATTTTCGTTTTTATTATACCTAGATTAACTATGTTTTTGCGCGTTGTCAGATAAATAACGATCGTCAACGATTAAAAGTGTTTGTTGGGAATAAAGAAAAATATAGCTATGTAAAAATATTTGTAGATGATGTTAAATGTGATGTTCTCTTCTGAATGTTTCTTATAGAGTTATGAGAGAAACCGAAACATCAAGAAAGATATCACAGAAATATATGCTTGATGCAAACTATCGATAATGACCGATGGCGCAATTTGCCGGTGCAACAGCACGTAAAAGCATGGATTCCTGGCACGATTTCAAACATTTATTCGCACTTTGTCGTAATGATCCATCTGTTCCTAGCAGCTTTCTAAAATGTCCGACTTTAATTTTTGTTAAATATAAAATAAGGCTTCGAGAAACGAGATCAATATCGTTCCTCCAAAATGATTTACTTTATAATGTGAAAAAAGGAGTAAATTTATATTAGTGGTGTTCACCTTTCTTCGGCGGTAAGATTTTCTAATTCTGGTACCCAACACCAATGTCCTTCCGGTACTAAGGTAAGGAAGATTTGAGAGAAATATACCCAAGCGACGAACGAGGCAAAGGGTATCATCATAACAAAGAGAATCTTCTGATACAATCCAAACTCCCCGACGTAAGGTAGAAGATCATCGAAATCCATTTCCTTTGGATCCTTCACATTGGCAAGTTGATTTTTAAGATCCTTCGAGGAATTCTTACGATTCTCATGTTTATCAGTAAAATTTGAAGTCCGAGATAATGTATCACAGGCATGATCCGTTAAATCTAAATCGGTTGGTGTGGCAAGTTTTTCTTGGGGCGACATATTCGTAAAATGAAGATTATCTCGCTAAATCGGTGACTTTCGATTTGGCACTTCAACTAAATCACTTTATCTTCTATTATTATAAGATAATTTTCTTGTATTATTATCTATGTCACTGGAATGTACTCGTAATCACAAATTGAGAGAGAGAGGGAGAGAGAGAGAGAGAGAGAGAGAGAGGGAGAGAGAGAAAGAGAAACAATAATTTTTATCATTTAACAACCACTATCGACGTTTATCTCAAATCTTAAGATATGTAACGTTATAATGATTTCTATCAGAAATTTATTATATAATGTTTTAATCAATAGATCATAAATTATTATGTCTATATGAAAATTTTAACTAGAAGCACGTTCGTGTAACGATCGGACATTTGAAAAAGGGACTACGTCGCAACCGAGTCAGGCTAATCCCGTGCTGTCATCAAAAACGGGTAAATCCTGACAGAAGAGACATCATCACTGAAACGTTTGCTCCTTAGGCTGCCTATATAGCTATCGACCGGGAGTTTATTCTTCCCCACTCTCTCTCTCTCTCTCTCTCTCTCTCTCTCTCTCTCTCTCTCTCTATTTCTCTCCCTCTCACGCTTTTGCTCTCACTTACTTGGTAAAAAAAATAGAATTCAATATTGACTAAACGACATTGAACGCAATGTAATTTGCGGTGATTATTCTTGCCGATGATTTTCATTTTTTCTTTTATACTGGATTTATCATTGTATTTTCAATATAATTTGGTAAATCCAAAAGTGACAATAAATATCTAAACATTACAATAAATATTTATTCCCTCATTTTAATATCCAGGTATGTATCAAGTAAACTGCAAATATGATGCATTCTATAAATTAATAAGGGATTTGAATTGATTCTGTCTGAATTTTAAGTTGATCTGCAAGGTACATAACTGGAATTATGCGATCTTACGATATTGACAAGTAACTTGTAACGATTTATTAAGTAGATAGAGAGTGAGTTGATTTCTCGATACGTTTGGTTGAATCTCTAATAAAAAGTAAGATAGTTTTAATATAATAAATAAGATAGTATAGTAATGTATACAACTTACCTTTAACATTTTCCTATCTAGATTAATCGGCTGACCATTCGTATATACCAGAATTACGTTCAAATCGCTTATATATGCATACACTACGTCATCTTGGTATGCGGTATATTTTACTGCATTACAATAAACAAATAGTTGCGTCAATGTGAAATATCTTCTCCCTTAAAAATTCAGCATGCTTTTGAAGGATTCCTAAAAAATGTATTATAATTTTTATATTTGCTTTGATAATCACTACCATCTATCCCCTCATTATCTAATGGCTTATCAGAAATATTTATTCATAAGCGGAAACATTTAGTATTATTGATCTAAAAAATGAAATGTTTAAATAAGTATAATATACCTGATATAATGTATAAGAAATTGAAAATATCATTATGCTGTTTAAGTAAACTCTGTAAGAGTTATTTGATCAAAATGGAAAGTTTTATCAAAGAAAGAAAAAGCGAGAATTGAATTTGGCGCGAAAAAAAGGCGGTATTTTCAAATAACCATACACTAATTTGAGTGGTTATTCCGAATACGTAACATCTTTATTACTTTCTATTTCCATCGTAGTTCGATACATCCTAAGTAAGAATGTTTTTAGTGATAAAAACACTATCATCCAATCTTCGTAGATCTCTTTAAGGAAATCCGTTGTTTTTTATCAAATTCATTGTACAGTTCCGGTATGTACGTAAATGCTAGGTATATCTTCTTCCTGTTCTTATGAGAAAAGAACTCCGTGTAAAGTTGACGTTCAATGAATGTATGGAGATGTATCCGCGCTTCGTTAGCATGAAAACGTCAAAGGAAATGTTTTAAAACTTTTCATAAAAGTTTGATCAATTAACCTCATATTTTTACCTTCAAATGGTCTCAATACAAAACTGTGTATAATGCAGAATCAAAAGCGCCTTGATGTATAAGTATAGAAAGAATAATTATATGTAAACTGATAATCAATCAACAGAGAAATAAAATTATCACAAATAAACAATAGTTTTATCAGATAATCTCTAATCGTGATTTAGATAAAAAAATCGATTTTCTGATTATTATTTTTACAAAGAAGAATAATAGATAAGCTAGTTCAGTTTAAATGTACAAGTGCTCGTAAGATGGTCATTTGTTTTTTTTTAAAACTTGAAAGAAACATCTTGAATATCTGTTGAAGAAACGTAGTGTTCTAAAAAGAGGAATGTATCTGTAGCTATTGTATATAGAATTTTGTATCATTTATATAAATCAGTGTGATTGAAATTAATATGAAAGCTGGACAACCATTTGGTATTTCTGTACAAAAGACATTCTTCTATGCATAAGGTTATGAGTGTAATCATCATGTAGTTTAACATAAAAATGATGTCTCATATCATAGCTCTGAGTTCTATACGAAGACGATGTATTATCATATTGTCAATAGTATTAGTGCCATGTACCATTTTAAATCTTTTATCCTCATCGGATATACACGAAGAAACAATGTTGCAGAACAATATCGCTGAATTACAAGTAAAACTTGAACATTTACATGCCAAGTATATCAGTAGCCAAGAAGAAATAAATATATTATCACATCAATTACTACAACTAGTAGAAAACAATCATATTTTACCTGATCTTCAATATCTGATCAATAATGGTACATCTAATATAACAAATATAAAATTACCATCTATATACAACTTTCTTCCACATTTTTTAAATGATCCGAATAGTTTGCGTCCTGCATTCATACAAAGTAAAGGACGTTCCGGAGTAAGCATGGTATTAGGTATACCAACTGTTAAAAGAGAAGTGCAGAGCTATTTAATGGCTACATTAAAAAATTTATTAGATCGTATGAGCCCTGCAGAAATACTTGATACCTTGATAATAGTATTAGTAGCTGAAGTAAGTATATTTACTTAAGTTGCTTTAAATCTATTTGTGTTTAAATTTAGTTAATACATTATTTTTTTTGTAGACAGATTTGGATTATGTGACTTATGTTGCAAAGCAAATTGAAGTGCAGTAAGTCTATATTTTTTACATGTTCTACCTGAATTTATATGAACATGTTTTGGATATGTCTGTATATCTCCTATTTCATAGCAACTGCATTATATGTATAATCATAGATTAGATTACTGTAGTGATAGATTGCCTCTTGCATTTATACAAAATATAGTTTAATACTTAGATTATTACATTTACTAATGCAGCAAAAAGTTGTCATAAGATTAAGATCTAAAAAGATTATCATATGTATATATGCATTCACGCGCGCGAGTATTTGTGTGTATCATGTATTGATTTTTCTTAATAACTAAAACACATTCTGTTGTCTATTATTAAATTATTCTAGATTTCCAAATGAATATGAAACTGGAGTAATTGATGTGATATCTCCATCTTCATCATATTATCCACAGTTGTCTAAATTACGAGATACTTTAGGAGATGATCATCAACGTGTGGTTTGGAGATCAAAACAAAATCTGGATTTTGCATTTCTCATGTCATATGCTCAGACAAAAGGGATGTTTTATATACAACTAGAAGATGATATTTTAGCTAAAAAAAATTTTATAACTACTATGAAATCATTTGCTTTACATAAAGTTAGCACAAAAGAAAATTGGTTTGTATTGGACTTTTGTCAATTGGGATTTATAGGTATGTTTTATTCATGTTAATTAAATTAATTATATTTTTCATAATAAAAAGTAACATGATTATAATATAAGCAATAACATCATTGAATTCTCCATATTTTCTTGTGGTTTAGGAAAATTATTTAAATGTGTGGAACTGCCATGGTTAATCCAATTTTTTCTAATGTTTCATAATGATAAACCTGTAGATTGGCTATTAGATCATTTAATTTCAACAAAAGTTTGCAGCCTTGATAAAGACAGTGTAAGTATAGTTTTAATATAGATAAGCTTTTATTACATTTTTTCTTTTTTTATTGTAATTATTTCCTCATACATTTTATATATTGTAGAAACATTGTAAGATGGCTAAAGCAGAACTCTGGATACATTATAAGCCTTCACTTTTTCAACATATAGGAACACATTCTTCATTGAAAGGGAAAGTACAAAAACTTAAGGTATCTTATCCAATTTAACCACATGCTCACATGCATCTCTCTCTCTATATACTATATGCAATCAAAGTGTTTTCTAATTATTATTACATTTAAATCGTAGGATAAACAATTCGGCAAAATTACTTTGTACTATGCTCATGAAAATCCTGATGCAATGGTGGAAACTCAAATTAAACCTTACAAACAATATACACTGCAAAAAGCGTATAAAGGAGAATCATTCTTTTGGGGACTATTACCGCAACCAGGAGATCATCTAAAATTTAAATTTTCACACTCTATTTTTATAAAAAGGTTAATATTTTATTAAAATTATTTTTTATCAATTTACTAATTATATATTTCGATTTAGGTACTTATTTAGAAGTGGAAATCCCGAACATCCGTCTGATAGATTTTATAATACAACTGTTGAAGTGTTACCTGAAATGTTTAGATCTTTAGATAGAAATAATAATGATATAACAGAAGATGGTTATATTATTATAGGTCAGTAACAATATGAGATTAATATCAAAGATATAATTATGTAAAGTTTTTGAATGAGAATTTGTTATGAAAAATGTATAAATAAATAGGTAAATTTGATGCTCTTGGAATTGCTCAAGGAACAGTAGACAGAAAATATGGAAGAATATCTGTTCTCAGATTGACTGTGCATAGTGAAAGTGAAAATTGGGCCATTTTATCAGAGGTAAAAATTTTATTAATATTTTCATTTTTCTTTTTTTACTTGTAATTACTAGGATCGATTGCTTTCATTGATAGAAATGTTTATACTATTGAACAGATTCATATAGTAGAAGATCAACCAAGCTGACCTTCGGATCAAGAATTTCATCAATATTTTCGGTATCATTTGCATGGCTGAAATGCTTGCGCTATTCTTTAGTTATTAAAATTTTCATAGTTGCTAAATTATATTGATTTATTTCAACAGCATAATGTGCCAAGTAGATCACTGATAAATTCAAGAGAAAGTATTGTGATTCATTTATGTGTGCTATATATAAAATATTGTTAAGTTATTACATTTCTGCTATTGTTCAAAATTTTACATTTTAGTAAACATATACTTATTAAACACATACAAAGAAATGTGATCTACAGTGCAATGTGGTACTGTATTAAATTTTATTTTTACTTACTTATACATAGTATATGCATAAGTTTCTTTGAATTGTTACTAGAATAATTTTAAATCATTTGTGAATGATGTATTTATTTTTTTAGAAAATGTACCTGCTGGATCAGTATGTAGTAATTACGCGTAAAAATTTTTATTAAGTTCATGATTTAATATATTTTATTTATTCTACAAATATGTTATATATACGTGTATGAAATACAATATATATATATATATATATATATATATATATATACACATACACACACACACACACTGTTATTATATATAATGAAACCAGCAATTCTACAGTATGTTCTATACTGTATTGTGATAACAAATATAATCCGCATCTATTACAAACGAGATATTAATAGTTTAGTTAAAAATAATATTAATTCCTATTAAAGAACGTTTTAAAGCATTTATTTTGTTTTTTTTCGAAATTATAAATTTATAAGATTTCATTAACAAAGAGAAGGGATAACAAATTAAAAACGAATCTAATTGATATTATATTCTAAGAATCTATGAATCATGATTTCTTCGATACTTATAATCTTTGAAATCTCGTTTGTATAAGTGCATTTTCTTATAAAAATATATGAGCCAAATTATTTTGGAAGCAACTACAAAGAAAAGAGGAACACAAAACAGTAATTTTTTTCCTTTTTTCTTCATAAATATATATGTATATATGTATATATATGCAATGTGTATATATATATACACACACACACATTTTTATGCGCGCGATTTGTACGCAAAATGCGATTCACTTTAACTTTTAAACAAACTAATTAAATATTGAAATTAACAAAAGTCTATTAATATGAAATTACCTAAGTTTTACTACTTGTATTATACAAGGTATGGTTGGTATATTTTAATCATTATATGTTTTTATAACACTGATACTGCTTTTGTCCAGGAATAATTATAATAGTTAATTATTGTATGGTATAATTTATTAACACTTGAATATAAATATACATTTTATTCTTTATAAATTTTATATTATCAGTTCTGTAAGCAAAGCATCTACATAATTCTAAATGAAAAATAATATTTTACTTCACATGTGTATTTTGTTAAAACCTTCTTATAATAATAATTAGATAGTTTTTGCAATAATATTGTAAAATTGTTTCGTAATAATATTTATACAGTTTTTTCCCTATTGAGGACTAAACCAAAATGAAACAAGAAGCAGTAATGATAAATAGATTTGACATTACTTATTCTTATAATTATTATTACGTATAATATAAATTAACATAATATCTCATGCATTTGTAACATTTTACCAAATATGTATTCTAACACATCATAATATTGTATTATATTGAAAAGCACAAATCTTTTTGGGAAAAAATTGTGTTTATAATTGGTGGGCAAATCTACTATATATCAATAACTGTGTAATTATAGAATAGTATGCAAGTGTAAAATTATACTTACTTAATTACGAAAGTAGTATCTAATTTTATATTTATCTATACTTAAACAGTTATTGATATATAACACAGATTTGCCCATCAAGATTACGTAAAATACAAATTTGGAAAAAGATTACAAATGCATGAAGTGATGTTAATCTCAATATATTACATATAATATATATAATAATTATAAAAATAAGATATCATGGCTATTTATAATTATTACTTCCTTTTCATCATGGTCCTTAATAGGGGAAGTAGTACAACATAGCTTCCCAAACTTTGTCGATCTATAATACTTATAATGCACTCAAGAGCACATTACTGGTAGTTGATGCTTTTATGGAACATGAAGTCACTATGATACGAAAGCTATCGTAATCTTTGGATTTAATAAATTAATGGTGCCAATCATTAGTCCTTAAGGACCTTTCTTCTTTTGTTTAGTGCTACCTAATACCTTTTAACATTATACCCAGGACCTGGTTATCACTACCCAATTTAATTTTCTGGCCAAAATAAATATAATTGTTAACTATTTCAACTAGCAGTAGTTAGTTGTTTACTACTGAAAAAAATGAACTAAACTATTTTATAAAAAAATATTTATCTAAGATATTTAAAATATATACAAATACATAATTATTAAAATACTCTTAGTGTTTTCCACACAGAACATATTCATTAAGATCATGGTTATGATTGTAATATATTATCAATAATAGGTAAATCTTTCTTTTGATATTTAAGATCAACTAAGCAATAATTACTGTAGAAGTAATAATACCTGATAACTTTAGTAACATTATTTTCTTTTTTATTTGAAATAACGGAATGAAAATAATAATATTTATCAAGGTTATCAAAATCTTTTGTATGTCCGACAATTATTCCATTTAGATATTTTGTAGATGTAACAAACACTATAAATAAAAATTGAATTTATTGAATTATTTTATAAAGCATGAAATATTTACAGAATTGTAAAAGAAAATTTTAAAATACAAAGCAATTCTATTTGTTAAGACAAATAAATATTACCTTGTAAAAAGGGCAAAAGCATAATCTTGATTGAACAAATAAAACTGTTTTTTAACACAGACCGATTATGTATTTTATTATGGACTGAACATTAACTTGACATATTTTGTTGTATCATATCAATTATCGATTTTTTATTCAAGTTAAATGTCAATAAATTTACACAGACATTTCTGAACTTATATATTATAATAGTTCTATTACAAATTAAATATTATATATAGAAAAGAACAATACTTGATGTTCATAGAATGTTAATTTTTCTACAATTAACTATTGATAATATTTGTTTACATTATTCCTTTTTATCCTTAGGAGTAGGAGGATACCAATTAAGGTAAACCAATCCTGATGTTTTAGCCTATGGAAAAAGAATATCATATATATATACATATATATATTTAGTACTTTTTATATTCCATGCAATATAAGTAATTAAATGTAAAAGATTCTATTTACCACAACAAAAGTAAGTACAGTAAAAGCAAGGCAAGCAGCTAACTGTAAATTATAAGATGCCTGCTTTTTATTATGAGCTTGTTGCCATGAGCCTTGTGGAACTGGTAGGTCATCCATTGATGGTGGTTTATAATTTGCAGGACCATAAATTGAATAAGAACGACTACCTGTAAGTAAGAAATAAATCACTTATCATAAATTATAAAACATTCTTATGATTTTTATAATCAAATTGATCATATAGCATTAATGAATTTTGTTAATGAGTTTATTAAATGTTTATACTTGCTAGATTACTTGTAAACATATAAAACATACTACTACTACAATTAAATATAGTAGGGATTATAATTATATCATTTGTTTTGTATATACATTAACATTAATTATATTTTTTTGTTTATTATAAATATATTGAATCAACTCTCTCGTAATCTGATGAAATAAAAATATAATTCTCTCTCTCTCTCTCTCTCTCTCTCTCTCTCTCACACACACACACACACCATTTAACTTTTCATCAAATTAATACTAGATCATTATTAAAATATAACAATATGTTATTTAAATATACATTTTGAAAGATGTGTAATGAAAATTATATACATGTAGAAATAAATTAATGTTTTATAAATGTGATATTATTATGTAAGAATTTGTATCATAGAATTGTTTAGTTATAAAGTATATTAATATTTGTTTTCTTACTCATTCGAGGACCATTAAGTACAACAGATCGCACTATGTGTTTGAACATTTTTGTAAAATTAAATTTTTTATAATTTCTTTAAGGAGAAAGCTCTCGTATCTACCCGAATGAACTTGATATACTGTATCAAGAGGAAGTGAACACTAAATTGTAGACAAGAAACTATTGAATGCAATTCTTTCATCGAGAGGAACATTTGCCTTAATGGTAAGTGACTGTTTTACCGATTGAGTTTGACATTTGACAGTTTGAATTTAGTGTGAAAATAGTAGTCGTTTGAATTAAGTTATAGAACAAAAGAATTTCTTAAAATCTAATTATACTATTTTTATACAATTTTGTTAAATATTATTTTTATTGACCTTAATTACAAGAGAGTTTCAGCATGAATTTAAATATCGTATGTGAATCCCCGAATATAAATGACGTAAAAATTAAATGTTCAAATGAACAAAGTCTAACGACACAAATATTCACGAATTCTACATTTAAGTCTATTTTTCTTGAAAAAGTAAATTTTGGAAATATACCTTTGGGATACACGTAAATGCCTTGCTTATAATAAAACTATAAAAATGATAAAAAATGATATTAAATACCTCTGATTTTTTACAGAGTACATCATATTATATTAATACATCCTGTCCCAAATAAAAAAGTTTCTTTTGTAGTTTTACCATTTACAAAAAATTCTTGTATTGATATTTATCCTTTAGAAGGTAAGAATTTATATTATTATTTTTATTTTTTTCTTATTTTTTTATTATATTTAGGAAATGTAAAAGAAAATTGCAAACCTGCAGAAATTATGGTGATTTATAGACCTTTAAGATATATTACTTTGAATTTTGAATTACAAATATATATACCTGAGTTATCCAAAACACATGTAGTCACATTTTATGCACATACTAAACCAAGATTGCAAAGGTACATTGTCGCAATATCACTGCTATTTTCAAATGTCTAATATATTAAGTATTATTATTATATCTAAATATTATTTTTTTACTTAGAAATCTACATGAGGATACATATAGACATAAAAAATGTAGAGAAAATAAGATAAATAAACTAATTAAGAGAAAACCTATTCCATTAAAGAAAGTATACCCTAAATTAAAAAATAATCTAAGAACAGATACTTGTAAAGGATATCCACAGTATGAAAAAAAATCTTTAGAATGGTCATACAAAATTCATATGATGCAAATAGTGAACCATATATATGATAAATACTATGAAAACTTTCATGATGAACATGAATTAAGAGGTAATACTATTTTTTATATTATGACTAATTAATCCAAGAATTAAAATAAATAATGTTTTTTCTATCAGACAGGTCCTTTAAATATATATTTATCAGAAATGATTGAACATAAATTAAAATTACAAGATTTATTTATATATAAATCAGAAATCTATCGCAAAGAAAATAATCAAGCAATGATTCATCATAAACCAAAAATTGGTTTCAATGCCAGATTTCTTTCTATCAAAGAACTGCAAATAATTACGATGGAACGCAAATTCAATTGGGCTTATTACAAATGTTCAACCATTACAACACAGTTTAAAGAATTAATTAATAGAGATAAATCTTTAAAAATAAAACAAAGAATACTTAGAACTGCTTTAAAAGTATACTTTATTATATTCCTTTATTCTTGACAAATACATGAACTATTTTTTCTGTTTTATTTCAGTATCCTGAAACTACGATTCCATTAAATACCAATAAAAAATGGTCTTTATATTATTGTAAAATAAACATTTTTATTGAAGCTGCCCGGAAGATCATTTTAAAAAATCGATTAATCAAAGTTTTTAAAAAGTTAAAGAATTCAACATTTTCTCAAACAGAAAGACTGAAAATAAATGATGAAAGCAGTAAATAATTAACAAATAAAAATACAAATACTCAAGAAAATTAAGAAAATTAAAGTTAAATTTTTAAATAAAATGTTATTAATAATATTATACCCTTAGTAATTTTATTACAAAAGATCTAATTAACTATGTCTTTCTTTAATATTATTACACAATATAATTCACAGACCATATTTAATGGCAAATACTTGATTCAATACATTTTTGTTTTATGAAAAATTCGAAAAATGATTAGAAATTATAACTATCTGTACAGTTATTAAATATCAAGTACGAATTTAAATGTATTATAAGAGTATTGAAGTTTATATGCATTGATTAAAATAAAGGGAAATATGTAGTATAAAATATTATTATTATAAATATATACTAATTTAAGATCTAACTACATTCACTTTTAGGAATAAAAAAACATATATATAATTGATTAAGATTTATATTATTGGACTAATATAATTCAATATCAATTAATAATGAAGGTAAAGCAGGTATTCAATTAAATGAATTTACTAATTTATGGTATAATATGTAAAATATTACAAGCTCATTAATTCAAATACACACATACACATACAGTGCCAAATATTTGTACCATGAAAAATTGTTAAATTGAATGACTTCCCTCTAATTTCCCACAAGGAATTATTATAATCCTATATAAAATTACAAATATATTTCATATATTCATGACATTTTATAAATATAAAGGAATTTATATAAAGCATTTACAATTATAGAAATAAAATATAAATTAATAAGATATTCAGTATTAAACAATTTGAATTCGTAACTTTCATTTATCTATTCTTTGTTTTTTGTATGAAGACGCATATGTTTCTTTAAATTATCCAATCTGTTACAGCGACGATCACAAAAATCACACTGATAAGGCATTGAATTACTATGAACAACAACGTGACCATTTAAATGGCTTATTTGCTTAAAACGTTTACCACAAATTGTACAAGCATATGGACGTTCATTCATATGTGCTGATGCTATATGTGTTTGCAAATTAGTTTTTCTAACAAATGTTGCCTTACAAATGTCACATTCAAAAGGTCGAATATTTGCGTGAATTGCTAAATGAGATTTCAGAACATTTTTGTGTTTGAAATTTTTTTCGCAAAGATGACATTGGAAAGGACGTTCATCATTGTGTACTTTCTTGTGAACAGATAAATGTGCAAGCTGCTTAAACATTTTCGCACAAATTTCACATTGATATGTTCGACCATCTTCATGAGCAGCGCTGACGTGCCGACGTAACGTATCTGCTAACGTGTATCGCTTGCCACATATTTTGCAAGAAAACGGTCTTTCGTTTGTATGTGTCATAAGATGTCCATTAAGATTCCTTTTCTCAAGAAATCTCGCTCCACACACGTCACATTGATATGGTTTTTCACCATTATGAATATACATATGTTTTTTTAGCGAATTTGATAAGCTAAATCTCTTTGAACATATAGTGCATTCAAATTTTCGCTCTCCAGTATGAACTAACATATGAGATTTTACATGACCAGCTTGCTTAAATCGCTTACCACATATTTTACATCCAAATTGACGCTCGTGCGTATGAGTAAATATGTGACGTTCTAACACACTCTTTGTTGTAAAAACCTTTTTGCAGTTATCACACTCAAAAAGACGATAAATTTCTTTTGACTTTAGTATTGTTTCACCTTGATGTGATTGAGAATGAGTTTTAAGCGAATCCAGAGATTCAAATTTAACACAACATATTGCACATTGAAAAGATCTGTAATCTTTGTGTGTCAATGAATGTTGACTAAGATGACCTAATTGTTTAAAACTTTTATTACATATCTTACAAACATAAGGTCTTTCATTTGTATGAGAGCGCATGTGTCTTTTTAATACACTAGGAAAACTGAATTTTTGTTTACAATATGAACATTCTAATGTTGGATTTCCATTCAATCTTGATATTCTATTTTCTTCTTTCTTCCTGGAAAATTGTCTTCCATTGATAGAATTTGATGTTTTTATAGATCTAACACATTTATTCGTATAGTTCAGTACTATGTTACTACTTTGATGAGATTTCATTATTGATTTATGTATCTTTGGAATTTCCTCTGTTTCCATACTTCTTTGTTTACTAACATTCATATCAGCATACTTACTATAACTATTATCATTTTTTATACAGTCTGTATGACTGTTATTTTGTTGATGATTCTCATGAAACTGTTGCATATGTTTTTCATATAATTTCAAGATGTGGAATGTTTTATTACATAATGTGCAGTCAAATTGTCGTTTCTTAATATGAGTTTTCATGTGATTTTTCAAATGTCCCAGTTTCATGTATTGTTTATGACAAATTTTACACGCTAAATTTTGGTTATTTATACAAAGATTACGTTCTTCAATATTTGGTTCTACAGATGTTGAATCTTCCATTTGTAAATTATCCAAAAATGTTTCACTTTTAACACTAACAAATTTAAAGTTTGAATTTTTATTAAATTGAAAAGTATCATCATTATTGGTTTTATGATTATTATATGACACATCATCATATTCAATATGGCACTGAAATAATAAAAAATATACAATAAATTAAATGCTATTATATGAATTATAATATTACTTTAATAATACATATACATACATTATCATTTTTATCCGTATCACTTGTATTTATTGAAATTATATTTCCAGAAATATGAGTCAAATTATCAACTGCAATAGTATTATTTTGTTTTTTATTTAATTTATTATTTATCCATTCTTCTTCTTTCCACATATCATTTGTTGTATTTTTAGCAGTGATTAATTTTTGAAACTCTTGATGAACATTTTGTCCAAATAATACATCGCATGGTACTTTACCATTTTGACAACGATATGTTGAATTTTGAAAGATTTGTATAAATTTCAAGCCTTCATACCATGCTTTCCCAGGATTTTTGTTTAACCAACATTTTAATAAATTTTTAAAATCTCTACTATCTTCTTCACATTTGCACACATTTCCATGTAAAATGATCAAATCTTTCCATAAAATACGTAATTCTCTGACAATTTGTTCAGCAAAATTACGTCCATTTCCACTTTGTAGGACTTGAGGAGCTCCAATAATTGCTAATATATCTAGCAACTTATCTGCTACTTCTTTCGCTGTATTACTGTGTAAAGCTTGTAAGACTACAAATTTTGATGGTAAATCTTCATAAACTAAGAAGTACTTATAAAAATATGTTTGTTCTAATGGCATTTCTATAACATCAATTTGACCTCTGCGACATAGTGTTTCATGTATACTGTCAATCTCTGATTGTATATGTGCATTTTCATGATGATTAATAATAGTCTTAGTTGATAGAGAGTTCAAGGACTGTGATTTATGGTTCTGTAAAATATGTTATGATCACTGTTAAAAGGAACTATAATAAGATTATTAATATATACATAGATATAATTTATTTAATACTTACTATTGTTATTATATTTGAAGGGGAAGCTTCTTCATAATTTATTTTTTCTTCTTCTTTATTCATAGAATTTTCAGAATGTTTCATATTCTTTAAGGCTTGAAAATTACGTTTTTTCTCTTGTAAATCTGCTTCTTTTTTTATAGATACAACGTTATGATTATTCTTGTTAACAGTAAAAAATTGATGCAATGAACTTTTTAAATATTTGTTCCCAGAAGTCCAATCTGGGTCCATAGAAAGCTTTTTATCCATTTCCATCAGCCGACTCTCTTAATAATATTTTTTTGTCTTGAGTTAGTTTGAAAACACCTAACCACATAATTATATATTTTTTTTTATATTTTTTTATGACATGGTTGTGTTAAGAAAGATTTTTCTACGATCATTCTCATTACAATGATATTGATAGTTTTTAATGAAACGTATGATAATTGCAGGATAATTACTGATGATTTGTGTATAACGTACCTATAAAGTGAAATTAAATAAGGCTTGTTGTAGAACAAAATAAATCATTTGTTTACAAACATGTCACTTGATAAAATTAATTCTGAATTTTGTATTCCTTTGTATTAGATTTTCTCGCCTTTCACAGTTTAGCATTTTTCTTCTGCAATACTTCATCTTTTCGTATATAAATTAAGTCGGCGTTCAAATCAAATTAATAATTCAAAGAAAATTTTTAATCGATTTTATAATTCTAACCTATAAAGTGTTATACGATATCAACTTACAATTAAAAAATTGTGTTGTTTCTTTTCACATTACATACATATCGATTAATAACAATCCACTTAATTAAAAATTAATTCTTTTTACAAGTCTAATCCTTTTAAGAGTAAAATAAAGTGAATACTCATTTTATAATTCAGTTCTATAGCAGTGCGTACATAAGCTTAATCTTTCGTTTGTTCTCCTTAAAACTTGACGTTAAATATATGTATTTAGAAGAGAAAAAGCTATTGGTTATTGAATGAAAATAAATCATTTGAACATTTTAGAAATTGTTTACACAATTGTTTAGATACACAATTTCCATCTAGTTTGTTTATTATTTTATAGTTGAACTATATGCACATTTATAATGTTCTATCGCTTCCTATCTTTTTTTAGATAGGAACTGACAAAATAGATTTTTCTTTTATTTTTTAATTTATTTAAAAGTAGATTATATGTATACATTAAAAAAAAATGAAATTAATTTGTTTCAACTATAAAAATATAAACATACATAAGCAGACGTAGTATGATATGCGTTTTTCAGCATAAAAATCGCGTGAGTAATAGAGCATTTAAATGCAATCTTGTAAGTACTTTGGTCTGTTTGTCATGCGCAAATCTAATCTCTCGTAAGCTTCACGGTTGTTAAATGTATTCTCAAAGAAAGTTGACTGGGCAATGCAACGCTGTCAGAACTGTCACATTGTAATTTTTCTATAAACGAAAAAAAATACATACATATCTATAGTTTTCACGGATTCAATATGGGAATTAATAAGCGACTAAGGTTTGGAACATTTTTGGCAGTACTGGCTATTTTAGCCGGTTTATATTACAGAAATTCTGAGGATATATTACAAAAACGTCTGTCAGCTTTGTTACATGGCTTAGAAAGGATAGAAAACAAACATTCTATTACAAACAAACCTAAAATTGCTGTAGGTTATGGTATATGTACAGATACATATGTTGATGCAAAGCATTTATTACATTATTCAGATAAAATTGGCTTGCCAGAACATTTTGATGAAATCAATACAGAAGAAGAACTTTTAAAGAGTTTTGCTTATTATTTTCGGCATGGTGCAGCTGCTGAGTAAGTAATCTTTTGATTTTTCTCTTTAATAGAAATCTTTATAATAACGGATAATTCTTACAGACGGTACATGCCAAATCGGACATTGT
This sequence comes from Dolichovespula media, assembly GCA_911387685.1. NCBI lineage: Eukaryota > Metazoa > Arthropoda > Insecta > Hymenoptera > Vespidae > Dolichovespula > Dolichovespula media. The sequence goes on along the minus strand of OU426851.1, from coordinate 8,545,652 downwards.
TCGATCAACTAGTTAACAAAGCTCGTGCATTTCCTTCATCCTATTCAACAATTGGAGGAAATGCAGCAATAATGGCACTACGATTTGCAAGAGAAGGCTGTGATGTTATATTAGCTGCAAAATTAACTAAATCATTGCACCAAATGATTCCACAAGTTATTAGTGTTGTTGGTGGTGAAGTAAAACGCGACGATGTTCATTTAGTCTTAGAATACAAAAGTGGAGATATTTGGGGACCCTATTCTAGTACTAGAGCAAATAGGTACGTGTAATATATAATAATGATAATATTACAACATATGATCATACATAATGATATTTACATTTCTATAATATCTATTAGGTATATTATTCACAATGATGAAAATAATCCAGTTATTAGTTCTTTTAATGCCTTTGATAAAATTCTATCAGCTACAAACCTTGATTTACTTGTAGTCAGTGGTTTGCAAATGATGGATAATTATCCATTTAGAGAAGGTAATGTGACTATATAGCACTGTGTAAGTTGTAACAATTTTTGCATTTATATAATTTTATACATTTATAAATTGTATGTAACATTTCATCTTTTTGTCTAAAGGAGAACGTGAAAGAATTCTTGGGAATATAAATAAACAAATGGTTAACAGACCATTACATACAAAAATACATTTTGAAATGGCCTCATTTGTTGATGACAAGTTACTTTCTGAACTTTGTAACTTAGTTATTCCTTTTGCTGATAGTTTAGGAATGAACGAGCAAGAAATAGCTAATTTATACAATTCTATGTATTATGGCAACATTTCATTAGTTGCTAATTCAACTCCAAGAGTTGCTACAGTTTTAGATCAAATGAGAACATTGTTTAAACTCATACGTTTAAGAGGGAAATCTATTTCTGATTCACGGTTACTTACCCGTATGCATGTACATACTTTAGCATACCAAGCAATACTTACTGTGAAAGATACTGTTTGGAAAAACACAATGGCTGCAGCAGCTAAAGCATCTTTAACAGCTCATAGACATGTTTGTGCAACAAGTAATGTAAGTAATATTAGAACTTCATTTGAATGAAATCCTTTTCTATTCATATCTTTAATACTTATGTTATTTTTATTCAGATTGATATTCGAAAAGCATCATTGGTTATGGATGAAAGCTTTTCAACGTCTAATACTCATGGTACGAGAATACCTTTGGATGTTGATAAACCAGTTTCTTGTTGGGAAGAGACTTTACCTATAGAAAAAGAAAACATTCCTATCGAAGTATGTGTGGCTCCAGTGTTAATCTGTACACAAGCAGCTCAAACTGCCGGCGGTGGCGATAATATTTCAAGTGCAGGTCTTGTTCTTCAAATTTAAATTTAATATTTCAATGCAACAATATGTATATTGATGTGCATTGCTTCATAAATATTAATTTATATAATTTGATTTTGTAACATGGAATGTTTTCCTATATCAAAGTATTTACTACTGTATTTAATATGCTTTACATCAGAAGCATTCCAATGCAAATCAGCATTCCAAATATATTGTCATAAGCATTGTTCGATAGAAATTTCGTATAAATAAGCATACGTGAATCAAGAATTTTTGTTATAATAAATGAAGTATATTCATTGCAGTAAGCGGAATTTAAATACTCATATTAGAAAAAAGTAAGCAAACAAGATTTGTATATGAAACTTTGTTATGAAATGATAAGATAAATGCCATTGCACATAATTTTATTAAGTAGAGTTTGCTTTAATATGAAAAAAAAACCCCAAATAAACTATGCCATTACTTAGATATACTACAATGTCAATGTTAATGGTTCTTGAATAAACTAAATAGTGGAAATATAATATATTTTTACATGATCCTTATATAATAAAGATATATGTGTCCTATAAAACTTCTAATTTGTAATAATACTTTTATTAGTTTTTAAATTGGACACAGTGAAAGATGGTGATATACATATTGAATAATTATACTAGGATCATCTACTAAGGTAAAATATAACATACAATTTATCTTGGTGAAAACTCTATTTGTGTTCAAAGGAATGACATTATAATCAATAACAATGAATGACACTGATTAAAATTCTTCCATGAAATAGTCGTGTGCCGAGTTATCAGAATAATCACTCGTTCTGATTTTGTTATACATTTTCTTCCATAGTACTGAACAACATAATGCAACTCTTAAAGCAAAAGAATAGCTGAATAGTGTCTAATAACGAGACAATGAATCAAAGTGATTTACCTAAGAATGGCTTTTACTTAATCTTGCCTTATCATAAAAAATCTTTGTATTTTAATGCGAAGATTAAATTATCTATGAACAATGCTATAGAATTGTGTCTCCTTCGTCGATACCTAACATCTTTAGGTCATCAGGCCCAGGTTGCGTATCAGCTTCCACTTCCGCTTGAGTTATCTCGGGCGGTGGTTGATCCATGTATTCTGGTCCATACCCAACGCAGCCTAACATACTGTACATAGATGAATACATAACGTTACTTTCTTGCTGATTTTGTTGTTTACTCTCCGTTTCTTCTTTAGGAAAAATAATATTCAAAGCTTCTTGTAAGTCGTCAGGTAAAGGAATGCTTGGATCTGGTCGTTTCTCAGTAGGTTCTGGTATATCTGATATATCATGAGTTACCGTTTCCACAGCCGGTAACGTAGGAGGCGTAGGATTTTGATGATTTGTAATAAAGGTTGGAGGATTCTGAATTTGGGGTGGAGGATTTGTAACGAATGGCGGATGTGGTTGCATAGGAGGTCGCAAAACTTGATGAGGTGGGAAACGTGGTGCTGTTTGCATAAACGGTGGGGGAGTAGACATAAACGGAGGTGGCATAGGTCTACTTGGAGTAAATGTTGGCCTATTTTGTATATGTTGTTGTTGTTGAGGTTGCTGCTGCTGCTGCTGCTGCTGCTGCTGCTGTTGTTGCTGTTGCTGTGGCTGTGCCTGTGACGTTGACTGTTGTTGCGATTGTGGTTGTTGCTGTTGCTGTTGTTGTTGTTGTTGTTGATTTGAAGGGAATGATGGTGGTGGCCGATTTAATGGAGGCGGAGGATGAGAAGGTACTGTCACTTTTGTTGTACTTTGTGTTTGTTTTTGCTGCTCTATTATTGGTTGCTCAATGACAATTTCTTCAGATTGATCTTCGATTTCCATATCGACAACCTGTTGCGTCGGTTTCAATTCATTTAAAACAGGTGGAGGCGGGGCAACTAATATCTTCATTGGTGGAGTCTTATTCGCTTGATTTGCATTATTATTTAAATTAACCGGTGTTGCCAGTTTTGTTATATGTACTACTCCTGGTGGATTTATAATTTCATTGGGAACTTTAGGAGTATCTTCAAATTTGCTTTGTTGATAAGGTAACGGAGCAATATCTTTATCAGGTAACTTTGGTTCTTCGGTTTTCTTCTTAAATAACGGTAATCTACCAATAAAAGGTAATTTACCTTTTGTCACTTGTGCTGACTTTTTAGATTGAACACCACCTTTTTTTGATTTAGAAGCCGATTCATTTGTCTTTTTCTCAAATTTTGATTCGTCATTTGACGAATTATCATCTCTTCTATCTTTATCATATTTTTCATAATTTCTTTTTGGACTGTCCCGCCAGCTTCTTTCTCGTCTGGGTGATTCATTTACATCTCGTTTTCGTCTATCCTCATAATAATCTCTCTCCCTGTCTCTTTCACGATCCCTTTCCCTATCTCTATCTCGATCTCTTCCTCGTCTTCTGTCATACCTGTTATATCGATCATATTTATCTTCTCTTCTATCATATTTACGATCGCGATCATCTTTATACCTCTCTCTCTCGCGTTCTCTTTCTTCTTCTTTTTCAGTGCTTTTGCTTTCCGATGGTTTAAGAGTCATATTCACCTGTTGTTTTGTCCAAAAGCCCATGTGTGGTTTAGGCATCTCTTCTGGTTTAGGTAATTCGATTGGTTTGTTCGGTAGAGGTTGTACTTTGTCTTCCTCTTTTTTAATCCAAAATGGTTTTGGCGGTTCTTTTGGACCCCATGCTTCCAAATTTTCAGATTTTTTAGGAAAGCTACTCTGCTCTTGTTCTTGTTCTTCTTCTTCTTCCATTATCATTTTTTCTTGACTTTGTGTTCTGTTACTTATAGATTTCATTTCTTCTTCTTGCTTAGCCTTTAGTTTATCTCTGATTGAATTTAAAAGTTGTCGATCGTCTGTTTCTACAGGTTGCTGTTCTGGAGTAGTTGCTTGATGAACTTGTACATTTTTTGACCAATGACCTTTTAATTTGATTCTATGGTAATCGATTTCTTCATTTAAAATTGCTTGAGTAGAAGCTTTCATTTTATTTCTCATAGCAACGCGTATACTCTTGGACATATCTTGATCGGAATCAGATTCTGAATTCTCTGATTCACTAGACGTATCGCTAGCACTACTCCTATTTCTACGTTTCTTGGACTTCTTCGACTTTTTCTTATTTTTCTTAGATTTTTTAGACTTTGGTGGTGGATCATCATCTTTTTGTTTTTGTAATTCCATTTGTATTTGTTTGTGTTTTTCTTCTGAAAAGGCTTTCTCACGGTCTGCCATCCAGTCAGTTTCCCAATGTGGATTTTGTTCAACAAACCGCTGCGAAAAATACAAAAATTTCTTTATTTTCGAAACAAGCAACTATATTTAATTTACTTACAGAAAAATTCTCAGAATGTCTCTTGGATTTCAGATGCAAACTTGCGCAATGAAGATCTCCTATCCAGGAATTACAGAGCTTACAGTACCATGCAGTTGCTGCACTGAAGAACTGTAGTCCTATAATCAAATAATATTTTAATTAGCATTACTTAAACTTTAAAATATGTAAACAATTGTAAGTTCATAAAGAATGACCTTATGTTCTGCCACGACACATTCATGTCACTGAAAACAAAAATATTATATTAAATGCTGATCAACAAATACTTGGATACATTAAATATTCTTCATAAGTCCCACGATGTTTGCTGGAAATAAAAAGGAAATAAAAAAAATCTTTATTGTTTTTTTTCGTATTATCATACAAGTAGTACAAACAATATTAATACATATAATTTACATAAGTGTAGTTGTAGAAAAAGAAATATACTGCAATTGTCTAACTAATATTATTTTTACTTGCATCAACATAATTCTTATTTTTTTTTCAATATAATCAACATTTACAGTATATTTTACAATGATTTTCATATAATACATCACGTTTACATATTTAGATATTTTACTTGTTCACATATTTCCGTATTTTTTTTTATTAATTAGTACGAATAAATTTAAACATGATATCATGTAAAATATATATCTTCACTAACACCATCACTGTGTATGTACGTTAACATTATTTGCAGATATCACATCTTGATACCAGACACAAGCCTATACATGGTGATTTTAAATATGTGCTTGTATGAAAGAAAGAGAAAGAGAAAGAGAGAAAGAGAGAGAGAGAGAGATAGGAGATAAACAGTTTCATTAAGACAAACCAAAATTTCAAAATTCTTTGAAGTTGCGCCTCTCAAAGTAGTCTAAAATCCAGTGCATCTGTATAGAGCATATAACATTGCTAATAAATTTATTATTAGTAATCCAAACAGAATGTAAAGTATATATACTCAAATAATAATTGAATTAGAAGATTTCACTATACGTCAAATCTTACAAATCTTATTACCTCTAAAAACTGTTTGGACAAAATTAACACTTTATTTTGTTAAATTTATTATATTTAATATCAGAAGAAAATTTATAAGCAATGTATATATGCATAGAGCTCTTCAATACATACCGGACAACACAGTGTCTGTGCACAAGCTACGGAATTGTATTCTATTAGTAATTACCCACTGAAATTAACCATACCTTTGATTGGTGTTCTTTTCGTTGGTAGTCCTGGATAAAAGGGCACTTCTTTTTCTGTTCCTTCTCCATTCTGCTCATGCCATGGCATATCAACTATCTTGCGTTCCTGTAGCATGAAACATGATTTCAATAATAATTCTTAATATTCACTGTAAAAAGTTTGGTACTTTTTGGTAGGTATTGATTTGATGCATCAATCAGACTATGTACCAAGTACCTGCATATATAGCTCATTAGTGTAATAAAGCATCCACTTATAAATATATTTTGACTTATAAAGACATACTCCTAACCGAATCCATTTGTTCTCTTGTAACTCAAATCAATAATGCATATATTTCTGGTTCCTGTTTTAGTAACTGATAAATATTATTTGTCAAAGTGAATTTTACACAGAATTTTCTAAGTCTACTTGTAAACGATGAATTAACAGCGATGAAAGAGAAAATAAAATATTGTCACTTACTAAGCAAACTTCTTTGTGCTCATTGCTATGAAGGTGATTCAAATATTCCTTTGCCGTTTTAGGGAATATATCGCAAACTTTGCACCAATGCATTTCTGGATCATAATGTACGAAATTGTACATAGGTTTAGAATCTTCAGGAGATCTCCTTTCTCTACCTTCTCTATCAGCTTTACTTTCTTTATCAGAATCCGTAACTGATGATCTGTCAGGTGAATCAGACTTTCCTGTAGGGAAGTCTTCTTTTGGACTTTTTGAGCGTTTATTCAATTCCAATTTAAACTTGCTTTTTAAATCATCTACTGTGGCTTTGTCACCAATGATACCAGTGAGCATATCAATAACATTATGTATTGATTTCATTTTATTTTGTATTTCAATCTGAAAATAGAGAACCATGTACGATTAACATATATTTAACATACATTTATATATTTATAATATTTTTAAATTGTTTTAATAATTAGGGTCAATAAATATTGTTTATCAAATTGAGTAAACATTTTTAAAAAGAATCATTTAGAATATATATTTTGTATCTCACCTGAAGTTTTTGATTTTCTTTTATTATACGATTGTTCTCTCTGCCACCTTCTTTACCAATCTCATCACATTGTTGTCGTAAAATCTCCAGCTCACGTTGTAACGTTGCCGATTTCTTGACATATTCTTCACGTTGCTTTGCTAGCGTTGCTTTTTGTTGTTTCACTTCAGCAGCGATGGCTGTCGTGTGATTAATTTTAAAGTACAGATATATTATAAAATATATTTATAATAACAGGTTTCTTTGAATTAAACTAGTTGATTAATATATCATAAATATATGAAAGATTACTTGAAGTATTTATTTGTAATATAATAAAAATATAAAAAGAAAATAATGTTGAAATCAATTCTGTATTATTGACTTTTTGATTTAAATATGTTTCAAACTTCTTGCATTTATCAGTATATTATTATTTTAAATCATACCTTCTTTTTTTGCATCCTCAGGTCTTGCTAAAGATGTTACTAAACTAGAGGATCCACTATCCACAGCTCGTGATGATTCTTGCTGCGTTGTCAATGTAGGAGGTGGTGGTGGTTGTTGGTTGTTATATGGTACCTGATTTCCTTGCCAATTCGGTGGAGGATAATCCTAACAGAATTAATATGTTCATTCAATTTCAAATACATGAATGGTGCTTCTTTTAACCCTTACCTTTACTTGTCCACATTCAAATCAGAACTTTGGATAATACATGGAAGATTCTTGAAGATGAATCATCAGGTCAATTATAGTCGTTTCCGATGTTGTTACCAATAAAATAAATAACGCGAATGTTATACTTACTGATGGGGCTGCAGAGTTTGCAGTATAAAAGAAGAAAAATGGTGTATCATTTTTCGACACACTATTGTTTCCAAATCGCGTAATAATATAATGATTCGCATATATAAAATAGTACCATTAGCTATACATGGGCTTTGGAAAACCCATATACATCTTAAACATCTTGATATAAAATTTATTTATATCAGTGTTAAGATAATTAAAATAATATTTTACTACAAAACCGAACATAAAATCACACAATCATCCAACATTGCAATCATAAGTTAAACATCTATTTTCTAATGCAATTATATGTATACTAAATTAAAAAGATATTATTCTTCTCAAATTAACTTACACTGCGATAACTAGTTGGTTGCTGGTAGCTGTAATCATAGCCTTGCCCATAATTATAGTTGTAATTATTGTATCCTTGGTTATATGCAGGTAAAGGTGGTGGTGGTTGACTTGTATTCGGAGGTGGAGGTGCCTGTGATAATATTACATCCATGATTTTTTTTTAACAAATATATTTTTAAGCTATATTAATATTAGATATGGGACTATGCTGTAAGAAATTTAGATTTGCCGATTTCTTGACATATTCTTCACGTTGCTTAGTTATTATTTACAAATAATAGTATGGTAAATATATTTTACCTGATATTGATTATGAACAGCTGGAACATAACCACTAGTACCAGCAGAATTAGTAGCTGCACTTTGGGATTGTGAAGATGTTGTTTGTTGTTTCCATTCTTGTTGTGAACGATTCGTTTCTTTCCTTCTTCGATCTCTGGAACTTGAACGTGATCTTCTATCTCTTGATCTAGATCGTCTATATCTGGATCGTCTGGGAGATGGAGATCTATCATATTTTCTTGATCGTCTTCTATGTGATGAATCATCTGAATCAGCACTGGGACTTCTAGGACCTTTACGTCTAGATTCTTGCTCCATCTTCTATATTTGTTGACGCAGTCCTCCTTTTTTAAAAACATTTTACAAAAATAAGTCTACACCATAATAAGAAACAAAAAAAATTCTAATAAAATAACAAAAGAAATCTAGTTATACAATATAAATCTATTACTAGAACATTTAGAGAAATACAATATATTTACTAAAAATATAGTTTTATAAAGATAAGAAATTTCATTTAATCACAAGATTATTAAAATTTTATTATTTTTCTTTTTCTATAGATTATATCCCATTTAGCTAGCTTGCCATGAGGTATTCCATATTTTTGATTTATTAGATATAAAGTAGCCAATGAAGTTTAATATAATAATCGTGCATATAGCCGAATGAGTTATTAAAGTGTTACAAACAATTCTCGAAAATATCTCGTTATATTAAGTATCTATTGTAAATTTTTTGTAGAAATTAAAATACTTTTTAGACACTGCAATGCAGCCATTATCATTTCAACGTTTTTAAAACATATCATATGTTATTATAATTGCATTATATTGCTACTTAAAATTAATTTACCTGTAATATATCAAATTACAACTTATCTTCGACTTTTTGTTATTTCGTAATCATTTGCTATCACAAAATTAAAATGTCAAAAACGCTTGGTCAGACAACACATCGCGACTTTCCAAGCGAATAGACGAAGCTAAAACGTAATGGCGACCTATACAGTATTGCCAACTATTAATATTATATCATCGTTACAAAATTTCGGTTTTTAATTTATTTTTTTTTATAATATATTTAATTCAACTCGGATAATTATACATTTATACAAAAATTAAATATATAAGTCAAAAGTACAACCGAATATTGTACTTTAATATATATATTTTTTAAAACTGATTCGATAAAGTCGGAGTTTCGAACTATTTGAGACATTTAAAATTCATTAAAATCCATCATCATTGTGATTGTTCTCACTTTATATCACTGTAATTAAAGAGAATATTTTATGGTATTGATATTATTGGTCCATATTCCGTTATAATTTTTACTATTTATATTAAAAAAATCCATTTTCATTGATTTTTATAATTTAATTTAATTTAATATTTTTGCATTATAAGAGAATTTTTTAAATAAATATACATGCTAAAGAATGTGTTTTTTTATTGTTATAATATATAAAAACAAAAAATAAATATTGTAATTTATTCCCTATAATTCGCAATATTTCATTTTTTGTGTCATACTTGCGATACTTCTGCGCCCTCTAGTCAAATTTCTTTAAAAATAATTTAACTCATGTATGTATGACGTTTTCGTTCATTTCACGAAATTTACCCCTATTTGATCGTGGAACGTATTTTGGAAACACCCTGTATATCGATGGAGTAACATGGCGTCTGGCGAAAATAGTAATTTTGAGAAAGTTTTGGAATTTAGGATTTATAAGTGTTCTAGTTTTTCAGCTTCTTACGTACCTGAGTAAGTAATTTTTTATTTTTATTAATTTAAATAAGGTTATCTATTTTCAAAATAGTACGATAAATGAGAAAAGAATATGATAAACATGTAACCTAACAAACTTTCCGTTTCTTTTCGAAGTATATCTAAAATACAGATATGTCGATTAAAATAACAAGGATAAATAGAAATGAGCTAATTTTTATATGTTTTTTTAGGAATATTCTTGTAGATAAACCGTCGGATCAAACTTCACGTTGGTCTTCTGATATTGACAATCCTCGCCAGGTAAACATTCATATATTTTGTTCAGAAAATTTATCTACCTCTTAAAAACGTTATTTATCTTTAACATAATTACATAAAATGTAAACAAATAGATATCATGAATTACTACTTATAATAAGTAATATATATTTCGTTATTTAATATAAATGCAATAAATGATTATAATTGCTATCTAATTATTGTAATATTTTAGTTTCTTACATTGAAATTACAATGTCCCTCCATTGTTAAAACTATTACTTTTGGTAAATATGAAAAAACTCATGTATGCAATATAAAAAAATTTAAAATATATGGTGGACTGGAACCTGAGAATATGATGGAACTTTTAGAAAGGTACATTTTTTCTAAAGTTAAGGAAGTTATATAAAGAAAAATGAATTTTTTAAATTTATTTTTTTCTTTCTTTTTTTTTTTTTAGTGGATTGAATAATGATTCTGTACCAGAAACATTCGATTTAAAGCACGTTTTAGGAAATGAAGGAAATTATTTTCCTGTTAGATATATAAAAATTCTTCCTCTTCAATCTTGGGGACCCAGTTTTAATTTTTCTATCTGGCACGTACGGTTAAATGGTATCAATGATTCTAAAATTGTAGGACCATCTATCGAATGGGTAAATATGGTAAGTACTTGAATAAAAATTAATTATCTTTAATATGAACCAAAGAAAAATTAAAATTTTTTATATTACAGTATCGTCACAAAGAAGTAATAAGGTTATGTATGAAACATTTTCGAAGACTAGAACAACCAGAAGTTGTAGAGACTTTGCAAAGAGTCACAGGAGTTACTTTAGAAGATCCTCGTTTATCTATGTTATATGATTTATTAGTTACGAAAGGTGATCATCTTCAGGCAGAAGGCTTTATAAGCAATGCAGTCATGAGTAAGCTGTTTTTAATTTTTTCCTTTACACACAAAACACAGTACATAGCTTTCTTATTTTATAAATATATTTTTCTAGAATATATTATCTAAAAAACTATCTATTATACTAATCAAATTTTAGTTATTTTTTTATTTCTGAAAAAGTTCTATGAATTTATTGATATTTTCTAATTTATATTTCATTTCTTTTCCTTTCATGTAAAACTTCAGATTATTGTCATTTTTTTATCTTTATGCAAACAAATTTCATAAATTATGCTATAGCTGGACTACTGAATGACTATATCAATGCTCAGACCTATAGAGCGGTTTGGACAAAATTATCTACAAACGATCCTAAACCTGGGATGAGAGGAGGACATCAAATGGTCCTGGATCCAACTGCCGAAATGTTGTATCTGTTTGGAGGATGGGATGGAAATCAGGATTTATCAGACTTATGGGTTTATAACATACCTACTAATAAATGGACCCTCATATGCAAAGATACTGAATCAGTAGTAAGTCCTCAAATTCAAGGTGATATATTTAATAAAGAAAGTTTTTATTATTCCTTTTTATCTACACATCAAAATTATAAAATGTATTATATAGGGTGGACCTAGTGCTCGATCATGTCATAAAATGTGTCTTGATCCAGAAAGACGACAACTCTTTACGCTCGGACGATATTTGGATACACAATATAGAACACCAGAAAATCTGAAAAGTGATTTTTATGTTTACGATATCGAATCAAATAAGTGGACACAAATATCAGAAGATACTGGTGTTGTTGGTGGACCTCAACTAATATTTGATCATCAAATGTCAATGGATATTGAAAAGCGAATAATTTATGTATTTGGTGGCAGAGTTCTTGTTTCATCTTCCAAGTGAGTTATTAAAAATCTATCTAGAGATTTTTGATAATTGAATAATATTGAATTACCATTTAGTTCTGAAAATCATGCAATGCCAGTAAACTCGACAGAACCAATATTTTCTGGATTATATTCTTATCATGTGCCAACTGGTACATGGAGTCGACTTGCTTGTGATATTGCAAGACAGTGTCCTCCAAATGTACCGACTATTAGATCACGAGCTGGGCATTCTATGTTGTTCCATTCAGTAAGTATTCTTGAAATTATAAATAATTACATAATTTATGTAAAATATATTATAGAATTTATATTCACTTTGCAATTTTTTTTTCAGGGTTCTCGAAAATTGTATATATTTGCAGGTAAACGAGGAAAAGAATATTTGAGTGACTTTTTTACTTATGAAGTAGATACAAATCAAGTAGAGCATATAAATTACAATGACTTTGGGGCAAAAGATTCTAATCGTGTTCCGGCAGCCGGTTTTACTCAGAGAGCAACAATTGATCGTGACCTTGATGAAATATATGTTTTGTCGGTTTGTACTTAGAAATATTGTCTTATATATTTATATGGTATATTATAAATTAAGAAGATTCTATGTAGGGTTTAAGTAAAGACAAAGATGAGAGAGATGACAATGTACAGAATTCTTTTTGGGTTTATACTATTAAAAATAACAAATGGTGTTGTATTTATCGTAATGAAAATTTTGGAGAAAAATATTGGAGTAAAATGCAAGATTATGAACCATGTCCACGATTTGCACACCAGTTAGTCTATGATCATATAAAAAAGGTAAAAAAAATTTAAGTTTTAGATTAGTATGAAACAGTACATATTTCTAACAAAATATTTTGTGTTGGATAGGTTCATTATTTATTTGGTGGAAATCCAGGTCGATCTTGTCTTCCAAATTTACGACTTGATGATTTTTGGCAATTAAAATTGTGTAGACCATCTCATGAGCAAATACTAAAAAAGTGTAAATTAATCATTAGAAAACATAAATTTGAAGAACTTGCTTTGAATAATAGTATTGAAGCGTTGGAGTATTTACAAACAAAAGTGTCAGAAATTATTGATCATGATGATACAGAGCAAACAAAAGAGGTATAATAAAATTTTATAAGTATATTTATTACTAATTTTATAAAGTTTCTTGTATCATTGTATATGTACATTTATTTAAATCTTACAGTTCCAATTGTTGACATCTATACTATTTCGAGAACAAACAAGGTCACTGGATGAAGCTGCAAGTTCTAATTCAGCTTCTAGCACTGTTTTAGGTAACTTTCTAGGTATGAATACAGATCAATGTATAACAGTACGCAACGTTCACACTTTGAGAATTGAGTTATATGACAAACTTGCAGAATTTTTTCCTGAATCACTTACACAACCACGCATTAACCTAATTAATCTTTTGCCATTATGATGCAATAGATATTAAAAAAAAAATCAAGTATGTTGACACTGATTATATCCAGTATGAATTGTTAAATAATATAAAGCAAAATCAGTTTTTTTTACAAAGTTATTTGTTGTAATATTTACCATTATTTTACAAATGAAATCGCAATTTGTACTGCACTTTTTTACAAATTTAGATAGAGGTAGAGATCAGAACTAATTAGAAAAATGATGCATTAATTTCTTCATATTAAAATTAAGCTTGATAGATTTCAAATTTTTGAAGATATTCTAAGGCAAATATAAAGAACAACATTAATATTGTTATTGCTGTTGTAAATTATTATCTATCTACATGACTAGATCTTGCTATAAGTAATAAAATATTAATGTGTTTTTACATATAGACATTTGTCTTAGAATTATGACAAAAATTTGAAAATAAATCAATATATATAAAAGAACAAAAATTCAGTAATAATACATTTTTCTTTGTGTAATTATAAATGTAAATTCTTCATAATTTTTCTAATAGCATTGTATAAAAATTTTTATTTTCAATATTTCATGACATTCTTATTATCGATTATATAAATTTGTATTACCATTGTTTATTTATTTGATTTTCAAGTTAAATTTACTAAAACACTTCTTCATAAATGCATATATATATATATATATATATATATATATATATATATATATATATACACATACATATACACACGCGCGCGCGCACACATAGCACACGCACGATGATTTATTATTTCACTATATAGAAAAGAAGTTTCATGTATATTGATATTTGATAATATATTTTAACCCATACATTTAAGAAAAGTATTGTATTGCCATACTATCTTTTTCAAATGAAATATCTTTATCCATTGCTATTAGAATATTATAAAGAAAATATTAAAGACACTATAGTTACCTAATTTATATAGAATTTCATGTTTTTATTATTTTGTATATATTTTATCATGTAAAAAATGCTATATACTAAACTGCTTTGCTGTTAATTATTTTGTACAATATATGCTCTCTGATATCTTATAATGTAATAAGTAACATCCTGTATATAATAGTATACTTTATTAATATTTGTTTGCTATTAGACATCAGAAATGATTTTAAAAAAGGGAAGAAAGAAAAAACAAGACAACGTTGCAATACTGTAATTACTAGTTATTCTAATGGATTGCTTCCAAAGCATACAAAGTATATATATGCATATACATATGATACTTACATTCAATTTTTGTATATATTTCTATTTAAACGATAAAATGTTAAACATTTAAATCGTAATTCGAAATATTAAGTTATGAAAAAGAATTAGATCAAAAGAATTATAACAGCTGTAAAAGTCATACATTGTCAATTTATGTTTACCTGTTTTTCATTAACTACATGATAAAGCTTATAAGACAATTCAATACATATGTCAGTTAATTTATGATATAAGTAATTATGACTGTGAATATTTTTTCTCGCTTGCATGCACGCACGTGTATGTACAGAAAACTTTCTATGAAAAAGTGTGAAATTCGAAGACTCATTCTATTATATTTATTTGTTTAGAATGTAAAATAAAAACTATGCATTTTTCAAATTCATATTAATATATTATCACATTTATTTGGGAGTAAATATAACATACAATGCTATCCAAAAATTATCTATTTAAAACAAAAATAATTAAAGATTTAACGATTTAACCTGTATAATCCCAGATCCGCAATAATCGAAGCGCTACCTAGTAGAAAATTTCAAAAGTTTATAACATTGCAACAAAAATCAACTAAATGAAATGTTTATTATATTACTGTGTGAATATAATTATATAAAAAATATGAACATAATGTGCATGAAATATGAAAAGAAAAAATAATAAAATGAATGAACATTTTTTAAAACGTCATTCAAATTATTAAATAAACTCGATATTATTTGTAAAGTATGTACTAATAATAAAAATTATAAAATATAATGAAAGAAACATTAAATTTGAATAAGTATAAAATTTCACTTTTATTATTAATTGTATTCACTGTCAGATCAAACGATATTAACTTGTTAAAATTTAGAGCCAGATTATTATAACTGTAAAAAATGGTTATACTTTCCACTTATATGT
The DNA here is from genome assembly GCA_911387685.1 of Dolichovespula media. NCBI lineage: Eukaryota > Metazoa > Arthropoda > Insecta > Hymenoptera > Vespidae > Dolichovespula > Dolichovespula media. Next base: position 8,529,990 of record OU426851.1, on the reverse strand, counting down.
TGTTTTGATAGGTGACGACTCGAAATTTTGTATACGCACTTTAATTGACGTTTCACTAACATTTTTCACTTTTATTGTCTATTATTATTTATTATCTCATTATTATATACGACATATCTCTGATGAAATCCAGTAGTAGACTGTGACTTGTCATCACTTATCAAAATTGCCTCGACCCCACATTTGTTTACATTATTGGCACACGATGATTCTGAGTTTAAAATTCGCGCCTAACGAACATTTTCTTAATTTTCCTTTACGATCTGTTAATAATTATATGATGTTTGAGTAAATGTAATATTGTTTAAACAAATACATAGAATCAATAATTATAAATTATTTTTATGATTTTTAATTATTAGAAAATTATGTTACGTATATTACATATATATAAAATAATAAATAAATATAAAAAATTAATTAGTTAAACGTACAAACTGAATAATGATGTCAGTCAGCCCGTTGGAATCCGATGATAGATTGCGTTACATTCATTTATCAAATATCGAAGTCATCTTGATCCTATGATTTCGTTGTTATTTAGATAAATAGCTAGTGACAATACCGAATTAAAAATACAGACTAATGAAATATTAGATGAAAATTATTTTAGATTAAAATTTCTCATTTCATTGATTAGATATATATTTGTAAAAAATTATTTTATATATTATTTTATATTAATCCAAAATAATCTTATTCAAATTAACAAAAAAAAATATATATATTACACGCCACAATCTTATCCAAAAATAAAATATATATATATACACACACCATAGATTTACTGATATTTTATATTTTTTTTATCGACATCTACAAATCAATAATTAGTTTTCTTTCTCGATCGGTAATATCAGATGTCACTGTAAGTTATTAAACAGTAGGTGTTCTATCTCGCAATATAATATTCAATGACTTAACCTTCGAATACAGTGACAGGCGTTTTTAAGAACTTGTGTATTCTACAAAGTCTTGAAGAATTTGTATATTCTACAAAGTCGTGTGATTAAATAATAATTTTAAAATGGAATGTTTAATTGGAATTCAATTCAAAGATTTTGTGCTTGTAGCCGCTGATATGACAAATTCTCAATCTATTATGGTTATGAAAAACGGTAAAATACATTTGATTAATTATAGTAAATCGTTAAGATATTTTTATTCAACATGAATTTTTAATTTTAATATATTCAATTAAATTTTATATTATTTTAGATGAGGAAAAAATTCATAAAATGTCTGATAAGCTTGTAATGGCTGTCTCTGGAGAATCTGGAGATACAACTCAGTTTTCAGAATACATTGGGAAAAATATACAACTTTATAAAATGAGAAATGGTTATGAACTGTCACCGCAAGCAGCAACTGCTTTTACTAGAAGAAACTTAGCGGATTATCTCAGGAGTCAAACACCATATACTGTTAATTTATTAATGGCAGGATATGATGATGATCTTGGTCCTCAATTGTATTTTATAGATTATTTAGCTTCTTGCGTGAAAGTACCGTATGCAGCACATGGATATGGTGGTTTTTTTTCTCTTTCCATATTGGATAGATATCATAATTATGGTAAGTAATTATAAATTGTGAAAAAGGGATTATAATATTATCATTATTAATTTAATTACATTTTATATATGAAGTAAAATATAATTCTTGCTTAACTATTGTAGATATGTCAGAAGAAGAGGGATATGAACTAATGAAGAAATGTGTTAGAGAAATTCATAAGAGACTTATTGTCAATTTACCTAATTTCAAAGTCCAAAAAATATCCAAAGATGGAATAAAGGACATGAAACCTATTACGGCACAAAATTTGGCTGTCGAAGATGTTGCTAAAGTGTGATGAATTACTTTTCCATATTTTCATAATATTGTCATTCTGATTATAAAAATAAGGATAGCTAAATATAATTCAATTATCTATTATAAAGTAGTTGTTATTTTACTATACTTTTTACTGCATTTTAAATCCAATAATCATAATCTGTCAGACTCACACAATCAAAGGTTGTATGAAGATACATATATAATAAATAATAATGGACAGATTAACTTAAATATAAAAAGCTTTTTATATACATATTTTTATTGATAATATTACAGAAACAAGTTATACATATATATCATATTTAAATTAAAATTTTGTGAAATTAAGTTTTGTAATAAAAGTTGGTCTAGACATACTCATTTATTTAAAACAAGAGTAATAGAAATTATCAAGTTGTAGATTCTTTTTAAATATATTTAATATTCTAGAATGATATTTAATTTTCTATGCTTATAATCAACCAAATTGTATAAGAGTAAGTATGAAGGAGTAGTAACAAATAAATTCACAAAAATAGATTTTTTATAACTTACAAATACATTGTCTAACTTCTTAAGTAACGTGGCACTTATAATTTTAACAGAAGTAGAAAATAGGGGGAAGGGTAATCAAAACCAATTAATTGCATTATATGGTTTGGTGAACTTATATCAATTTTTGTTTACTATGTGCTATAAAATTGATTTTACAGTAGATTATCACTAAGAAATTTTGTCAAAATTAATACAAGAAATACAATTTCAAGGAATTATGTCACAAAAAATTATACTTCATAAATATTATTACGTATAGGAATAGTTGCACAAAAAATGCAAACTGCTATGCACCGAATGATAAATGACATGACTTTTGTGCCATCACAGCATCCAACTTGCATATCCTATTCATTTTAAAATAAATTAATTTAATATGCAAGGTAGATTGTATATATATTATAAAAAACAGATGTTTTTTCTTCTATTCATAATGAATTTGTTAAATAACCAATAGTAACATAACAGGAATGCCATATCACTTATGGTGATTTGAAAATTTATTTATCTTTTTTTGCTTCTACTTGAGTTTGTATTGTTTGTTCTGATTGTTGTACTGTATTTTTTGGTTGAACAGGATGATCTTCATATCTGAAATTTTGATATATATATATATATATCACTTTTAAATATTAATATATAATTTATTTTATGTAATTAATATTATAAAACGAACGAATAATGCTTACGAAAATAAAGCTTTGAGGTCTCCTTTGACTAATGCTAGTAATAATGGTGTTCCTAAACAAGCAGGTGCCAGATATAACAGAGCAGGTTGTGCATGTTTAAACAAATGCATTATCGATATGGTTATAAGTAATCCCATAAAGTAAGCAAAAAATGTTGCATAAAAATATACATTTGTTTTTCTGCTCAAACTATTATCAAATCTCAATAAAAGAGCAATGAAAATGCCAGGTAAAACAATATCTCCTAAACCTAACATTGCAAAGTTATTAGCACTAAGACCTTTCTCTAAAAGATCTTGTGGAAAAACGAGCTTCATTGGCACCTCAAATGATTTTGCTACTGTTATCATTACATCTGTACCAAATACCCAAAAAGCATCATAAAAAAGAAGACCACCAAGTAAAATGCATCCAGTGACAACATTATTGAGATGTAATAATTCAACACCATTAATTGCAAATGCAATTCCAAATAAATTATTGGCAATCCAATGCTAAAAAAGATATACATTATTAAAAATAAAATAAAGAGAATCATATGTAAATAATATTTATAGAAGTATGTTTTTGTAAATTACCTTTTTCAAAAGATACCAAGCACCAACAATAGAACAACATATTAGACAAACAATATCATGAAGGTTAAATTTATATTGGATAATATGCTTAGTATGATCACCTTCTCCTTTTGTAAATTGAATGTGATATGGAGTTTTTGGAATCACAGCAGGAACCAATGAAGAAATCAAGGGACTATAATTAAAAAATTTTTTAAAATATTATTACAAATGTATCTTAATATACAGAAATCTGGTATTTACCTTGTAAGATGGCATAAAGCAAGAATTCCAAGAAAGAAGAAATAACTAACTAAAATTAGGTTGACATATTCCTTAGTAAATATCTGTGTGTAAAAAGAAATATTTTTTTAATAAATATTTTATAAAGATCACAACAATATTTCATAAAATAATTATAAATTTTCTTTTACCTTATATAATATATATAAACTAAATAGTGTAAAACTGGAAATGAAAGGAAACATTGCTGCTTCTTTTAGAGACATTGTGTCAGGCTGTTCACCTTTGGCTTTATAATGTTGCTATAAAAATAATTGATAAGCCTTATAATAAAAACATGATACGTTTAAAGTTGATTATCGTTTAACAAATGTGTGTGTAAAATTGATACATAAATTTTATATATTATATATTATTGATAATCCTAAATATATGTCTAAAAAATATATACATACATATATATATATATATATAAATATATATATATATATATATATAAATATATATATATATATATATATAAACATCTCCATTAATTACAATATTATAAGATTTTTAAGCATTATTAAATATTACAAGGACTTTATAACATATGCCAACATGCTAAAATATATAGCTAACCTGCTGCTCCTTATGGTGCTTAACAGCTCGGAAGCTACCAAAAAAAATAGGTAATATCGCCATTATTACAAGGCTTCCATAAGCTATAGCTATTCCTTCGGGAGTCGAAGTGGAAGTTCCGTTGTTTCGTTCAGTAACATTTTCACTTGCTTGTGTAACAATTTCATTTATTGCACTTGCCATCTTGGGAATTCTGCACGACTAATGTGGACACTGGTGGACACGACTGCACTGTCGTGCACGTTTTATCCAAACGTTATCTAATTCTAATAGATGGCGGAGAATGACAAGTCTACCAACATACTATAAGTATGACAATTATAAAAGCAATATTTTTGAAAATTTAATAAAAATATATGTGTTGAATGTTATATATATATTATTATTATTATTATTATTTCAATATTAAATCAAATTAATCAAATCTAATATTATAAAATATTTGAATTTTGTCTATATGATACTATGATATATTTATTTTGTAACAGTCAAGCTTTCATATTTATTTATTTTTTCATTAGTTTCACTGTTGAAATATTTTTTATAAATAATCTATTAAAAGCATAATATTTAGTTCAGATAATTTCTATCTTATTAGTAATGATTGAAATACAATAAATTTTGTTGTATTCTTCTCTTTCTATTTTTTCCCTAACAACATTTGACATATAAGTTACTATAAATGCCCGCTAAAATATGTTTGAAAGTTTACAGACCAAATTTGTACTTTCCAAAAGATTATTAAGCTGTCTATCGAATAATTTTGTTTATATTTATCTATAAATAAAAGATTTTTTAATTCAATGCTGATTGTATGATTTATACGATTTGATAAATATTTGAGAGTGTTATGCATGATGACATTCAAATAGTAGAGAGTACAAATTAATAGCATGTTGCGTAGTATGTGTAATGTTTGAACTAATAAGTGTGGCGATGTGTCATATTACCATGCTTGTTTTTATTTATTCGTGTCTTTTGTAGAAAATAAGACAGACGTAAAAATATGTACATTTTAATTAATCGAAATATATACAGTATGTCGAATAAATATATTTACTAAAATCTTTAAATACAAGGTATATAGAATAAGGTTACATTAATAAATAACAAATATCTTTTTGCATAGGTATTTATAAATGATATAAATATTTTATAAATAATTATATAAAATTTATAAATAATTTTGTGAAAATGGGCCCACCACCAGTAGTCACAGGAATATCACCTAAAGAAGGGCCACCTGGAACTCGTGTAATAGTACGTGGAGAATTCTTGGGTACTAAAGCTTTAGATTTAATAGGTTTGTTTCATTTCACTTTGTGCGAAATAATGTGATCATGCAATGAGATTCCATTTTTTATTATTTTAATTATATTATATTATTTTTTATATATATAGGGTTGACAATTTGTGGATGTGATTGTCTTTTATCTGCTGAATGGAAATCATCAAACAAAATTATTGCTAGGTCTGGTCCATGTAAAGGTCGTGGTGATATTATAGTAACAACTTGTACTGGTGGTCAAGGAACATCAACAGTACAATTCCGTGGTTATCATGAAACCATAGGACCTATGAAAGAATCAGCTGTATGGGTAGATGAAGCACCTCTGCAGAGCTTTGTTTGGGGTAGAAGAGCATTATCACCAACAAATTATCAACAAGAAGATCCTTTGGGACTTAGTGTGGAAGGAAATGAGTATGAATCTTTGTAATTTTGCGATGTCAATATTTTATGTTATAACTAGAACTTTTAACAATTATTTATTATATTTATTTATAGTAAAAAGTTTCCTGATGATGAATTAATCGAATTATTTGGTGATGCTACTGATGATCTTACTAGTGAAAAATTTCATCCAGGTTGGTTTTTATTGCAACATCATCATGCTACAACATTAGAAGACTTAAAAGCAGGCTTAACGTTTCTTAAGAGAAAAGTAAACTCTCAAAAAGAAGGACAATTGTCTTTTTTGAAGGCATGTAGTAATGCAATGTTTTATAAATGACATTTTCAAACTATTTGTAGTTACTATTATTATATTTGTAATTATACAGGCCAATGTGGGATCAGTAATGGAACAACTTGATACAGTAATGCTTCTTAAAGAGCAGTTTGAATTAGATATGAAAAATTATGGAACTGATCCCATTGAACAACTTGAAAAAGCTATTAAACAGTCAATGTCAGAAGCTAATAAATTATTTGATGAAGTGTTAGCGAGAAGAGATAGAGCAGATGCTACAAGAAATGTTTTAACTGTTATGCAGCGTTACAAGTTCCTGTTTTGCATGCCAATTAATATGGAAAGAAACATAGAGCGTGGAAATTATGATTTGGTTATTAATGATTATGCAAGAGTAAAAAATTTGTTTAGGAATACTGAAGTGGAAGTATTTAAAATAGTATTAGCAGAAATAGAAAACAGAATTACAACTCTTAAAACATTATTACGAAAGAAGCTTGAAGAAATGCCACTTAGTTTAGAAGAACATAAAAAAATAATTAGAAATCTTGTTAATCTTGAAACAGAAGGTGATGTAGGTTGGGATGCCATTGGTATGTATATATAAAATAATTCTATTATTAACTCATTAAATATTAGACTAATTAAGAAAAATATATAATTTTATGTTTTAGTTTCTCATGCAAACTGTTTAGATAAAAGCATAAATGCTTGTGTACATGAGCATTTAGAACTAAAAAACACAATTTTGGAGGATTCTGATAAAATTTCAAAACATGTACTGGTTACAGGAAAACAATTTCAAAGTAATAAGAATGATAGAAATAATACATCAATACAAGTATCATGTATTCAAGCTATTTATGATATATTAATTCAACAGTTGCCTAATCTATGGAGATTAGGACAAAGTTATTTCAGTGGACAATTACATGTTGCAGTAGATGTTGAAAAACAGATCCCCTTTAAGGTAAAAAAACTAAAAATATTTAATCTTACTTTGAAATATGAAAAAAACCTAATTTCAAATTTAAGATGTGCTTTATAATATATCTGTAAAATATAAAGATATGTAATTAAAATCTGTTAATTATTTTTAATAGAATTTGGTTTTATCAAGCATGCAACATACCATGGAAGTTATTAAAAATATATGTCATAATGATGTAGAAGCATCATCACTTTTACATATTTTACACTGTATTAGACAGATGTATGCATCTTTAATTCATTTAGATTTGCCTAGTGATGCCCTGGATATTTTTGGAAAATTTATATTTGATTTGAGGTAAAAATCTTTTTTTAACGATGATTAAATTTCCACATTTAAATTGTCATATTTTTAATTAGTACTCTAACTCTTATTGTGTATTTTAGATTACAATGTTTAGTAGCTTTATTCAGAAGAACAGCAGAGAATATAGCAGCTTTACATAAAAAGGAAACTTGGGAAATTGAATATTTAAATGAGAATGGTGGTATTACAAAGCTGGTACTTTTTAATATATATATATACATACTCTATAGTTTTAAGATGGTAAATATTATTTATATTAAAAATTTAACTATATTTTTTTTGTCTAAATAGCCATTCCTATTTGAAGAAATGGTATTAGAGGTAACAAAATGTGCACGAGATACAGTGGTTGCTTGTGGTCCACGAGAAAATGCATTATTTGCTAATCCATCATATCAAATGATCTTTTATAATACAGTTAAAACTTTATTTACTTCATTTGCAAGATGTTTACAACAATTAGCCTTTAGTGGTTGTGAAGAAGCTTTGGATGATGATGAGCCATCAGTTTCTCAACTAGTTGGATCACCTTCTGGTTATAGGAATAAAAACAATAAACATCAAGGACCTGTAAGTACAATATTATATGCATAAATATAAATATATAGTCATTTTATTTATACATTCTATAATCTTTGCAATATTTCACTTTCTTGAATAGACTTGGGAACAGTGCCTTTTAATATCATTAAGTAATATACGTTACACTTTGAATATTGTTTTGCCAAAAATAAAAGATACACTAAAAACTCAAGGTTATCCAGATTTATCTAATGCAATTGGTTGGAATTCTAATTGGACACAATTGGAAACCCTTGATAATGCTGTTTTGGAGGCCTATTTAGAACGACGGTGTGATCCACTTGTTGGAACAATCGAACCTAGTATGTATTTGGGTGGATTAGAATGGGATTTTAATACAGAACCAACTCATATTAAACCATATGCCCAGGAAATATTAGCAAATTTAATAGCAGTTCATGCAGAGGTAAATTGCAAAAAAATTGATTCAATTTTCACTAAATATTATTTAATATAGAATAAATGTGGAATTATATTCTTACAGGTTCATCGGGTTGCTCCAGTTCTTTTGAAAAGAGTTCTCTCTCATATTGTTGAGACAATAGCAGAAGAACTTGCACGGCTTATGTCGTGCGTAACACAATTTAGTTCTGCTGGTATTATACAAGCTAGAACTGATATTACACTTTTAAAAAATGCTTTATTATATTACAGTACTGATAGAGCAAGGTAAGAGATCTATAATTATATATAAAATATAAAAATGTTGAATATATTTAAAATTTAAATATTATAATTTGTATAAAAAATAGAAGCTTTTTTGAAGAGGCTCTTGATGCTATACCACAAGCAATGAATAATGAAGATGCTTTACGTATTGATGCTTTATTGTTAAAAGTTACAACATGTATGCGATTGCAATTATCCTGTCTTGTAAATGGTACAACTAATGGTACTGTAAGCACAATTGATACCAATCGTGTCACCACTGTTTAACTGGAATTATAAGAATAATGATAAAAATATTATCATTAATTTATTAAATCCAATAGTTTAAGGCTGTTCACTACTTTTTGTTCAGAGCGTATGTGACTTCAGAGACAGGTATCGATAAAATATGAACTACAAACGACAGTAGGGAATGCTGTTCCAATCATGCGTTATCATAACAGTGTAAAGCTTGTATTCCTATATCCCTTTCACGCGTAAATAATAATTGGTTTCGCGTAAGTTAAAGTAGGTAGTTTTAGTAAGCTATAAACTTTTCAGTCTCTCATATGTAAATCTTTTCTTAATAGTAGTGTCTGTCTTACAGTGATCCATGCTAGATACAACGTCAGTATGCATCTATTTCACAATAAAAGCATAAAGAATAATAAATATAATTAACACATGATAATAAGTATGTGAATTAGCGAATTTAAAGAAATTATTTGTGATTTTAACTATATCTTATCTATTTGCCTATAAAAGTATTATTGACAATGTAAAATGTTAGTTCTTTATAGTTTAATTAGAATTAGATTGAAGGGATTTAGAAAATACATTGAAATATGCAGTCATTCGCCTGGCTATACTAGCGTTGCATGATTTACAATATATCGCAAGTACTACCGACCTAGGTCTTACCATTGGATGTTGCTGCATCTGGAGTTACTCGTGCTATTTACTTGATAAAGAAATAAAAATAATTAATTTTAGTTGCAGTCGAGTAGGCAGGTATCTGTTTGGCCGTTAGTCGATGAAACAGAGATCTGTTTTGCTGTCAGTTGATCAAGCAGAGACCTGTTTCACCGGAAGTCAATCAAGCAAAAATCTGTTTTGCTGTTAGTCGATTAAGCAGAAATTTGTTTCGCCGCCAGCTGATCAAGCAGAAATCTGTTTTCTCGTTAGTCGATCAAGCAAGAATCTGTTTTATCTTATTAATAAAGATGAAAGATAACAAATAAAAGATGAATGATGAAAGATGGAAGATGATAAATGAAAGATTAAAAAATAATTAGATAAAAAAATTAAAATGTAGTTTCATTGATCCCCACAATTTCCATGTCTTATACGTTTCGTAATTATTTTACTTTAATATTGAATTCGATTTTATTAATATATAATTAAAAATTTAATTAAATTTTAGAAAAGAATATTGTGCAAAATTTCTATCGTGATTTTAGTAATAAAAATGCATAAAATATAAAATAATTCTATTCAAGTACATGTGGCAATGTAGGACCGGTAACAGGATGTTACGTCGTTTCAGTTTTTCAAATCTACATCCCCTACACCCATCACTATAAGAGCATTTTGAGTGACAACATGGTAAAATTAAAATACAACCAAGTGCCATTCTCGAAGATTTTTGGCGAATCTTCGAAAATGACTCAGCCTAATAGTTGTGCTCTCGAGCCACAGTGTGTGGGGGCCTCTTCGTCATATAGCCTCTTCTTTGCTTCGTGCCCTAATTAACTGCTATAGGGCAATCAATAACTATAATTAATATCAAAAAACTAAAATTGTCCGTTATTTTAAAACGTGGAAGAAAACTAAAATCTAACGCAACTCTAACGCAAACCTGAGAAGAAAAATTGAGAGAGCCTAAGGAGTGAAACGTTAATTGGTATATTATTTGCTGAAAATCCTATGTTAAAAATTAATTAATTTCTTCTAGGGCCTATGAACTGTGATTCTAAAGTTTCTTTGTCTTTTATCAATGACTCCATTCGACTTTTATCATTCAAAAGCAATGACTCTATCGAGACTTTTTATTTATCGATTCATATTGATTAAATATTTAATGGTTATATAAAAATATAATGCAAACCCTTGGACGCTCTTTCTTACAAATGATTGTTTTAATTATCATAAAGAACATTATGCACAGTATCGTTTGTAATCCAGAGACTATCCACCGCGAATGTCTTCTTGTTCATTATTTATTAAAACTCATGAATATCGATTCTTTAATATTATTGCGAAAGTAAAATATTTAAAAATGAATTAAAATATTCAAAATTTTGAATAATTATAAATGCGTTTGAACAAGAAAACCCTATCCTCATCTAATAAATAAATCAAAAACATAAGAAACCAGTCACGAGTAAATCTTCGAAGAAATTTAATTACTCCGTGTATATTAAAGATTATTTAAATAATTATAGAATTACCGAAAGTATTAATTTATAAGTTTTCGATTTTAGAGAGTAAGAGTACCGATGTGTACTCGTCGAAGTAGAAAATAAAAATAATTCGGTTATCGTCAAAGTTAGTAAAGGACCGTTTATGTTTATATTACGCAAGGCCAACTGTCCCGAGATTAAAATGTTAAAGTATCGGAATTTTATATTAAAATTATGTAGGGACTTAAATTTCCGGCAATCTTGATCGCTGTCGATGGAATACAGTTCGAATCGATTAAGAACGTTAGATGTGACGACGTATGGCACGAGAGGTAAACTGGACAGTCGGTTGTCATCGAGTGAGTCGGCCGGTCGCTGGGACCAAACAATAACATTGGAAGAAGACAAAAGGAGTCGTGATCTCTCGTTATCAAATCATCGTTCTCTGTAATTCCGCTGTATAATTAAATTTTTCATCTAATTTTGCACTTTATTAAAATAAATATAACATTATACTACTATCATTTTGTTTCTCGCGCGTTTCCGTCTTTTTACAGTTTAAACGAATGTACTATTGTTTAAATATTAGTTTATTGTACTCCGCGAACATTAGGGATTGTTTAAATAATTGAAAAATTATCAAAAGTATTAATTTACAAGTTTTCGCGTTCAGTCAGAGTTTCGGTGTTCACGCGTCGGAATACAAAAGATAACTAACTCGGTAATCGTTTTGTTAATAAAAAGCGCGCTTGTGTTTATATTACACAAGGTCAACTACCCCAAGTGAAAATTTTGAATTAGAGGAATATAAATTAAGATTATTATATGTTACTGAAATGTAATGATCTTTGTAATGTTTAAGCGAATGTACGATCGTTTAAATATTAATTAATTGTACACCGTGTATATTAAAGACTACTTAAATAGTTGAACAATTATCGAAAGTATTAATTTATAAGTTTTCAAGTTTACACCTACGCAGCAAGTTGTAAATATACTTAGGAAGCCTAACACATGATTTCAATTATTTCTTGTCTCTTATATTTAGAATAATTATATATAAAAATAAAAAATGGTTCGAAATATAAAGCATATTCAACATTTATTATTATTATTACACCTCTGCTATGTTTGGAGACTTAAAAGTAATTAAATAATATTATCTGTGCGAATTCGTATATATTCGTATAATTTATTGTTATTATGGACAATAACCTTTATTAGTACTAAAGTAATTAGTAATTAGTACTAAAGTAATACTCGAATACGACATCTAGACGTATACAGATAGATGTCGTTAGATGTTCTTCCATTTAAAGTAAACCTGTTTTTAATTATACTTTGTTTAATAATATTCGGTTTGTTAAATACGTCATCATTGGCAACTTCAAGAAAAACTTTAATTGAAATACGAAAATTCTTTTGTTTTGTAATTGAAAACTCATTTAGTGTATTTATTCGTGTTAAATATTTCTATACATTTGGTTTAGGTTAAGTTACATTCAAAAGTAATTGTTTATTATCATTGAGATCTTACAAATTCTAATGAAATTTATATATGTAAATTTGTTTTAAATTCATATATATATATATATATTTGATCTTGGAAAATAATTAATTGCTTTAATTATAGTTTGATTGTCTAGTACTTGCGTGAAAACAAAAATGGCTAGTACATCCAGTGATCAAACTATTATTGCTCAAAAGACTTGGGAGATGTCAAATAATGTTGAAACAATTAACGCAGTTGATGAAATTTACAGATATGATAGACAAGAACAACAAGATATATTAGCAGCTAAGCCATGGGAGAAAGAGTATGTCTCATATAGATACGTCATAGTTTTTATAAATTTTTAATATTATTATTTTTAGAAGACTGTAATAAGTAGAAATGATATTTTATTTTACTAATCTATTGGATTTCCTCAATATAGTCCTCATTTTTTCAAAGATATAAAAATCTCAGCATTAGCATTGTTGAAAATGGTAATGCATGCACGTTCTGGTGGAACTTTAGAAGTAATGGGACTTTTGCTTGGAAAGGTAGCAGCAAATACAATGATTGTTATGGATTCTTTTGCATTACCTGTTGAAGGAACAGAAACAAGAGTTAATGCCCAAGCTCAAGCATATGAATACATGACTGCATATATAGAAGCTGCAAAACAGGTAAAATCTGGAAAAAATTTTTTATTTCGTTTGCATTAGATGCTAATATTTTGTTTAATGTATTAAAATATTTTCTTAGGTTGGCAGACAAGAGAATGCCATCGGTTGGTATCATAGTCATCCAGGGTATGGATGTTGGTTGTCAGGTATTGATGTCTCTACGCAAATGCTTAACCAAAATTTTCAAGAACCTTTCGTTGCTATTGTAATTGATCCTGTACGAACTATTTCTGCGGGTAAAGTTTGCTTAGGAGCATTTAGAACTTATCCAAAGGTGTGTAGCAAAAGATATATTGAGTCGTGAATTCTAATGTATTTTATGATAATGCGTTTATATCAATATTCTGACTATTTTTAATCTATAGGGTTATAAACCAGCTAATGAGGAACCATCAGAATATCAAACAATACCTTTAAATAAAATTGAAGACTTCGGTGTTCATTGTAAACAATATTATTCCTTAGAAGTATCATATTTTAAATCATTATTAGATAAACGATTATTGGATTCTTTATGGAATAAATATTGGGTGAACACTCTTAGCTCTTCTAGTCTATTAACAAATGCAGATTATACTACAGGACAAATATCTGATTTATCTGATAAATTAGAACAATCGGAAGTTGCACTTGGAAGAGGATTTGTTTTAGGTGGAACAGATCCACATGATCGTAGTACAGTTGAAAAACTTATCAAAGCAACACGTGATAGTTCTAAAACTACGATTGAAGTTATACATGGTTTAATGGCACAAATTATTAAAGACAAATTATTTAATCAAGTTGGAACAAATATGACAGATACTCGTTAAATACTATTCAATTATATTAATTCATAATAAGTTAATTTTTAAGTAAGCCAAACTAATGTATTTGTAATAAAAGCAACGTGTGTTATAATTAATACTTGTTACATATGCAACTTTTCTCTTTTCAAGTTGTAAGTTTTCATATCTTCTTATTACATAAATATGTAACTTACAGAAAATATAGAGGAAGTGTAATTATTTCTTCAATAATCTTTCTAATTAGATAATTTTCAAACCAACGTACGAAACGTATACTTTAAAGACTTAGTGGAATAAAAATACATTTTATTTTCACACCTTGATTTGCTAGAAAGTATATATACAGCATCTTTATCATTACCCAATATCTTCACAATTGATTTATATATCCATGTTCATATATATATACATATATATATATATATATATATATATATATATATATATATATATATATACACACATATATATATATATACATATATATATATATATATTTATATTTATTTATAATCATATTTATAAAACTAATATAGCATTGAGAACAAGTAGGCAGAGCACACCCCACTGAAGGGCTGATACTGTGTCACAGACTTTAGGACAAGGCCACTCAGAAACACACCCACCTGTTCTGCTTTCGCACTCCAAACATTCATATCGCACAACATATAAAGGGACGGAGCTAAAATGCGCGTACAATTATAGTAATAACATATCTAACAATATTTCATAATGTTAATGAAAATCTGGCATGATCAAAGAAGCCTAATTCCACTAAAATCAACTAAGGATGTGCTAAATTTTTAACTATATGTATTAAGCCTATTAAACTTACAAAACTATACTGTAACATGCTAACATTAGATTTAATTTAATAAAATTAAGTACATTATTCTTCTGTTAGTTTACATGTATAAAAGACTGAAAAATAATCTTTTCAATGTACGAAATTATTTTTGTCTGCCACACTGCCATTACCTAAGTAGGTATCATACATTTTTATAGACCTTGCACTTTTTATTTTATAGCAAGCATATTTTATACAGATAAAAAAATAAAAATTAGACCCCCTATAAAATTACTTGAATAGATTAATTTTCTTCACACATTCTTTGAAGACATTGATAAATACCCAGTTCTTCTTTTTTTCTTTTTTTAAATTACGAAGTGTTAAACTTTACAATTTGAATAAATTAGATAAGGAATGTAATGTGTTTTGTGCAAATGTATAAAACAAATTTTTATCATTTTTCAGTTGTCATCTGATATTGTGAACTGTTGACAGATGAATTAGTAAATTATATTATAATTTTAAAAGGCAGACCCAACATGAATTATTTAAAAATTTCAATAGTGCAAACTAATTTTTCTATCGTACGAGAGCATGATTAATTCCAGTTAAACTACATCTTTACATGTGTTAAATAATTACATATTTGCAACATATAAAACTTCTTATATACTGTCATCAATTCCTCACATTCCACTGATTTTAATCACTTTGTAAGTGTTAAATACAGTTTTCACAATTATAAATCAAATTTTATATATAACTTTATTATTTGAATTGTTAAAAACAACGAATTATTTTTTAAGTTTTAGTAAATTATGATTGTGTGATTTTAGTACAACTTATGCCCCCCATATAGAGCAATTAAATGTTTGCAATCAAATCAATTTTATATAACAACTAGAATTCAGCCCTCCAATGTTACTATATATTCTAAATTACTCAAAATTGTATAAACACTGCATCCCTGACATTATTAGAAAATGAGGGATATTATAATTCACATATTCAATCACGTGTGTGTAATCACAACAAAAAATTTGTTTAAATCAAACATTAAAAAAGTGATTACCATAATATAATCCTAATAATTGTATTATATTCATATTTTGTAAGAATTTCATTTTGTATCTCATCTGTGTAAGAATCTCATCACTTCTATATGACTGCACCTATCTATTATTTACAAGGCAATCGAGTTTTTCATTTGTTACAAATATAGTAGAAAAGATCAATTATTACAGCAAGGGTTAATTGTTCATCATAGTAATAGGACAACAACACTTTTAAGAACAATCATAATTCGTCCATACTATTAAGAGATAGATCGGAGAAATTCTATTATTTTTATCCAATACTTTAAAAACTAAATGAAGAGACATAATAATATCATGAATTTAACAAATTAACAGATTAGTGTTGTATCCAATATTATTTTCCTACCTTATTATGCCCTGGTAGAGAAAATATTTACAATGATATATATATATATTTTTTTATAGACATGCACCATAATATGAATGATATTTTACATTATTTTGCATATTTTCCGCTTTATTTATTTATTACCGATTATGCTTGATGTTTCTCTGTAAACTGTTGAAATTAATATTGTATCACCTGCTCAAACAAGCATCATTTTAATGTCTTTTTTTTTTTATGTTGATTATCTACAAGTGTATGATGCATGCATATCAATGATAGAACCGAAAAAATATTCAATAACTATCTGGACTTATAACAGCTCTTCTACCAATGATATACTTTAAAATACTTAAGAAGAGAAAACTTAAGAATATTACATACAATTTCGAATAATATCTAATAATGTGTAATATACATAAGTAATCTGTACATAAGTGAAATAATTGTGATATTGCTTAGTATTGAACACAGGGTTGTGCCTGTGAGCAGGTGGGATGTCTTTTTTCAATAGGAAAGACTAATATCGATATGCACATGCCATAAAATAAACTCTATTCGCACTATACGTGCTGCTGGTTCATCAATCATTCAATGAATAAAAAGAAATGTTTGGTACATTTTTGTCAATGCATATTTTCACTTTACCTCAAAAATAAAGAGGTCGTGTATGGTCTATATCAGACTTAATTATTAGGCAGGCATATGTACAATTGTTTTTTGTATTGTAGGATGTCACTGCGATACCAATGAGGGAAAATTATTTACTTCTGTCTGTTCTAAAATTGGCCCTGCTGATCCAGTATAAGAAATTCGTAGTCTCATTCTTAATGGTACCTGGTTACACAGAATAAGTTACAACAAATTATTATCAAATATATAGTTATATAACTAATAGATATTATTATACAAAAAACGCACTTTTTTTTAATGTAAAAAAAACCATTTCTATATATATATTTTGATTTACAATAATAGCTAAGCAGTGTGCATGTTTCTGAAAATTGACATTCGTAAATATAAAAAACTTACGTTATTAATATTTGTAACTCTTATTACTTGAGTTACTTCGCCTGATGGAGGAATAACTGTACTTGATGGTGGCAGCATTTGTAGTTGGAATGTCTAAAAATTATACAATATTTTTCTCATTATTTATTTTATTACGTACAAAAGTAATATGTGTGTATATATATATATATATATAAATGAAAATATACGAAGTTTAATCTTTACCCTAGGAACTGCAGCTTGAAATAAAAATTCACTTAATGCACTATTTGTAGAATTATGTGCCGTCATATTTATAATTAATAAGTCTGTAATATCTGGCGGTCTTTCCATTTTAAAAGTTATTTTAAGTCCGGATTTATCCAAAACAATCATACTTGGAGTTTCTATAATTATATTTAAATTTAATTTAGACATTCATTTACATTAATCATGAATGATAATATATCTTAGTACGAATACGAACCAAGTTGCGCTGAAGAATTGAGTAGGCCATCCACCAAAAAGTTTGTCGTACTCGTAGGATTAAATATCTGTGTTGTTAATTGTGATTGTTGAGGTAATACTAAAGGTGGTGCCCCTGTATTCATATCCAAACTACCGAGTAAATCTAAAAGATCGTTGTTATTTATACTTGTGGGGGGAGGTGGATTTTTAGTCGTAACTGTTGGCATTGACATCCCAACGTCGGTACTCCCGAGCAAATCCAAAAGTGCACTCTTTAAAAAAAAGATTATATTTTTATCAATAATTTATTAACACCTTTTATATCATATCCACTTGATACATACTGAATCAGATGGGGTAACAGATGTTTCCAATACTACTGATTTTTCATCTTCTTGCTCTGGCTCGCCATTCATCATACCGATAATACCATTTGCTTGCGGCCTTGCTGTTTCCATTGGAGGCATTCTCTCAAGCAAAGCAGGTCGTAAATGATCATATTTTCTAAATAACTGTGAAAATTCAATGCCTCTTTGTTGCAGTTCAATATGTAAATTACTACCAAACGTATCTATAATCTGCCGAATTTTTCTGTAAAATAAAAAAAAAAATATATATATATATAACACATCAGTTTATATCAATGACCTTGCGATTTATCTAAATTATATAAATAATATGAAAATATTATCGATGTAAAAATGGAAAAAAAAATTTACGAAGATAATACTTACTCATTTCCTTTTTGAAATCTTGTACTTAATTTTGTAAGGGATAACAAAGTATACTGTTTTGTAACAACTGTGTTTTGTGGACTCCACAATAATCTCTGATAAACATCAATAACTTCATCTTCTGTTAACTACAACATATAAAAATCGATCATTGTGAAACAGTTTTAAATGTATCTGTTTACCAATTTAAAAATATGGATATCCAGCTAACGTTTATTGGTGCATCTGCGTCTTCCAATGGTGGACCATAAAGTAAAAGATCGCCATACTCTCCAATACACCATGTTGCTACTTGAGCCAAAGGTTGTTTATCAGATGTATCCTTTTCTAATGCACGCCATAATGCACTAACTGCATAACCTTGTTGTGATTGTGTCTCTGAGATTAATTGAATTGTGCAAGCTACTACATCATCTCGTACATAATTGCCAGCCTGTGATAAATAGAAGTAAATTTAATAAATGTTCCGTTGCATTATTTTTTTTGTATAATAAGAGTTGAAATTTCTATTAATAAATTTATAATTATTACAGTGTACGCACAGCAACAAGGACTTTAAATAATGTTTCCAAATGCCAACGTTTATTAGGTGCAAATCTTTCTGCAGACATTACTATATTGCTACTACATTGTGCTTTGAATTCAGGATCTGCACGTTCTAGAAAGAGCAATAATTCTTTCATCATATTTCTAATATTACTTGAATTAACAAGCGCAAAGCTCAATTCCATTGCTCTCCTTCTTATTGATACATCTGGATCTTTTAAACATTCCTGTAATAAAAAAGAATAACATACATGAGAAGAAAATATATATATACATTTTTTTTATCATTCAAAGATCTTACCAATATTGTTGAACGATGCCTCTGAACTGCACTTGTATCCACATATACTGTTTTTAATAATGTATTCAATGCAACATAACGAATATTTTTGTCATTGTTTAATAAAAATCGGCCTAGGATATTAACTGCTAATACTCTAAGTCCACTTTCAGATTTAATATCCATTATTGAGAGAACAGTTTCATATAATATTGTATTGCCAACATTTTTACTGGTTTCTGTATTTGTAGCAACTTGTGCTAGAATATCGTTCATTGCCTCGGATGCGTCCACATCGTTACGTCCCAAAATTCTAAGGAGTCGTAAAATTTTCACTTGCAGAAATGGATCAGATACTCCGGATACATCATGCTCTGGGGAATATCCAGCTAGTATTAAATTTTTCAGAATTCTCACTAGATTTGGCACAATCTGAAATAATAGCATAGTTTTTTAAACATCAAAACTTATCCTTAATGCAACCAAACAATAAAGCACATTAAAAAAAAAGTGCAAGTAGAAGAATATAGTATAAATACTTATTTTCAATTGTTAATGATTATAAATAATAAAAGAGAACAGTAATAAATATAGTATATAATACTATATATAACAACAAAAATAATTTAACAATAGTTTATAACATGCTCTTATTGATACTTAAAAATATATGGATATATAAATTCTTATATATAAATTTCAACTAGAAGATTGAAATCAAATTTTTGGTAAACTTCAGAACAACTCTGAGTTGTATTTTTGGTATTGCAATTGTTTATATTTCCCAAATAATACATCTCTAATTGTTATTATTTAAATGTCAGGTTTTAAAATGCACCACCTCAACCAGCTAAATATTATATGTATGTTTAGAAAGCAGGTAACAAGATACATGTGTACCTACAGTTTCATCCAGAAAATAATGAAGAATATATATTTGAAATAGTAAGAAAACATATTTAGATATATATTAAATATAGACTGACTTATAATTAATAGTATAATTGCAAGCAGCATAACAGAACCTTAACCTCCTAATTAATTACTATAATCCCATGTAAAGTAAAAGAAAAGAATGAAGTCTGTGTATGAAGCATAACATGCAAGTATACATTAAACATTTATGTGGCTTTTACCTCTCGATGGCCGCATTCCTGAAGAAAATAAAATGACATTTATATTATGATGATTATAATGTATGAAAGCAATTTGGAAAATTAAAATAACATAATGATTCTATTGATTTAGAATATAATGAAATTATTGATATCAATTTTTGTAACTTCCATCTTTACTATTTGAGACATGAGACTGCATTCTTTTCCATCGTGTTTCCATTAAAAATTTTATGTGAATTTTACTCGCACAACGTTCATTAATATTTAATATATAAAAATGTTATACTTTCTAAGGTGTATCTAACAGTTGATTTATCGTTATTTCTTTCTATCATTTATACTACTACATCATATTTCTAGAATATCTACAATATCTATATTCAGGAATATAAACATACCTTCTTGAAATGGTTCAATGTATCAATACTATTTTCACACATTTCAGTAATAAGAGTAACGCCAGTTATTAACACTCCATGGTTTTTTTCTGTAATTAAACTTCGCGTAGCAGGTAAGAACATTTCCATTAATTCTGGTACACGTCTAATAATTCTAAAAGCACATAATGCAGCTTTTTTTCTAATATATGCATTCGGTGATTTCATCAGTCTTTCAACTTCAGAAGCAAGGTCCCTTGCCATTTCTGGCGATGCAATAGCACCCAATGTACAAAGGGCCAAACCAATTACGAACTGTGTAGAACTATTTAAGTCACTATATAAGAGAAATTAATAGTTAGTAACAAGTATCATAATTTTTTATATAAGTAGGATGTGTCTCATATCAATTTGAAAGTCCTCACGTTTTTAAACAATTTGTTATTAATAAATGAACATCTTGTCGTTCATCTAATAGTAACATTGCTCCCAAATAGCCTATACGTTTATCTGTGAACCTGGGTGATGCAATAAGTTTCAAACATTCTAATTGTCCAAAATGTGCTGGATATCTAAAAATATAATTTATAACGTTATTAAAATAGCCTTTTTTATTGTAGGTAAATTAAAAAAAAATAAAAAAGAGAAAAGAACTAAACGTTTATTACTGACCCAAGCATGTGAATGTATAAAAGTTTTGCGATGTTACGACATCTCCAAACACTATCCTCTTCTCTAAATGTTGAACGAATATAAGCACATTCCTTGTTAACTACTGTCCTTTCTTCTGCTGCTGTTCTAGCTGCTCTTATTTGTCTGATCAAGTCTCTTAATCTTGTTGGTGCCGGCATTCTAACTGTTGAAACTTTTAAATTATAGATGTAACATCAGTGCATTGTGTTAGCAGCTCTATGATGAGTTAAAGTGCAATGATGATTTGATAGTTATTCTCATGAGATACCACAATGAATAAGCATATATTGCATATAATAAGCATGTATAATCTATTAAATAAGTACAGAAAAGAATGTATACCCATAAGGAGAAGGAAAAAAATAGTGTAAGGGGCACGTGTTATCTAAACCATAAAATTATAATTGTAAATATACGCAGATATAATTAGAAAAATAATTTGAAATATCATATTTCTTTATCAGCAAAGCAATTACAGCTTATTAAAAGATTTATGATTTGAAGCTTGCTCTTATAAGCAAAAGTATAAAGTTGATATTTTAAATCGAATGCATATACTTAAGCATTGTAAATATAAACTTAATACTTACCTCTCTCTACTGCCTCATTGAAAGCTTGTTTTATGGAAGCCATGTTAAAGGCTGGGTTAAACCTGAAAGAATACACACACAGCCTACTATATGCACACAAAAGTTACTGTCCACCTTCTGTTTATGCAATGACACTTGTACTCATTTATTTAATTTCAAGAACAAGCCCATCTTATACTCTCTTTTTTTTAAAAATAGCTTTTGATATTTAAAATGAACCAATTATGATAGAAGATATTGCCAATTACATTATATTCTAAAGAAATATTTTAAATTTTTAAAAATATAAATCATTTATCATTTATCATTTATCGAAGATTTAGAAATGAAAAATTACCCATGTTCTGAGGCATTCATGGTTTCACAGGCTGGTTTTGAAATTTAATCGATAGACGTCACTAGTAAAAATGAATTGGTGATGATTAGGTAACACGTACGTTGCTCTCCTCCTATTGGACATATGATAGTCATATTATGGAGCATGATAACGATAACTTGTTTTAAATTAAAAACAGAAATATTAATGAATAAAATCACAAGCACAACCAAAATAAAACATTAATTCCAATTCATCAAAATTAAAAGGAAGACATGGACGATATTGAAAATCATTAGTTTACATGTATAAAACACCGTATGTACTACTAAAATTCTCTCACCACCATAATCATATGATTAATTCATTTAAAACCATAACAACAACAATTTTAAATTATATACAAATAATAATATTTTCTTAAGAAGCTATATGTGTATGCAAGTTATTCAAAAACTAACACATAAGATCTATCGTTAAAGAATTAATATTTTTCTCTGCTAATATCTTTTCCTTGTGATATTTTGATACGCACATACGGCGCAAGAAATGATATAAAAAAAAGAAACAAGCAGAAGAAGAAGAAACCATCAAATACAAAATTTATGAGAAATCTTCAGAAATATTTACAATAAGATTTCTTCTAAAAAGAAAACGAACCTTACAACCCTGTCATATTGCAAGATGTAGGAGGAAAAAAGATAAGAAAAATCGATTTGAAAATTCGCTATTAGATATAATTAAAATGACAAGTGTATCGTAAACATAAGATAACCGGTTTCACGGAGGCAAACGACACGAAAAACGATCTGAAGAGGAAATGCGTTACTCGGAATCGACTATCGGAGTCCTTGAACGTTATATTCGATCGCAATTTCACGTGTCTATTGACCACGAAAGCGTGCTCGATGCAAAGGTTGGCAGCATATTGAAAAACGTGTACTTATAAACCGGTTACATAAAAAAAATAGTCCTCTCATTTATTAAGGACTGCAGCGAAGGCAAAGGGTTAAGTTGCACTCTTACTCTTTCTACCTCTCTCTTCCCCTCTAAAACTATCAATCCATCCATGCATCTCTTTCTCTCTCTACACACACGCACGCATACACTCTTTCTTGTCCTCCCCTATCTGAAACTGTCAAAAACGGTACCCGATCGACGATGAACTCTGCAAAGAAGTTCTCTCACGGCTATGATCGAGCGTTGTACGGTAACGAGACGACACGGAGGCGCGCGTCCTCGAGTTTGCTGTCGTGTCGGCCACTTTTCCACACGCAGCAAACTCCGTATATGACAAAACGGCGAGAGAAATGCCTCGCCTCCCAGGTAAGTATCACGAATCAGGCGCCCTCGTACACACTTCGCATACAGTGTGCCGCGCCTGATAATCTCTCTCTCTCTCTCTCTCTCTCTCTCTCTCTCTCTCATTCACTCACTCTCTATCTATCTATCTATCTATCTATCTATCTATCTATCTATCTATCTATCTCTCTCTTACGCACACGCACGCACACAGACACATACATATATAGTTTCTCTCTTATCATAATCACCGTACACGATTGTTCACTTGGTAGTATCGTAAATTTTACACGAATTTTCCCTTTCGATAAACAATATTTAGTTTATAATCGAGGTCCGTAAATCGTCGTTCATAATCGTACGTCTCTACGGCGAGCAGCCTGTAGAGCACACGACGAAAGATCGCCCGCACTACGCGCGCTCTAGTCGTACGAGGAGAATCAAAATGGCGGACTACTTGTCATCTACGTTGATCTCTCTCCCTTATGATGTATAATAAACTCTCCTCTATATTTGTCTCTTTTTTTGATTGCGTGTCAAAAACAACGTCATCTAAAAATATTTGTTGAACAATATTAGTTTTTACGAACGATTATCGTCTTCTAATAAACGATAAACTCTATCTTAATTTATTTTTTATTATCATTTGCTATTTGTCCTTGTTTTTTTTTAATAATTCCTTTTAAATCTTTATCACTTTTGAATCACGTGTAACGAAACAACTATACTATCTGGTATCACGATCAGAATACTATCGACCCGCGAAAAATTTGCACATTTGAATGTTTATAGTTGACTCATACTCCTCCGCGATAAGATAATCGCGTTCCTTATTATCTTATTTATCATCTATCGAACGGAATTGCCAAACGATTTATGATTGATTTATAAGATGCGATTGTATAAGTGTCATTGCACAATCGTATGTGGATATATATATGTTTGTTCTTTGTTAAGAATTTCTTGTAAGAATGAATGTGTATATAGTGGTTAAAGATAAGTAAACAATACGTATACCACGATTGCTACTCGATTAAAAAATATCGAAATAATAATAATACGTTTATTTTCTCAATCGAAAAATAATAATAATGTTATAAACGAATATATAAGATTTTTATTAAAATTTTGTTTGAGATTAGACTTGTAATGAAATTTAATATGATTTTTGAATTTATTTTTTTTATATTTTCAAGTTATTTTATTTGATCATGTATTATACTTAGAACAAAAATTTAGAAAACGATATAACGTGAATTTTAAGTATCAAGTTTATATAGATCGACCGCACATTGATATAAACATACGTACCTTCGATTGAATTCAGGAGGTAAAACGCTCCAGTCTTCGGTGTCGTAATAAGGCCACATGATACTATAGAGCTCGAAAAGAAAATTTTTTCTAATTGAAATGTGACATTAAAATATTAGCTATATATCATACAAAGTATAGCTGCACAACCAGTTTTGTACACTTTTATCACCATTATAATATAACGTCGGGCGAAGTGTTGGCATTATCTCTTATCTCCATTATTATCTCGATATCAGTACCAACCAGGTTAGTCGTGTGAATATTCTTAAGGAACGACTATAAATTTTATTAGATCGAGTTATGAATGGGAAAGGGAATCAACAAAATAGTGTCAAATACAAAATTGATAATTTTTATTGTCAGAAACATCGTTATTATAGTTCGCTAAATTTAATAAAAAATAAATCTGTATCTTAAATAAAATGTATTTTATTTATACAAACATAACACATACGGAAAAAGATTAATAATATTGTCTGCGATATATAGTTAACAATTAAATAGGAATGTGTGGTTATGATAAACAACTATCGTCTTGACTTCGAGGAGGGCGAACGTCGCTATTCCTTTTTACACAGTCTACAAGCCAATGGATGCCTTCATCTACGCCATCTCTTTATCATAAAATTCATAGATTATAATTTTATTATTTTTTTACATAATTCTAACCAATATTTTTTATAGTATAGACTGTAAAAAATAATGAAATAGTATAGAAAAAAAAGAAACGAATACAAAGTAACTTGAACGTACCCATTAAGAGCCGATACAGGCATTACCATACAATCCCTTCGTCCAATTAAGTGTGCATTTTGATTAAATATTGGTTTGACTTCTCTAACACCCATGCAATCTGGAACATCCTGCTTATTGGCTAAAACTAAGAGGGGTACTCCTCTCAAATGTTCAGACGATATTACTCTATCTATAATACCAAATAATATTGCAATCTTTTAAATAATATATTTTGGTATGATAATTAAAAATATTAATCCAACATAATAATGTGATATCTATAAAATATTTTATACATCAGAAACTTACCAAAGGTTTCTTTAGAATCTGGTATCCTATCACGATCAGATGAATCAACAATATATATTACTGCATGTGATTCGGCGTAATACTGCGTAATTAAATAATCATATTATAAACATTGTGTTAATATAACTTACAAGATAATATTAATAATTATATACCTTATCCCATAAGGACTGAAGTTCTTCTTGTCCTCCAAGATCCCAAAAATTAAAACGTATTCCAGCGATATCAATTTTTCCAATATTCAATCCAACGGTTGTTGTGATTTTACTTGGATTCATACCTTTATAATTTTTTGTAAATTTAGTTTTAGCCGCTTCTAAATATGTCTAAAATAAACAAAATAGATGATTCCACAAGAAAACGGAATGACATATAACCTTAACAAATCGTTCGTTCTACACGCACAGTTTTTCCTGCATTATCAAGTCCAAGTATTAATATAAAATATTCGTCCTTTTGTACTAAGTACTTATATAAGCCGTGTAAAAGTGTGTACATTTCAAATTATTTAAAGAAATTTGCGTTTAACCTATATTTCTCATGATGTTTATATTTTATATCTATTAGTAACTTTCCGAACTCGACAATTGGATCGTTTCAGTTTCAAAGTGACAATAAAATTTCTAGTGACAATAAAATAATTCTTGAAATATTAGAAACTACCAATCATTATCAAGATATGAAAGAAAATTGTGTTTACATTCTATTACAGAAATAATAAATGATCAAAATCATAACATAATAAATATTGTAGAAATAACGTAAAATAAGTCAGTTTTATAAAAAGGATCAGAAGAAGAGTATTCGTTAAAGGAAAAACTCTTGCTAACTTTATCAATGCTTATTATATTAGAATTAATTAATCGATTTATCGATTTTTAAAAATCGTAATTTTTTTTATTACATAAAATATATCAAATCTTTGGTACGTTACAAAAAGTAATTTTCGCATAATTTACATTAAATTTTATCGAACTAATCGGTTACATTTAACAGATAAATAAATTATTAAATACCTTATTAATAATTATATAAATGCAGGTTTGTGTGAATGAAAAAGTTATATTGTTTTGTATATTATTTTATACAAATGTTAAATGTACAAAACTATTATACAATGTCCATTCAATTTTATTAAGAAATAATGCAAATAGGATTAAGATGCATTCTTGCAATGCATCAATTTATTTGCAGTAATTATTATGCAATATTTATTTGCATAATTATAATTGTATCTTTTTAATAAATTCCAGTCTTACAATCAGAAATATTTAACTTTCTGAATTTGTTTGTAATTTTTAAGAAATTAGACTTTGAATACAGAGAAAACACTTTATAATAAATCCGTTCCATTAGCTTGAAAACTTCTTTTGAATGATATATGTGGATACTTTCGTCGCCATTCTTGAATTTTTGAATCCGTGATACCTTCACAAAAGCTAAGATCAATCATTTCCAATTTGGGGCACCATAATAAAAATCCATAACACATGTCAGGAGTAAGAGAACGTGCTCCTAACAAATCTAATTGTTGCAAACGTTGGCAAAGTAACAATGGTTCTAAATCTCTATCTGTTAATCCTCTTAATGCAGCTAAAAATACTTTTTCTAAATAACGGCAAGATGATAATAATGCCCTTAATGAATCACCTGGAGCACCCATTCCACCACTATAAACATAATATGTAATTGTATCATGATTCGTTTTTTCTTAATAGCTAAATATTGTTTAATCGAATAGCACATACCACCATCCAAAATCTACTTCTCGAAGGTTAATGCACCGAGCAAGGGCTCTTACACCATGCGGTGTGAGAGTTTGTGCTTTCCAAAAGTCCACGCTTTCCAATTGTAGACAAGAGTTTC
The DNA here is from genome assembly GCA_911387685.1 of Dolichovespula media. Lineage (NCBI taxonomy): Eukaryota > Metazoa > Arthropoda > Insecta > Hymenoptera > Vespidae > Dolichovespula > Dolichovespula media. The sequence goes on along the minus strand of OU426851.1, from coordinate 8,501,798 downwards.
CTAATTCAATTGCTACTTCATCTACATTTAAACGATCATGCATTCCAGCTAAATTCAAATGTCTCATTTGAGGATTTCTCCTTAAAATTGAACATAAAATAGAAGTTTCAATTGCAGTTCCATAAAGTTCCAGGCGTTCAAGGCACTGTAGTTTTTCTAACTTTGAAAATCCTTCATTTGTAATACCCATACAATTACGCAGACATAATTCTAAAGAAGAATGTAAATAAAATTTATGGTATATGAAAAACTTATATGTTAATGAGTTTAAAGACATACCTTTTAAGTTTTTACAAATTCTTGAAACTTCCAGAATTACCATATCATTAATAGAGCGACAGCAATTTAAACGCAGATGTGTCAGAAGACTACCACAAGAATGAATAAAATCTATAAGATCTCTGTCACTGATCATGTTGTAATTACCACACCATGATAAATCTAAACGTTGTAAATATTGACACCTTGGAATTAAATGTTTTAGAGCATGATCATTCAGGCAATACCAATATGGTTTCAAATTTAGACTCGTGTAGAGAAGAGCATCTCTTGCTATATTACTAAAATGTCTGTTTACTCTGCATAAACGACAGAGTGTCTTCAAATCTAGATTTCTTAAAATTTTTAGAACTGTTTCATCCTGTAAATCGGTATAATAAATATATAAGCAATGACATAGAATAATAGAATATAAAGATCAAATACTTTACTGGAAGTGCAGAAAAACTACCACATGGTTGACTATCAATGTTATTCAAAGTTGACAATATATTCTTGTCATTTGGTAAAGATATCCTACATATTGGAGAGGATGAAGAAAGATGCATCTCTCGTATAAGTTTAGGGAACTCTTCCTGTAAAAATTCTTGTAAACTATTAAATGCTTCTTCTATAGGCGGTACGGAATGGCAATGTTGTTCTAATGTAGTAACTAACTTGCCTTTAGATATATTATCCATTATTCTGCTGTAAATTTATATATAAATATATATGTATGCATTAGTTCTTAAGAAAAATGATAATAATGTATATAAAATAAATATTTTCTACCTGTTATAGAGAATGCAGTATTTATGAAACATTTTTTTAAGTATAGTCAAATCTTGATTAGCTTTCAAATAATCAGGCGTTAAATTATATATATCTTCGTTATATCCATTACGACCTAAATCTTGTAACAAATTACTTAAATTTTGATGATACATATGATTGCGAGGCATTATCAATTCTGATGTCCCAATAAGAAGTACAGCATCCAATTCTGTATAGTAATCCAATAAGTCATGATTAAATTCTAATCTAACCATTTTTGTTTTAAAATGGCAAGTTTTTAAAGGTGGAGAAAATATGCGTGGTCTTTGAGGTACAAATTGAGGAGGTCCATTCCATAACTGAAACCATTGACCACAAGGATTTTGTACCCATATACCGACTACGCTGCCTGGATTATAGGTTTCATATATTGATATTCTGATAGGATATACCTCTTGATAATATTCAACATCTTTATATAACAAAAAGTATATTACTTTATAATCTATGTATCAAATAACAAATATCTAATCTTTCTTTTTCATGCATTACATACCAATATAATCTTGACTAATTACACTTTCATTATTCTGTATCATGTAATCCCCTAACCTTGAAGGTGCTTTATTCCACCATGGTCCATACGTTCTCTAGAATTATCAATGATTACATTTATGAGATCAAAATAAATATAACATATCTAAAACAATAGACAATTAACCTAGTTTTCTTAATATAAAATACAACAATTTTCAATTACACTCAAGCATGTTTGAGATCTTTAATTAAACATACCATGACAAAGGCTTGTGGAAAGTCTCCATAATCAGGAAATTTACTTGGATTTCCAGCAACATTGTATGCTGTGTAGGAAATACTGATATTGCTACCATACTGAGAACTAAAATCGCACACATCTTTAACAAATTGTTCGACGAAAATGACGGATTCATTTTTTCCTGTAGAATTGTTATTATTTATTTGTACAACTTCGAATTTTGTTTCATCATGAGGTATCATGACATTCACGGTCTACCACCGATTTACTAAAAACGCTCATTTAAATATTATGACAGTATATACAAGTGTCGACGTAAACAGCATTCACGCTAAAGCTTCAGCTCATTCTTGGACCTTGTGCGATACAAATGCTTTCATTCAAATAGACAATAGTGGACATTTTTTTTCTCTTCCATTCTTAGTAATTCACGCGTGTGTGTCTGTGTGTGTATAGATATATAAATATATATAAATTTTGTATTCATACAAAATATATGAAATTGTATATATATATATATACATATATATATATACAATTATATATATATATATATATATATATATACATACAATTATATATATATATATATATATATATATACATACAATTATATACAATATACAATTATATATATATGTACGTATGTATGTACATTTGTACGCAAATGCATATCCTAATTTTTGAATTAGAAGCATTTATAAATATTTATGAGAAATTCAAAGAAATTAATAACGTCGGTAATAATGATTTCGCGCTTACGGCGGACAAATTTTGAGTCGAGCGTTAAACCAGTAGTTATGTATTTATTCTATGAATAGGTGAGAGTAAAGCATAAACGTGCAGTTGTATCGATCCCGTTAGAGACAGCATTTTAAAAAAAGCTTCTTGTTTATATCAATTTAAAGAAATAATTAATTGAAAGTAATTTAAAATAATATTTATATTCGTTTATATAATGTATAATCTCAGGAGCAATATAGTTTCATTAGGAAAATTACAATCAATTGTTATTTTATCATCGCCATTTAATACTAACCTTAGTAAAATCCATATAGCAACACGTTTTATAAAACGTAATTTTACTGAACTTGTACAAATGACAACAAGAGCAAAAAAAGATGAGGAGGATAACAAGAAATTACAACAACTCTTACAAGATAGTTGCATGAATAAAAAATATAAATTGTTGCAATACGAACTTGAATATATGCGAGAAATGAGTGAACCCATTCCCAAAGTATTTCGTCCAAAAGATTATATATATTTGTTAAATTCATCTAAGACACATCAAAGGTAATTGAATAGTATTCAGTAATTATGTACACTATTATTTTTATTTAAGAATTACAAATATTCATTAGTTCTAATATCTTTTTAATTATACTTTATATTAAATTTTATTATTGTATAAGTTTATGTATAGTAAACCTTTTTTAATGCTTAATAGTTACTTCCTTTCGAATTTATAATTTAACATTATGCATATATTTATAGGAAATATCTTCGATTTCTCTTTATAAATGAAATAAAAAGAGAAAAATCTGTTCAAAAACGTCAAAAATTGAGGGAAGAAGCATATTTAGAAATGGTGAAACGAGAAGAAATCTGTCCAAGTGGCTTAAAATATGGTCTCATGCATAATTCCTTATTTGTTCGAATTTATGATCAATCATTAGATAACTTTTTAAATTATAGTCTAGCAATATCTTCAATGTTTGAGCCAAATATAGTGTTTGACTGCGGATATGATGATGTAATGTTAGCAAACGAAACATCGAATTGTGCTAAACAAATAATGTACAGTTTTGTCCTTAATCGTATGCATAATCATCCAGCTAAGCTTTATTTATGTAATGCATCAAGACATAATCGAGTTATACAAATTCTTCATAATTTAATACCAAATCTTTATGAAGAAAGCTTTCCATTAGAAACAACTTCTGAGTCCTATCTTGATATGTTCGATAGAAATAAATTAGTGTATCTAACGCCACATTGTAGAACAGAAATGACATTTTACAATCCTAACAAAATTTATATTATTGGAGGCGTAGTAGATAAGGTAAGATATTTCATGACACAAGATTTTTTGAATCATTTAATTTATATTTTGTTGTTTTTTTTAGAGATATCCTCAACCTTATTCCTTAGCTAAAGCTAAAAAAGAAGGTATACATATGGAAAGACTACCATTAGATAAATATTTATACTGGAACACAGGAAGTAATAAATGTCTTACTCTTAATCAAGTCTTAGGTGTATTATTAGATGTAAAGTATACAAAAAATTGGATAACTGCTTTTACTAATCATGTCCCAACTAGAAAAATGAAGATCAGGCATGACTATTGTGAGAACAGTATTACAGTTAAGAATTATTAAATTGATATCTTCTATACTTAATTGATAACATCGATTGTTCCTTTATAAAATCTACCAAAAGAATCAATTATAATTTTGAAAAATTAAATAAAAATTGTACTTGTGTTTAGTAACATTGTGTGTGTGTGGTGTGTGTACGCGTGCGTGCGTGGTATGTGATGTGAATATATATATACATATTATATATTGCTTCCAGGTCCGGTGAGAATGAGTAGCAGGTGTGAGTGAGTGTGGTCTGTATTTTGGGGAAAAGGAGGTAGAAAGGGAGAGTAGAACTAGGGAATTGGGATGGAGAGGGTAAGGGAATAGGGGTGGAGCAGTGGTGTATAAGGGAGAGCAGTGGAAAGTGGTCGTTGGGGGAATAGACGAGAAAAGGTTGAAGAGATTAGGTTGCGGAGATGTTAGCGGCTGGGAGAGGGCAGGGGGGAGATAGAATCTATAGACAAGTGACGAGAGCTATCGAGTGAAGAAAGGAGAGGTGCTATGGTCGCGAAGGATAGAGGAAAAAGCGGGAACGGTTACGGAGTCGGGAAAGGTGGCAGGGCTGGGGCAATATGGAGGAAATGGATGTGGTGGGGATCGAGGAAGAGTGTGAGGAGAAATTAATGGAGGCGGAAAGAAAATGTGGGATGAAGAGGGAAAAAGAAAGGTGGTGGAGGTAAAAAAAGAGAGGAGAGGTAGTACGGGGTACATGGATGAGTACTTGAAAAGGAAGAGGAAGGAGCAGGTGGAGGTGGAAATGGAAAGGGAGAGAGGGGGTTTTGAAAAGGAGTAGGAAAGTAGGGTGGTCGCAAGAGGAAGGAGATTGACACGGATTAGAGGGATGGGGCAAAATGATGGAAGAGAAATTAAGAAAGATGAGGGAAAGATTTGATAAGGAAATAGAGAAATTAAGGTTGGAGATAGTTGAGGAACGGAGGGAATAGAGAGAGGAGAAGAGGAGAATGGTGGAGAAGATAGAGAGACTAGAAAAAAAGGAAAGGGATCGGGAGGGGTGAAGAGGCGAGGAAAATAAGGAGAGTGGTAGAGAAGAGGAAGAGGAGGGGATAGACGCAAAGGGCAGGACGGGGAGGTCGTGGAGAAGATAAATAGTATAGGGAGAAAGTTGAAGATGAAAGAAAGAGAGGAGAGAAGAAATAATATAGTAATACGCAATTTAGAGGGTGATAAGGGAGAGTTGGGAGGGAAGGTGAGGGGGTGATGATTGATATTGGGGTGGAAGCGTCAATAGAGTGGGTTAGGAAGGTAGGAAGGAAGGGGAGGGAGAGGGGGAGATGGTGGTGGTGAGACTAGGAAGCAGAAAACAGAAAAGGCAGGTAATGCAAAAAAAGAAAGGTCTTTGGAGGAGGGTGGTAAGAATAGAGAATGACCTGACGTGGGAGGAGAGGAGGATGAAGTAGAGGTTGGAAAGAATTGCGGAGGAAGAAAAAAGGAGGGGTAGTAGGGTGTGGATTGGATATGGGAAAATAAGAATAGACGGTAAATGGTGAAAATGGGACGAGGAGAAGGGAGATTGAGGGATCGGAAAGGGGTGACAAGGAAGGAAGCGGTAGGAAAGGAGGAAGATATGCGGGTGGGGGAAAGGAAAGGGGAAAAGGAGCTTTAGTAGTTAAAGATTTAAAAGAACTTATCACCGATCATACTTTTAAATAGATTTTCGAAGAAGACAAAAGGTCGAAAGATATTCGTTTGTCGTCATTTTTTCGATCTAAGCTTAACGCGAGACAGCTTAGACGAACGTAAGATATTTTCTTTCGTATTAACATCATCGAATTTAGTCACTTGTTCTAAGTAAAAATTATACAATACAATACGCTACCAATAATTTAATCTCGAATATTACTTGTTTTCGACGTTCGAAAAATAAAAGATAACAGCGATATGCTCTTATGACATCTGCATGCAACATTTAATGATACAATTTCTTAATCAAAGCTGTGACTTATTCCTATGGAAAATCTTTGGAAAGTCGCAAATTGATTATAAATTCAAGGTCACGAATTCTGAGCTGGCCTTCTGAGTGCTGGCGTTGATAAAAAGTATTTCATAAAAGTCCAACTAACGACTAAGGCTGGTACCACCACAGGGACGAAGGAGCTCATTGTACATATTCCTAGTACTTAGCTGTTGATAGATCCATCGTAGTAAACATAAAAATCTAGACGTTAGTCTAGATTTACGCTGATTGGTCGTATCTCAGTTCCTCGTTCATGGAAACCTTGTAGTAGAGTTATCGAACAGGTACTATATGTTAAATTTCGCATGGACGAATCTCCGTAAATATAAAAATTATAGATCTACAAAAATTCTCGTTGGACCAAGGACGTCAGTTCATAATCTTCTTGTTGCATAATCGTACCTACTTCGTCTCTTGTACTTTCCTATAAATTTACAATAAAAATAACGAAGGAGAGAGAAAAGACGCGAAAAATATGTCGTTTTCATTCATTTCTTCTTCCAAGTTTTTGCAAATTGTTCTCACTAGTTTTCTTCTCGTAGAAATGTTTCCTTTTCACAATTACCATATGGTCTCCGTGAGCATGGGACTGAGATACACTCAGTTAGTGCATCCAGATTTACTTTCTGGACTATCGATAGATTAGATGAAAATGGGGAAGCATCATATCCACCCTACCGGGAGAGGCAGGATATTTTTAAATTCTTAACTGGACAGGCAGAATCAATGGAACCAGTGTCGAGCTGACAACGCAGCTTGTTCGTCAGATCTGAGTTTTTGATCACTACTACCTCGATGAGCTTATACATGACTATGATAAGGATGTATCCAGTGAGCTCCTTCATCCCCATAATATCAATATTATCAGTCGTTTGTAGGTCTATCATGAAATATTTCCAATCGGTATTATTGTTTGCACCAGCATCGTTAAATTACTTTGGTTACGTGGAATCGCGACTCTCCGAAAGCTTCTTTATTGGAATAAATCGTAGCTTCGGTTAAGAAACTGCATCGAGTTCATTTCTCTATTACGGACGTCAGAAGACAAATAATGATCGAGATTAAATTACTGGTAGCTTATAAATTGCACAATTTTTACTTGGAACCAGTGGCTAAATTCGACGACATCAAAATCTTAAAGGGACATTATTCTGCGTTCGTGTAAGCAACCTTCTGCCCTGTTTATATCCCAACAAGCTCAATATATTTCGAACTTTTGTCTTCTCCAAAAGTATGTTCCATGATAATATCTTGTAAATCCTTAACTACGGAAGCTCATTTTCCTTCCTCCTTTAACAATTTTTACAACAAGTATGATTCTTTATTAAAAGGAATGACGAAATCTTCAAGGATATTAAAATGAAAAGCTGGCTTCAATATTTTTCAATGCTCTTGTTGTTTGTCATTTTCTGAATGAAATTCGATTTTAAATATTCTTAAATATATCAAGTTTCTGTTCTCTTAAATTATTGTTTGTATTGGTTATATGCGGTAGAAAATCAAGATAGCAAGTATTTCTAAGCTGTCTCTTTCTTTTTATGTGTTTGGTACTTCTCATGTTTACTTACGATCGAAATACATATAAATTCTTCTTTACAAATATATATTTTCTTCTTTTTTGTAAGATGACCTTGATAGTTCACGTTGAAAAAGGGGAGGAAGCACGAAGAAAGATCGAAGTACGAGTTTACTTCTACCTTCATAACCACTTCCTTCTATATCTTCAGAATGAGTAGACTTACTAACGAATCAAAGAAAGACCATAGTCTGTAAATTGAATAATATTTTTCATCCTTTTTCCAAACTTTTTCAAATGGCTGTTCTAAAAGTATAAATAAAATATTTGTTTCGAGTTAGAATTTCATCGAATAGGAGTAATTACATATTGAAAGAGTTCGTTGAGATGCATTTTAAACTTACCATTGTCAATTTGAGAAACGAAGTAAATTCTCTATCGTGGACAATGTGGTATTGATTTTGGAATTCAATTAACGATTTTTCATGCTCTCTGATATCTTAAAAATCAGTGGAATATAAATAAAAATCGAATAATACCCAATTCGATCGCGAGGAAAATTATATCTGTAGAAAATAAAACGAAATTAATAAATCAAGCTCTATCCATTATTATGACCGTACGCAAAGATTAATCAATGTAATTATTTTAATGATCAAACGTGTACGAAGAAGCTAGATAAGAGACAAAAAGGAATAGAAAAATACGTTCAAAAAACATCATCGTACAACGGAAATGAAAACTGTGTTATCGTAATAAATGTAGGGTACATACATATATCTATGTATTTAAAACTGTCGTTAGAAGCCAATAATTTTACGTCAATAATTTTACGAACGGATTAATTTACGAACCAATTAATTTATTTAATATGCGTGTTTATCAATGGACAATAATATAAAGATTACAATTGAATGAAATGTTTTGAAATGGATTAAATTAAATCGTTTTACCATTATGAGTAATTACAGAATATAAAAGCAATATTAAGGTATTTAATTATTACTGGTAACAATGTATAATGATAAAATAAAACGAAACAAATGATAATTAGATAACGCTTACGTTATTGGCTCGTACTGTAATTTCTCGCTACTGGAATCTTTAGCGCACTGATAAAATAGGTCTCATTAGAACGTTGGATTGTCTGAACGTTGAACGAACAACTCTGAAGAAATAAGAGATAATATCAATAGAATATTAGATTTATATATAAATACACTCCTATATATAGTGTGCGTAAAAAAAAAACTCGGCAGAATAAATGATGAATATACCGTTGCAAAACGTTTAACGATACAACTAAACCATGAAAAATTTCCTTTCTGTTTTATATACGAGCTTTTTATCAGTAAGTTGCATAAACTTTATTTACCTCGTAAAAAGATGCATCTCTGAAAAATACATTAATCTTTAGATAACATTTCGTAAAAAGTAAACGGAATAAATGTGCGTTGGGAGTCAATAGTAATTTATTTCTTTTTTTATAATTCAAGATTTATTAGACATAGTATCCAAAGATCACTTGTTCTATAACATATAGGTCAGTCATCGGTTGGATCTAAATTGTTTTCCCCCGAAACCATATTAGATTTGTGTGTCGCAGAAGCGCGTGCAATTTATTGGTGGAAAACAGGTATAAAATATGACAACTAAATATTATTCTTATGATCGATTGCGAGATTTAATTTAATTTACAATGATTAAACTTAGATTCTCGTTACTGATTTCAAATTTTCTCTCGCTTAACAATCTAACAAGATAACCAATAACAAGTTTTGTTCTATTATCATGATTTTATCGATAAAAATTAAAAATGAATTGGATTGTTTGAATGATAGATCAATCACTATGGCAACGTCTTTGATTAGATCGGCAGATTCTAATAATTGCGAAGAAATTACTTTAGTTGACGAGCGAACACCACCGAATGATCTAATTAAATTCCATGATTAATTATGATTTTAGAAAACCGCAAGTAATTATTAAATTATATTATATCAGTAATTAAAGAAAATATATTGTGTACAATTACGTCAGTGTGTTACACTTTAATCGATTTGAAGTCTATTAGAAGCAATTAATTTAATTATCTTCTAATCTCCGCTGCGCCATTTCATAAATTTCAAGAAATTTGTAACTTGTGTTGGAAAGAAGAATTTGATTTTTTTATCCATTGATTTAATAAAAAAAACGAATAAAACGATGAAAAATATAAAAGTAAGTTCTAAATTTATAACTATTAGTTATATCTAACGTTAAATATATACCATACTAGATGAAATGTGGAAAGGAAAAGAGGAAAAGAAAGGAAGAGGAAGGAAGAGGAAGGAATGGGAGATTGGGAGTGTGATCTGCGAAGAGGTGAATGTATGTATGTATGTGGTGCCGGAAGCCCTTTGGCAGGGAATTAGCGCTCTCTCACTCTCTCTCGTATAGTCAATCGAGATATTTAATTATTTTTAGTTGTTAAGATTTGTTATGATGATTTGTTATATATATTATATGTTTGATATATATATATATATATATATATATATATATATATATATATATAGAATACCTAGTACTATATAAATTATATTATATTCATTATGCATTTATATCGTAAAACAAATATGCGTATTCGCTGAGGTTAACGACGTATGTATCCAGTGCGGATCAAATGCGAGACGCACGCGCCATCATCGAAAAAGGATATAAATGTGAGAGCTGAAAAAAAGTGTGTGAGTTCACAAACTTACTAACATTATTCCTGTTTTTATTTCTAAGCCTGAAAAACTTTCTTATACTAACGCGTGAGAGAGAGAGAGAGAGAGTGTGTGTGAGAGAGGGGTTGTTTTAATCAGTACAAGAAGTTATTGCACCGATACGATGTAGGAGGCGCATGGTGATAAAGAAGACACAGTGTGTTGTGTATTTGTTGTTTTCTCCGCTTGGCGCTTGCGTAAGTTAATATGTGTTTGTTGTATTTTCCGCTTGGCGCTTGTGTAGTTAATATGTGTTTGTTGTTTTCTCCGCTTGGCGCTTAATGTAGTTAAATATTTTGTCCATATACATGTGTCACTGAAAGTCACATAGAAGAGAACAGAACATACGTTTCGAGTGGAAGGTGATGAATAGCCTTTTTAGAATGTGCTACTACGGCGACGAGTGCGTTTCGTCACGGATCTACTACTCGAAAACTTGTCAGTGAGCTGACGAGTGAGAACCCTGCCTTAGACGTCATGATTCATGTTTTCAGAACTTATATTTATTTTTTTCACTTAGCGTTTAGATGCATTCGAGAAAATACGACGCCTAGTGGTAATGGTACTAAGTAGGCTGTTACACTTTTCATTTTCAAAGATAGTCTAACATAACCTTGAAGTTTTGACGTTTGGTAAATTAATAGAAAGTTACCCCCATGAAATAGCAAGATACGATAAAAATGATTGTGATCTTGGTTTCTCTTGTTTTAAAGCATATTATATAACGTTGAAGTATAAAAGTACCTTGTACGAGTTTGGTTAGTGGAACATTACTGTCTATATATTAAGAATTATGAATAGAATTATACGTTTATATGCAATTTGTATAGAAAATACTCTTTCGTAAAGTATATTAATAACATTATGTTCTCTTTATTTTCGAACGTTTTTATCTAAAGTTACTTTTAATTATTTTTAATCGATATTGATAATTTCGGGGATTAAGTAAACTGAATAATTTAAATAATTTTACATGTCAATCCTAATTTTGTTTAATTTATTTTAATATAGGTTTTATCATAAAAGTTATTAAACGTTAGCTGGGGTTATATGATGATGACTGAAAATAAAGCTATAGGAGGTTATCAAGGAACTGTAAATTTCAATGAACAAAGATTATTTAAATTGCAATGTTTTATTAAGGCATCAGATATACAACATAGTGCCCAGTGTGAATATGAAAACAGATTATTTTTAGCACTATCAACTGGAAATGCTGATATTATACTTTATTACAAAAAGGATGTATCCTCTGTACCAATTATTAAAAGAATTCCTTGGTTCAAAGGAACAAATAAACAAATAACAGCTTTTTGTTTCGACCCTTACGGGTCTTGGCTTCTAGCGACTACTACCGATAGTTGTTTATATATAATTCCTGTTTTAAAATTAGTTGATGAAAATTGTACTCTTAACGAACGATGGCGCACCGATGATATAACAACAGTTGCATACATTGGTTCACAGTCTTCACATTCCAAGTAAGAGTAATTTGCTATAAATATATTATTTTTTATATTAATTTAATAGATAATGTACACTTAATTTTATTAATGTCTGTTTGTGTAATAATAATTTTATTATAATAATAATAATGTTATTATACTTGCATATTTATAGGCCAACGGCCTTAATTTGGTGGCAAGATACAAAAACATCTACAAATATGGGTATTGTTGGCACTGAATATGGAGAAGTAATACTAATAAATCTTGAAAATGGTCAACAAGTAGGCACAGCTCATGTTAACGGACATATTATTAGTCTACATATTTGTAAAGAAAAAAGTAATGACAGTATCTCACTTTTAATAACAAGTAAAACAAAACAGCAGTGGCGTTTACTATTAGAACATCGCACGTATAGTTATTCACGTCAATTTGAAAATGGAGAAATGTTTACACAGTCACCGACAAATGAAATGATTTATGAAAATACAAAGTCTTTTGCTTCTACGAGATCTAGATTGCAAGGACTTAAACAATTATCTGTAGAAAAGCTTGCTATTCTTAGACAAAAATTAGTGGAAACAAAAAATCAAAACTTAGGAGAAAATACAAGATATCATGGTAATTGTTTTATTTGATTTATAATTACAGGAATCCAATACAGTTAAGAAAAATACGCTATTATAATTTTTACAGATACCGGAACTAATAAAGCTAGTAATTTGGCAATTCTCAATATTGATTCATGTTCTGAAGATTACATCGGTACAATAAATCCAGAACCAATGTCAAAAGACACATTTCTTACACCACAATATGACAAGAAAGGCCAACAAATATATACGTGCTATCATCTTGAGAGTAGTCATGTAACTGTAAGGCTGAGATTACATGATATTCTATGATATTCTATATATGAAGTATATAGGATAAATTTATAAAAAATACAATATTTTATTTATATATTTCATTTATAGGTACATGGGTTAGATTTTGATGCTGACCCTTTATCTATTCACAAAGTACCTGAATCTTGTGAAAATATTTTATTAACTCACCAATTGTTTTTTGTTACTGATGCCACGCGATACAATTTATATGTACTATCTGATCAAATGTCTGAAGTCAATCCTAACAGAGATTATAAGTTTAATCCAGGATGTATCATCGATCAGTTTTCTTTTGAGAATAGTAAAGAAGTTATTCATGCTATATATAAATTTATTGACTTTGCAAACATGACATCTGAAAAATTAACTCATGACGTTGAAAGCTCATATACACTATCATCAAAAATGAAAGATATAAAAATTGAGACGCCGTATATAGAAACTTGTATAATTGTAACAAATTATGCTGTATATGGAGTTGTGCTAAGGTCGGTGTAGATACTTTAATTTTTAAATCTTAATAGATCGATCATCAAGAAAATATGTTACATTATATGCTAGTATGTTTTATTGATAGATTTTATTTATTTTTAGGAAACCATTATTATCCGTTTTTATGGAATTAGTCTTAAGAAGGAATGAACTTGACAAGGCAGGAAAATTGGCTTTGATATTTGGTATGAATTCACAACAATTATTTGAATATGTTGGAGATATATTATTGACAAATAAAGAATTCCCACGTGCTGTAGCCTCTTATAAATTATCTAAGGTACATGACATTATTTTTTGTTATTTAATATTAATATGTTTCCATTAAAGTTTGTTTCTGAATTCTAATAATTTAAAATTATTTGCAGTGTGGACTATTGAAAAGCATCCTAAAATTTGCATCAGCTGGTCATACCTCAGAGCTCTTAAGCAGTCTAACACATTGTTTGATTTCTCCTGCTATTAGTGAATTGTCAGCTGCAACAAGAATACATTTGTCAAATTTATGTATTCTTGCTTTTATAGAAATGACATTGAGAGCTGCACCGCATCAATCTAAAACTATTTATAAAGATTTCTTGTAAGTACAAACATCACAAGATTGCATAAATTTTTACGATATTATAAAATTACGTTCAATTGATCCATAATGAATATTATTTTCAGATACTTCTTATCTACAAACTCCTTTTATGATGAACTTTTAGCTATTAATATAGCAGGTCAGACCTGTCTTTGGGAAGTCTTACACCATTTAGCTACACAAAAATGTCTTTATGGACAAATGTTGGATGTCCTTATGAAGACTGTACATTTGTTTGATGCAAGCAAATCTATACCATGTATGTACATACATATTATTTATATATAACGAAATGAACTGACATTTTCACAAATAACACGTTAATAAAAATAATGCTTACATTTCAGATGGTCTGTTAATATGTTTAAGTGAACCAAACTTGATGCAAGTAATGCTGATAAATCCTAATCTAGCTAGAAAACATATTTCGTTTATTGTTAATAGTATTTCAGAGTTACAAATTTTCGTATTACAGGTGAGAATTTTATTTTATTTTTTATATTTATTTTTATATATTTTACATCGTAATATTTTATGATATCATTTTATAGAGGTTGATAACTTTATATGATCCAACAAATCCGATTATGAGACCCAGATTGGTTAAGTGTAAAGCACGGCATAGGACTACTTCTTATAGTTCTCAATCTAGTCAATGTGATTCCATAGATCTTACAGAGAGCAATGTAAATATAATCTTGAACAAATATTATAATTTTTCTTTTTATGTCACATTTAATATCTAATTCATTTTATGTCTTTACATAGACAGAAGCTGATACATTGGTAGAAGAAATAATAGAAACGTTTTTGTTGATATTACTTACTTTGATTCATAAAAAGGTCTTGTTAAATCATAATTGTACTTTAGGGTACAATATACAATTAATAGGGACAAGAAAGGTATTTTTTACTTTATTAAATTTATTAAATGTCATTGTTAAATAATAATTATATTATCAAATTTTTTTTTTTTTATTAAAGCAAGAACACATTAATCGTGTTTCAAGTGTTGATTTCAAGAGGAGATCTTTAAGTGCAGGTTTCTCTCATGTTGCACTTATTAGAAATGGCGATGTATACACATGGGGTAGTTCTATACAAGGATGTTTAGGTAAGAGAAAACGAGTTTATAAAAATCGGTAACTATATTTAAGACATTTTATATATAATATTAATCTAATTTTTAGGTACTGGGTCGTCTGTTTTAAGATATGGCTTACCTAACAAAATTAATTTTTTTCGCAACATGGAAATGGAAGTTTTTAGTGTATCATGTGGACATTGTCATACATTAGCGGTAA
The DNA here is from genome assembly GCA_911387685.1 of Dolichovespula media. Lineage (NCBI taxonomy): Eukaryota > Metazoa > Arthropoda > Insecta > Hymenoptera > Vespidae > Dolichovespula > Dolichovespula media. Next base: position 8,486,664 of record OU426851.1, on the reverse strand, counting down.
CTAATAATGGTATTTATGTTTGGGGATCAAGTAAATTTGGTCAATTAGGACTTGGTAAAGTGTTACAATGTTCTAGTCCTGAATTGATCACTAGTTTGGCACAAGAAATGATTATTGATGCTGTAGCCGGGCAATACCATTCAATGGCATTAACTGCAGATGGACGAGTTTTTACTTGGGGCTGGGGAGTTCATGGTCAATTAGGTCATGGAAATACTGATAAGCGTAATACACCTACATTGGTTACCTCTTTACTAGGTATATTTATAAAACATATTAGTGCTGGTCATGCACATTCATTAGCTTTATCGGATGAAGGTATTATTTATGCATTCGGATGCAATGTATTTGGACAATTAGGAAATAGTAATAACATTAAAAGTTCTATACCTATAAAAGTGTTATTGTCAGAAAAAATTTCTCTGATAACTACTGGCTACTTTCATAATGTAAGTAAATAGATCTTTTTAATTCGGAATTGATCGAAATTATTTTTGGAAACTTATTTATTTATTTCGTTTAGTTGGCACTTAGTAATACGAATAAGTTATACGTATGGGGCGCAAGTCCAAAAGTTTTAAAGTTGCAAGCACAAGCATTAAAAAAGACACGGATATTGGAACAGCAAGAAGCTAATGAGAAACAGGCTAATAATTCAGAGAAAAATATTGAAAAGGAAGGAAATGATACTGCAATTAATAAAAACATACAGGAAACGGCAAAGGAAAGTAATAAACAAATTTTGTCAACAAAGATAATTACATCTGGTTTACAATTACGAAGAAAGCAATTTGATGGTATAAGCACAAGGAATATTAATGTTGGCTTACTTGAAGAATCTCAGGCACATTTAAAACCTTCTCTAGTAGATACAAGCTTAGTAAAAGGACGTATCATACAGGTTTGTAAATTGCTTATATATAAATATATAGTTATAATGTTATGTTAAATGCAAATATTATAAAATATTTTTGATGCCGTTTAGATAACAACAGGTTGTCATCATAACGCTCTCTTAACAAAGGATGGCTCACTATATACCTGGGGTTGCAATATAGATGGGCAAATAGGAAATGGCACAAAATATGAAGTTTCTATTCCAACACCTTTGAGTTATAATCCTGCATCGATTTTTGCTCAAGTAGATCCAGTAACAGACGATAAAAACGGAAATGTGACTAATCAAAAAGAGGAAAACGGAAAACCTTACACAGAAAATTCTGACAATAAGGAAAAAGTTAATACCACGATAAAATCTGTCGGTATTTATTGTGGATATGATTATACAGTTGCTATGCAACCAGGTAATGCGTGCAATAATGTTCCTCTAATATTAAATAATTTATAAACAATTTTTTCGACAATAATTCTTTTTTATCTAGGTGGTACTATTTTAGCATGGGGCAATAACAATAGGGCTCAATTAGGCCGAATATCTGTCAAAGATACACGAGATATTGATGAAAAAATCGTATTACTTAAATCGTCAAATATAATTTTAGATGTACCTAATATTCCTGCGCCCATTATCTCATATCAAAGTTATGATATTCCTTCTCTTGCTGGTTTTATTTCTCCTTTGAGTGTTATTGAAAAATCACCAGCAGAATTAACGCTTCACTACGTACTTGAACATTTTAATGGATTGTACGATTCGACAAAAATTATGGAAAAGGTTAATACACATATATTATCTGTTTATTTTATTTCATATACTGTTACATGATGTAGGTGTTAAATTTAATCTCAGACTTATGTCTTTTCGTTTTTATCCATTTGTTCTTCAGTGTATTGAATTAGAAAATTATCAGGCATGCTCAAACGTGGCTGCTTTGCAACATAACTTTTCTGATGCTTTTTCGTACCAATTGAAAGCATTGAGTGCAATTAATTTCCAATTATCCATGAAACCCGTAAAGTTAGAATGTTCGGATGGAGCGACAACGTTTAATAAAAATAATCGATCGGATGTTTCTTCTCTAACCGAAAAATTGCAATTTGTAAACTGTAATTTGAAAAGAAATACTGAACTTTTTAATAAACAAGTGGAAAAAAATTTAATTGAATCCGTGGAGGATTACGCAGCGAAAAATAAGATGAAAATACCATCGAGTAAATCTTTGAATAGTCTACAAACTCTCGAAGAAGGTTTGTATGCTTTTGACTGTCAAGGAGGCTCGGAAGAGTTGTGTAAGGAACCAAAATGTGAAGATGTACCTCTAGATATTACCGAGAACGTCCTTGATTCTGATGTTATTACACCCGATCCTGAACAATGGATAGAGCATGCTATTTTTGAAAATAATTTATCGGTAGAATATGGGAAAGACGATGTTCAAGATATATCTTCGAAATCATTGGATGTAACAACAATCAATGACAATAAAGTTACGATGAATGAGGAAAGAATAGAAATAAATCATAAAAAGTCTAAAAGTGCAAAGGAAATGAGACACTATCACAAAAATAATCTTGTAAATGAAGCTATAAAGGTACTTAAATTTTATCTACACGAGGTAGAAAACGAAGCGGACGTTGTTAAATGCAATATATTGCAAAATGCATTAGAATTTTGGATACAACATGATTTATCCATTCAAAGCTTAGAAAATATTTTTTTTGAACACATAGATACTATCTTTTATCCCCTTGGATTATTGCTATTTTGGTAAGTTTATATATAAAGCATTTTTAATGTTATTATGTATTTTCTATTTGAGATTTCATAGATTTTTTAATTTATATACGATTTTAATATTTCTTTTTTTTTTTTTAAGCCAGGAAACAATCGAAATGTATTCCGACGAGAATAAAAACGATGAGACGTCTAAAAGTATGAACATAACGGACCTGTTTTCATCAAAATTTTGTCTACAAATTTGTTCTATGTTATTGCAACATATAAACGAAGGTAAGTTGATAATTTTGCTTTACTTATTATATATAGATTTTTTTGAATGAATAAATAAATAAATAAATAAATAAAATATAAAAACATATAAAAATGAAATAATAAACAAAATTTGTAATTCTATTTAAATAATATAAAAAACAATGAGTGATCTATTGAAAGATATATTGTTGCAGATATAGTCATGCACAATAAAGTAACACATATATTTTAGGCCAACCTACTCCAGAATATATTAAACTTTTGTCGTCCTTAATGGCTGATCATTATGGAGTACCACTTACCGGATATCCTGGTTCAAGTAGAAATAATACTCCAGCAAATATGATAGAAGGAATAATTAGCACAGTGTCCACTGAAAATGATACACCTAGGCCATTTGTGCATATTAAGGTAAGAGATATTTTGAAATATCGTATATTTATTTATATTTAAATCTCTCTCTCTTTCTCTCTCTCTCTCTCTCTCTCTCTCTCTCTCTGTTCTCACACATACATTTATTATGATTTTTAACGAATTATGCTAATGCAAAATAATAATTAGGATTCAGATGCAGTGTGTAGTTTTCTTGCAATGAAGGAAGATTCAATGGTATTTACTTGTGGACACCACTATCCACTTTCATTATACCAAACAAACATTATTCCGGCGATGGAAACCGAGCTACTAACGTCAAAATCATTACTTCTTCCATGTACAGCACAATTTTTAGGGAAAACGTTATCTCAGACGTTAAATCCAGATATTCTATGCCCTTTATGTATTCCAAAAGCATTAAGAGCACTAGTGAAAAAAGATAATAAATAATACGTATGTACCTGAGATTTTAATTAAATATAAAAATGTACATTTCTTAAAAAAAAAAAAGCAGAAAACAGAATTGGAAACGCATATGTAACGTCATAATTTAAGTATTGCACAATAATATTTGGATCTGTCAGTGCCATATTAATCACAATGTTATAATGAAAATGAAACATTAAGGCAAAGTTTTCAATTGTCTGATTGTCCTTTTTTGTTTTTTTTTTCTTTTTGTTATATATATAATATATAATATATATAAATTATCCCAATCTCAGGACAATTTAATCCAAATTGCACAGTCTTATAAAAATGAATTAAATACGCACATTAGTAAGATCTTAAATTAAATGATTTATCATTTTAATCGATTGGAAGACGAATTAAAGAAAAAAAAAGATATACGATTGTCTCCTTTTTATATAGAATAAAAATTGCATACGTTATATAATAATGATAAATTTGTGGTTTTCAACAAATAATATTTATCATGATAGTCTGAATGAAATTTTATTAAGTAAACTAGTATATAGATATTATATATTCTAGGAGTAAAAATTAAAAGATTTATAATCATTTTAGATCCATCATCGAAATTTTATTACTTATGTATGGCTTTACATTGATGCTACAATTTCGTGGTTTTATTAAGAATACTTTAGAAATTAGTAAATAATTAAATAGTAGCATACATTATTATTACTAATTTGAGATAATAGGGGTGTATATGTATATATATTAGTCCATTTTTAATATATAGTATATATAAAATTGGTATTGTATAACTCATAACTTTTTAACTTCTTTATTAAGATTGAACAAACATGTTAAGTTTCTTTATTTTTCTATAGTTCCTCATTAACATTTTAAAAATTATTTTGAAAATTTTCATGAGTTCGCTTTACACAATCTTAACTTTTAATTGAAACTTTATCAGTATAGTAATATATACTGTCTAACATGTCATACACTACAATCGTGGATTTATAATGGACAAGACGTCCTAATATAAAAACTTACATATATAATTTTTTAAATGTTAACATTCAGATCGGTATAAAAAATAGGAAGAGAAAAAAATAATGATAATTCATTTCTTTAATTAAATATTAAAAAAAACGCACAGGAAAAGTCAAAGAGGGAAATGATATAACTATATCTAAGTTAATATATAAACGAATATAACATAAAGTATTAATTATTGAAGGCTGATTTCAGAAACTCATAAATCTTTATATGTCATTCTCTAGTCATTATGATATGTGCAACGATTGTGTAAATGTATGCATATTATTTAATGCAACACGACTAAATGTATATTCTATACAATTTTCATTTGATTAATAATTACTAAAATTTAACTTTAGTACTAATTGATCTATAAAATATGCATGTTATTATTACACATTTCATTCTAGATAAAGTATTGTTTCATATAATTAAGAAATCACCTTTGTCTTTTAATGATTCTGAAAAAAAATTTAATAATATTAACAATTAGGGTAAAAAGGTCATGGTACTGTTTTATCTATGAATATATATGAACAAATTATAGTGGAAAAATTAAATCGCACGAAATATCTATTATTCAGTTTGACGCATAATTTCGTTTTAATATTTCAATAATACTTACGCAATTTGTTATCAATGTTATTATTTATTATTACGTATATGTATATGTTAATACGTGAATTTCGTTATATATTTGGGTATAAATTGACTTGGTATATTTAAAAAAAAAAATTTCCATGACGTCCGAGACACTGTATACATATATATATATACACATTTGTATATATATATGTGTGTGCGTGTGCGTGCGTGCGTGCGTGTGTGTGTGTGTGTGTGTGTGTGTGTGTGCAACAACCATTAAAATTAATTTTATGATTAGATTTTGATATTGAACAATAAATACATTTGGGGTGATGTATTAATTCTGTTAAAAAAAATCTTTAGTACCATCAATAGGAAAAAGGTATATATGTATATGTAGAATGTTTTTAAAGCGTTCTTCTCCGCGTGTGTTCGATATGATTCAAGAGAAATCAATTGCCTCGAACGATATATTATGTACATTTAAATAATTAATATATCTTGTAATATAATTTTAATTTGTATAAATATGAATGTTGCGATATTATATAAATATGTAGAAAGTCTTTCATTAATAATAAATAGTGAGAAAAAAGGAAATAAAAAGAGAAATGTTGAAGAAGCAATTAACAAATTAATAAAATAATAAAATCAATTAGATAGAATTAATGTGTTTTATTAATATATATATAAAAAAAAAGAGAGAAAAAGGAAAGAAAAGAAGGATCCATTTCATTCCCACACAATGGAATTAATGCTTTATATATATATATATATTTTTTTTGTTATTATTTAATTTGCTCCTTATATACACTATAAAATACAAAATCATATTAGCGGATTATATATATACGCAAGATATTTTGCGTACGTCGTTAAAAATATGCATTTATCATTTATTCACATTCACATGTAATTTTACACGCAATGTCTTTATCTAATTAATTTAATTATAAAAATTAATCTGACCTCGCACGATATAGTTGTAAAAATGTAACAAAAAACCCAAAAAAAAAGAAAAAGAAAAGAAAGAAAGGTTCGGACAAATTTCGAATAAATAAATGTTACGTATAAAATGTTCTCAAAGTAAACATCGTGTCTATCCTATAAATAAAAATAAAAAAAAAAAACTATTTAATCAAACCATTTATATAAGACCATATATGATTGTATAATATTGAATGTTTGATTTGAACGATTTTAAATATAAAAGCTATAAAAATATTTATAAGCATAAAAATATAGGTTTATAAATTCGTGATTTAAATAGGAAGTAACAAATGATCTGTTCCAAAAGAATATATTCCTCATAGTCATATTATTTAATACTATTTCAAATGGAAAAATTCATTTTTCCATAAATTTATCGGGGAAATTTATATACCTTAGATATTTCTTACGTCAGAAAGAATCGGGAAGAAGAAATATTTCATTATTCAATTTTCCAATGTTTCAGTCGAGTCGAGAAAATCAATAGGAAGGATCCTAAATCTTATTGAGATTTTTTTCGAGATGATCGAGCTCGGATAGGATAGCTTTAGGAAGATCGTTACCAACTTGTGCATCGAAATATTCCCTTAAATCTTTCACCTCCTTTTGCCAGAAAGATTTTGGTATCCTGAACAATTCATTCAGATCGATGTCCTCCTTCAAATTTTCCAGATTAAGCGAGTCGATCTTTGGTATAAGACCAATCGGTGAATTTCTCGCTATGTTCTCGTTGTCGATCCTACGTAGGATCCAATCCAATACACGTGAATTCTCGCCGAATCCCGGCCAGAGAAATTTACCTTTGGCATCCTTTCTAAACCAATTAACGTGAAATATAGCAGGTAACTTGGCGTTTTTCACATTGGCCATGTTCAACCAATGATTGACATAATGACCGAAATTGTATCCGAAGAAGGGTCTCATTGCGAACGGATCGTGCATAATCATTTTGCCCTGTTGATGAAATAACGAAGTCGTGTTATTTGGAATATCGATTGTTCGTATTATGAGTTAATCGATTGTTTAAACCCAATGTTTATTTTATATGTACCTTGTATTCAGCAGCAGCAGTTGCTTCGGATCTCATCGATGCTCCAATGAAAACACCGTGTTGCCAGTTTCGTGCTTGGTATATCAATGGGACACCCTCTGGTCTACGACCACCGAAGAGTATCGCATCGATCGGTACACCATTTGGATTTTCCCAAGCTGGATCAATTATAGGACATTGTTTCGCAGGTGTACAGAATCTTGAATTAGGATGAGCAGCCGGAGTTTTCGAATTGCTCTTCCATTTGCCGTTACCTCGCCAATCAGTAATCTGTTAGTAAGTTACGTTTCGACTCATTTTATGCCATATATTTTAATTTATTTATATTGTTTTATTTCTTTATTTTTTGAAAATTAACGAACTCCTTCTTACCTCAACGTAATCGTTCATTTCCTTCTCCAATCCTTCCCAAAATACACCACCGTCACTCGTAGCAGCAACGTTCGTAAATAGAGTATTTTTAAATATCGTCATCATAGCATTGGGATTGGTGGCCGTGCTCGTTCCTGGAGCTACACCGAAAAATCCATATTCCGGATTGATCGCACGAAGTTTACCTTCGTCGTCGAATTTCATCCAAGCTATATCGTCTCCCACACATTCAATTTTATAACCCGGTAGGGTTGGCCTCATCATCGCCAAGTTTGTCTTACCACAAGCACTTGGAAATGCGGCGGCTATATAACGTTTTTTGCCACTTGGGTTGGTGATTCCTAATATCTAAAAGAGGAAAATAAGAATATCCAATTCGAACGTTAGCAGAGCAATTAACCTAATCGAATAATAATTCCAAAGGAATTATTAGTATTATTATTATCATCACTATTAACTTACCAACATGTGCTCGGCTAACCATCCCTCGTCTCTAGCAATCGTCGATCCAATTCTCAAAGCGAGACACTTTTTACCAAGCAGAGAGTTACCGCCGTAACCACTACCGTACGAAACTATCTCGTTTTTCGCGGGCTTGTGAAGGATAATCGTTCTCTCTGGATCACATGGCCAAGATGGATAAACGGTGACATTAGAATCAACTTTGGGTGTACCAACAGAATGTAAACATTTGACGAAGTCATTGTCACCGAGTATTTCCAAAATTTTTGTACCCATTCGCGTCATAATCTTCATCGAGCAAACAACGTAAGGAGAATCTGTTATCTCTATACCTATCTTAGCAAGCGGAGATCCAATTGGTCCCATGTTAAATGGTATCACGTACATCGTACGATCTAAACAATTAGACGTTAATTTGTAATTTACTAATTCTATATATTTTATATAATATATATATATATATATATATATATATATATATATATATATATATATATATAATAATAATAATAAAATCGACTTACTTTTCATGCAACCTGGGAATCGTTCGAGAATAGCTTTGTCCATGTCACCAGGTGAAATCCAGTTACCAAGTTCACCAACGACACCTTTTCTAGGTGTTGGAATCGTATCATTTTTTTTATCCGTGCTAATGAACGTACGACTTTCGACTCGCGCTACGTCCGCTGGATTCGTTCTGGCCAACCAACTGTAACGATAAATAATTTCTTTGTTCCTTTAGTTTGTCCTCTTTTGAAAATTACGAATATTAAGTTCATTAGAATACAAGCGGCATGTAAAACCAACCAGTTTTCGTATTTTGGCAATGGTTCGATCGTCTTATTTCTTTCGAGAAGTTTCAACAATTCTGCATGTTCACTATCACTCCCATTACATATGTAAATGTCCTTGGGCAAGCACAGAGTAGCACACTCTTCTATGTAAGCACGAATTTTTGGCGAAAGTGGTATGCTCGGTGCATTCAATAACGGGATTTTACCAATGCAATCGTATCCATTATTCAATGCTTCTGCGGCACGTGTAACCAAGTTCGAAACTCTGTGAAAAAATATCAGTTAATAAATAAATATCGGTATAACGTCTATCGGAATGATATTATAATCGATTAAAAGAAAAATAAAAAATTTGTCAAAAATCTTTATTGACCCGAGTCGACGATACGTTCTAACGTCGAGTGGTATCTTTGTACTTTTGTACATCTTTTGTTTTGATTTCTGTTTTTGTTATTTACTTAATTTCTTTTTTTTTTTGAACTTTTGCGACGTACGATACAATATCTCAAGGATGCACTTTTACGTTGAAAAAAAATATCCTTCGTCCTTCATGACTCTCTTTACTTCTTGCATGCGAATGAATATAAAAAGAAGTTATATATCAAAACCTGTTTTTTTTTCTTTTTTTTTTTTATTCGAACATTTCTAAGATAATATTTTTCGTATGGAGCATAGCGATATCTACATTATACATAGTAACAGGTGGTGGTTAAAGTGAATCGTTCGCTACACAAGATCTTTATTATTCCTACGTTAAACGTACTTGGTCTTTCCAAAATTTGCCATAATCTAATTACCATTAAAGTGAAATAAGGAAAAAGTAGCGTTATTTTAAATTCCATTTTAATGTCCAACTCGTTGAAATGCTTCATACGTTGGCAATAAAAGCGTATTCAGATAAAATTTCGAAGAGGACAAAATTTTATTTAACCGAACGATTTATGTTACAAATAAAATATTGATTTAATGATAAGCGGAGTGAATGCACGTCGAGAATACGCACGTTAGCATTAACGGGACTAACGATATGACAAAAAAAGGATCTAACAAAAGATTCAACAAAGTGTCATGATCATAAACTATTGTGTTACTCACTGCGGATAGTAAATGTCGGTCGCGTACGGCATCTTTCGTTTGTAGTTGGCGGGAATAGATTGCGGCAATATCGATGAGTATGTACGTTTTATCGTTCCTGATGAATCCGTGATCAATTCGTGACGGGTGGGTCGACGAAATTGAATGTTATATCGTAGACGATTTCCAATTGATTCACGCGGTACCACACTCTTAGAAGAAACGATCGTAAAGTTTCTGATATTACTTGTCTGTCTTCTTGTGATCCTTGAGAAGCCGTAGGTGATGGAGACTCGTTCGAGTACGGCGGGCATATTGGCTTGTCGAAAAATCGCGGCTTTTATATCGGTAGGATAAAAGTGAAGAAGAAGAAGAAGTGGAAATTGAAATTGCCTCCTATGAAAAAAGAGCTTTGCTATTGGTGCTTTTAACGAAGTCGAAGAATTTCCGGTGATCTATGAACAGCATGTAATATAAGTGGGGGAAATCTGACTACGCGTGTGCGTGTCTCTCTCTCTCTCTCTCTCTCTCTCTCTCTCTCTCTCTCTCTCTCTCTTTGTCTCTCTATCTCTCCGTGCAAAATCAGTCTTCGTTCCGGATCAGCGTAACTGATCGATGTACAGATAGATCGATATACACACGACGGCACGTGAACGATTCTGTTTTTCACGAGCGATACGACGAGACTATACTCTTTGCCTTTCTCGCCTTTGGATCGGTTCCACCTATCTGTGACCGTTTACTCTACTCCCCACCGTCTTTCTTAGCTCGTTATAAAAGAGTAGTTGTTTGGCTTATTCTTTAGGGCTCGTTTTAAGAGAAGGGGAAGAAAAAATATATGCATGCTTACGTATTATCGTATTACTTGATATATATATATATATATATATATTTACAGGAAGAGAGAGAGAGGGGGGGGGGGAAATAATAGAGAGGTCATTAGAAAAAAGGGGGATAGAAAAGTATGATTTCCTCGTTCGAATGAAGATAACACTCTGGTAAGCGCAGTAATAAGCACAGTGGTAAAAATCCTCTTCCAATGTTTGAGAGGAAATCGAAGTGGTAAGAGAATGAAACTGTTCAGACAAGTAGTTACAGACATTCGAAAAGAAGAGAGATGATTTCTTACAGTAGAAATAGATGAGGATAGGAAAGACGAGATAAGACAAGACAAGACAAGCAGACAAGACAAGGCAAGGTGTCAGCTGCTCGATCTCGTTCAGACTGCTGTATTTGAGTCTGTCTCTTCGTAACAAGATATTGCTATTCGCCTTTTGATGAAAGTAAAAGCCGGTTTGTACGATTTCCGATCGACCAACACAACACAACAGTATTTTATTATATCTGTCGCTACGTTTTGCGTCACTTCAACGGAATCTCGAGCACTCTCTCTCTCTCTCTCTCTCTCTCTCTCTCTCTCTCTCTCTCTCTCTTTCTCTCTTTTTCCATTTTCTCATAATTGTCTGATCAAAAGAAAGGATTCATTGTGCTTGATTATTTAGCCGATTTGTTTGATTCGCTTCCGTTGAATCGATATAACAAAATAAAGAGATACTTTAAACGTTTTATTTTCATATCTTTTAGGAAATATTTATATATGCTAAAATTTTCATGCATGATATGTGTGTCTGTGCGTGCGCGCGCGTGTATGTGCACGTATTTATTATATTCACTAATTATTATTATTGTTGTTTTTCTTTAAATTTTGTTCTTTAAATTAAAAAAAAAAAGAAAAAAAATCCCAACGTATGAAAGTTTCTCAAGGTTTTCATTCGTACGCGAATAATAAGAGAATGTAAACAGAAAAATACGAAATTTTTGTCACTTCTCTTGAAATTTTACTTATGAGACAGTATTTTAAATGATAAGCGTTGAAAATTTGTCGATCAGCTGATTGATCGTCGTTTTATTTTTAACATTATCCTGTTAACGAAAATATGAAGGTGTTCCTCATACGTATTAGACTTCTCTTATATTTACGTAACTCGTTTTACTCGTGCGCACATTTTGTCTTTTTGTTTTTTCTTTTCTTTCTAATCGATAAAAATGTGATTCGTTTATTCGTCAGCATTGATTTTCTTGTGAACTCTTATACATAACGTGTACATAGCTATGTACGTGTGTAGGATCAAAGTACACATACACATACATAGACACGTATACATAGACGAGACGTATATCTCTTACGTATTCGATCCGATTCTAATTTATTTATGTAGATCGTTCTACGCACCTGAGTTTACTTTTATATACTCGTAGAAAATCGATACGTATGTACGTACATAAATAAAAATATTTGAAAATCGATGGGCAAATATTTCTCTCATTATCAGTGTTTATAAATTTGGTGTTTATAAAGCACACGTAAGTGGCTTATATTAAAATATGATAAGGAAAAACGAGGGGGTGAGAATGATAAATCAATAAATTGTATAAGTATAACGATATCGTATTTTATTGGACTGTGTTCTCGTATACGCATCGGTTTCTTTTAATTTTTTATTTTTTTTCATTCCTTTTTTATTTATCTCTCTTAATTATTTTTCTTTTTATTTTTATTTTTATCCTAAAGAGCGTTAGTTCAAAGTACAAATATCCTGAATATTTCCGTGGAAAATTTTGATACTAAGAAAAAAAAAAAATAAATCATTTACAAAAAAAAAACAGAAATGATACGATTTACGATTACCATCAAGTTATGCTTATTATCGCGTATAATAGAAAGTACAAGTTAAAAAAAAATTTGTAAAGAAAAGAGAAAGGAAAGAAAAAGAAAAACCATACAATTTATAGTTATCATTCAAGTTTACCGATTAATTAATGTGAAAGTAAAATTGTATACAGTGCAATAGAAAATATAAATATTCTCTTTTTTGTTCTCGTCAATTGATCGATACATTAACGAAGTCCCGGTCGTTCGTCGATAAAGAAAAAGAGAGATTTATCTCTTTCGCATGTTGAAGTTGTACTTCCCAATTAGAGTCTCTCTCTTGTTAAGATTTTTATGTTTTTTGTGTATTATTTCATCGCGGCGTAAATGACATTGTTATCCTGTTATCATGAGAGAGAAATGATTGACTGTCTTATTAATTATCAAGTCCAGACGGTGACTGGACTACGGACTGAACCAGGAGCGGATTCTGTCAAAGTACTAACCCGTTTTAATAGACTTTGTACGATACGAAATCTTTATCCAATTATAAATTCGCATTAAACGTAGATAAAAAAAAAAGAAGATATGTTTCGGACAATTTCCTAATCTTTTCGATTCCAAAGTTCCGTATTTGTTTGTTTGTATGTTTTTTTCTTCCTTTATTTATTTAATTATCGGAATAAGCGAATGACGTATTAGCAAGATTTGTTTATTTTTTTTATTCCTATTCATTTATTTATTTATTTTTTTTTTTACCGAGTTTCAAATGAAAATAATAAATTTTATCTTTTGTGAAGGAATACGCTACAACAAGATAGGATTTATCATATACGAAGGAGTACCATTTAATTAGAGATAAAGTGTGTGCACGTAATTCATACGTTTGATTTTTTTCTTTTTATTTATCTTTTTTTGTTTCATCCTCGACGAAATTCCATTGATCGCATTTAATTAAGTTTTAATACCTATGAATTATCTAAATAAAGAAAGTTGTATATTTAAATATTTAATAAAAATATCTTTTTCATTCTCTCTTTAGTTTTTTTTTTATATTGAAGTTACAATTAATTAAATATAATTAAATGTTATGAAAATAATTAATGTACCACGCCCGAATATATACATAGGTATTTACGTATATACGTATGTAATGTTAAAATTAAAGAGTAGCTCTATTGCATGTCTATTTATAAATACAAATCATGTCAATAAATTTATTTATTGAATCACCACAACAGAAGCGAAACGTGCGGCAACTACCACGTTGGCTGTTATTAATTCATAATTGAAACACGTTCTACTTTATAATACGACAAACAAGAGTCAATATTTTCCATGGCGGACCAGCGGAAACCTTAGATCAAACGATTGACCACTGCGTGAGCATTTCGTTTCGTAATGATCGTGTCTCGATATTTATAAATAAATACCGACGTTTCTTTTTATTTTTAATTATTTTTTTTCTGTTAACTGTCTATCTTTTTTTCAATATGTGTGTATATGTATATATGTATATGTATATATATATATGTTTCTATAAATTTATAAGAATGATTTTCACGATCGACCTTAAAAATTTTCAAAGACAAAAGTCACGTTCAACGAGAAATGCGTGAGATTATGTTGGAGGTTACATTAAAACATATATATGTATATGCGGATAAATCCGGTGACGGGTAAACCAGATTGGCCTAGTTCGACGTTGGAAATGTTTATCGATTAAGTCGATGTTACTATACATGTATGATCTTTCGTGAATTGAAAACAAGCAAATAATCATTATTTATAAATTTATTTATATTTTTTATATTCGAGATAATTAATTACGTGCACGTGCTTGCGTGCGTGCTAAATTTTCTCTCTTTAAAGAAAATCAAATTTTGTATTTGAAATAGCAACTATACTGTAGCTTCTATAAGTTTTTTGCAATAGTATAATAAAAAGTTCGTGTATTTGTTTTTTTGGTAATTATCTTATCTTTCTTTTGTTTTTTTTTTCTATTCCATTTATTATTTTTGCATAAAAACGTGAAAGTACGGAATTAAAAATTATATTAGAAGGTAAATAAGATTAAGAATATTTTGAAGGACTATGATCCAGTAGATACGTACTTGAGTAAGACACAATGAAATATTCCATATGAAATATTCCAGTGGGGCGTAAAACGTTTTTAAATCGTATATATAAACACATGTGCAGTTGTTGATAGCCTGACGTATCTGGAGGCTCGTCTGTTTGGTCTGTGATACGTTTATCGGTATTTATTACATAACGGTAGGCTCGCTTATGTTATTAGTATGATATATATATATATATATATATATATATATATATATATATATATACACACACATATATATATGTATATAATGATTTCACAATATAATCATTTTTCAATAAGAATAATTTGCTTCTCGTTTGTGTAAGATTTGTTTCTTTGTTATCTTCCTATTTTACTATTAATTGGAAATAAATATATTATATACATTTCGGAAATATTTATATTTATATATATATATATATATACAAATTTTTCCGAAAAATACGATTTCGAGTATTATAAAAATATATAAATATTAATCTTCGCGACTGATTTTATTACGGCGAAAAGATCAAATCGTTCAATTACTATTATGTTATTTTCATTAGAGAGAATTATAATCTCAAAGCAACAAGAATATAAAACTACAATACTTCGACCCTTGTTCTATGCGCTCTTTTCTTTGTTTCTATCGATATTTGCACGCTTTGTTAGAGACATTTTTACCGTAGAATATGTCAGTATTTATCGATCTTCTTATCTATTGTAAATACGCTAACCGATTCTGCTTTTGAATTGTAAACGTTTAGAAAGTTTCTTTATGTATTTAAGATCAAAGAAACCCCTGCGACGCATCGACCAACTGCCTGAGAGAATCATTATCGAACGATCTTTAACCTTTCGATACTACGTAACAAGAAAGGATTTATTTATTGTCCTCTTTGATTAAAAATGATTTATTTGCGACAATTCGCGTTTATTAAGGGATACACGTTTTTTTTTATAAAATGTGTTGAACGATTAAAAAACCGATTTATCATCGATTTCATTCGTAAATAAAGTTAAATAAAAGTTATTAGGTTAATAAAAGAGATGTATGTTATGCGCAATATCGTAAATATGATTATTGATCTCTTAACGAAAAAAAAATGCAATTTTAAGATTCTATCGAAGGGGTTAGGAAGATAAATTCTCAATTTGTGATTTCGCGCTTGACAAGATGGCGGGTTTAGCGCGATAGTTCGGTTTAAGGTCGATGCAGAGACATCTATGATCGCTTTACGGAAGCTTGTAGTGAAATATATACTATAGAACACGGTCGATCCTCGAATTTTATATATCCTGTGGCTATATCAGCTGTTTGCTGCTAGTTCACCAGCTGTAGCAGGGAGTTGAAGTTTATTGTTTGGGAAGCAATATGGCTATCTGGTGATTAGTAATTGTGCGATACGCAGGACAAAGAAACAACGCAGTTCTCATGGTATTTGGAGCCGCGTTGTAGATAAAATAGTAGTTGATTTAAGTAAGAAGTAAATATAATAAATAGGAATGTTGGAGCTCGAGGTGGTACCCGAAAGATCCCTTGGTTGTGAGCAGTGGGAATTTATTTTAGGCAAGTGACGAAACACTTTTAACGTATCGCTACTTCGTGTTACTTATTACGCGTTATTTCTTCGTTGAAGAGAGATTTATGAGGGAAAATATGCACGATGCTAACGAACAATGCTAATGTTATTCCAAACTCAAGAAATCGTATCGACGATTTCGTATTTACGGTACTCCCTTTATCTCCATCCTTCTATTTGTAAACACTTTGACAATTGCGTGTAAACAAAGAAACAGAAAACGAATGACAATGTTTGTTACACATTATATAATTGAAGTTGCCTTGTTTTTTGTCGTTTATTTGCAAAACCAACATCTACAAAGAATTATTCAATGTAATCTTCCATTGTTTAAAAGGTTTTCACTGTTATTTCATATTCATTGTGCTTTTTTCTTTCTTTCTTCTCTCTCTCTTTCTCTCTCTTCACGTGTTCCATGTTATTAATCTAAAAGTAAAATTCGATAATTCAAAAAGGATGTTGCATTATAGTATATACAGTAAAATCTATATCTGTGGCAAGAAATAATTTAAGAGTCACTCTGTCATGGTTAGTCATTTTTTGAATATGTATTTTTTGTTTTTTGTTTTTTTTTTTTTTAGGTATGCATTTTTCCCAGTCTGTATCAATAATACAATCTCAAGTGGGCATTATAAGAGGAGTACAAGTACTTTATAGCGATAGTGTAAGTAAATAATCATTATTTTCCAATGATATTTTATCTCGTATCAATAAGTAATTTTTTCTTGTTTACATTCATAGAATCCATTAGAAGTAGATTTAGTAATAAACTTACCTCATGACGGCGTTAGACTCATATTTGATCCAGTGGTGCAGAGGCTTAAAATAATTGAGATTTACAATATGAAATTAGTTAAACTGAAATACTGCGGTTTGCCATTCAATTCGCCAGAGGTATTACCTTCAATTGAACAGATTGAACATTCGTTTGGAGCTACACATCCTGGAGTGTATGATAGTGAAAAGCAGGTATTATAATTATATTACATGTTGCTGTTAAAATATGATTTGAGAAATTTATTATATTCGTATTTCTTATTAATTGCTTAGGTTTTTGTGTTAAACTTCAGAGGATTGTCATTTTACTTTCCAATTGATTCAAAATTCCAGCCAGGATATGCACATGGCTTAGGGTCATTACAATTTCCAAATGGAACTTCTCCTCTCGTTGCAAAGACAGCTATTTACGTTGGTAATATGGCTACTGGTTCCAGTAGCGAAGAACATAGCTTGAAAGCCCCACCACCGCCATTACCACTTGTAATTACTTTTTCTTGATAGATCGGCATAAGGAATAATTTTTCCAAATTGTTATTGAATATTAAATGTTAAAATTTCAACAGGTGTGTTATCATAATAATTTATATTTGGAAAAGGCTGAGGTTATACGCGATAAAACACATACACGAGGACTCAGACTACACCTTTTCACCGAAGGAAGTTCTGTAACAAGGGTGCTATTAGAACCGAAGAAGCGATCTCTCACCAAAGAAGTATCTATCTATACTTATTTATCGTTATATGTGCAATATGTCACATGTCTGATACAAAAATTATTTAAATTATAGATTTTATTTGGTGATACCTGCGAAGATGTATTAAGTGCTCTTGGTGCACCATCAAGAGTATTTTTTAAAGCGGAGGATAAAATGCGTATTCATAGTCCTCATGCACATAAACGTGATAAGATTAGAAGGTCTGATTTTTTTTATAATTACTTTACGTTAGGATTGGTGAGTATTGGTCGATATTAAGAAGAATCCATTTGTAAAATTTATGATGTATTATCATATCTCCGTTGGTTCCAGGATATACTATTTGATGCCAAAACTCAGTGTGTAAAGAAATTCGTTTTACATACTAATTATCCAGGACATTATAATTTTAATATGTACCACCGTTGTGAATTTATTTTAATTTTACCTCCAGAAAATAATTCCACAGAATCGGGTAAACTTATTGACGTTTCCCCTTCTCCAGTTACGGTAATTTTTTTAACCCAATTAACTTTTTCATCTTTAATATATTAATGAAATAGAATGTAAGCACTGAAGATTGTTATCTCTCAGATCACTGCCTATACAAAATGGGATGGCATAAGTGAACAATTAAAGGCAAGTGCACGTCCTGTAGTGTTAAATCGTGCATCATCAACAAATACGACGAATCCATTTGGATGCACGTTTTGTTATGGTATACGTGATGCAATTGTTGAAGTTATGGCTAATCAGCATATTGCCAGCGTAACTCTCTATAAAGCAGCGTGACCATAATTATATTTCAATTATGGTGCATTAGAAAGAGACCACTAAAAGAAAAAAGGAAAAAAAAAGAAAAAAAAACAAGAAAGGCAAGCACACCTTTGAAAGATAAGAAAGCAAAACAAATTCACAGTTGATTTTTGCATAATATCTCTCATTGAAAGACTGCATGATAAGAGGCGCGTGTGAGATGGAAAGGATTCGTAAGAACACTCATAAGGTTTTTAATAATAATATGATTTTAAGATGCAAGCGTTGTGATTGAGGTAATGTTTGAGTACTCATTTGCATCGATATTATGATGTAAGATGGAGTTCAGAGGCAAAAAAAAAGAAATAATATCGTTTTTTCATAACATTTATGTATGTATTCTTAAAATTTACACTTCTTCTTTTGTGACATTTAATATAAAAGAATTTCCAACACCGAAAGATATCAAATTTAATACTTTATTTTCAATGTATTTTACAATTATATATTTATCATATAGCAAAAAAACGTAACACGTGAGCTTGAATATATTAAAAAAAAAAAAAAAAAAAATAAATAAAGTAAAGTAAAGTAAAATAAAATAAAAACAAGAGTAGTATCATAAATTAATATGAATTTTGATAGTTAATATAGTGTTAATGCAGCGATAACGAATAATATAATTATACTACATATATACACACATACACATATGTATAAATATGTAGTATATATATATACATTAACATATGCTTAGATAAAGTAAACACTTAACTTTCATAAACCAAAATTTTATAATACGTGTGTTGGAGATTGTGAATCAAGATATCAAGCAAAAGAAAGATTTGTGAAAGCGAGTAATACAGTGTGCAATACTGTTTAGATAGTTATAATGCTTTTACATTTAGTAGAATCAATCGAGAATTTCATACGAAAGTCGAAAGAAAAGATATTTCTGGTTTTTTATTTATTTCCTTTTTTTTTCTATGCAAATTATCTTTGGTTGATAATAGTAAAATACATGAAGTGAAACACAAGAATTTATTTTGCCTACATCTGTATTTATTAAAAAAAAAAAGAAGAAAAATGGGAATGTTCAACGAGTATATATCAGTTTTTATGTCCGTAATCGAATTATTCATTGAAAATGAAAATAATAATAACGAAAATTATTTCGATGTAAAACTGAAGAGACGTACATACATATATCGGCATATTTTTTATTAAGATGCACATTTTTGTGTAAAGTACTTGTAGATTATTTACATGCCTTATATATATACATACATACATATGTGTTCATCTAGTTTGGTGTACAAGTATTTCGAAGACGTTTCGTTAATTTTCCCGGTAGAAATATTAGGGCGTTTTATTTATATAATAATAGTAATAATAACAATAATAATATTAATAATAATAATAATAATGATAACGATAATGATAATGATAATGTTAATGAAAGGAAAAAGAACAAAACATTTTATATTATTCATAATTTACGGAAGTTTATAAGAGAAAAAAAAGATTAAAAATAATAATTATATCTCTTGGTCAAAATAGTAGAGCTTTGTAAAAAGAAAAAGGAAAAAGAAAAAGAAAAAAAAAACAAAGAAAAGAATTTGAAAAAAGATTCGTTCATTATTACTTTATTCACTTTGTCTTTGAATTGCACAATTGCTACTGTTTCACCACCGTATATAAGCTTTTTCTCATTAAGCATATATAAGGTATTAATAAGTTCTGTGTATCATATAAAATTTAATATTAGCTGATAAATTACAGTAATAATTCTATTTAATATATCATAAAATGTGTAATAATCGAATACGCGCGCAATGTGAGACGTAATATGAGTGATAATTGTTTTGATTAACACAATGTGTAACACAAAACTTCCTCTCTCAACGCGTATTTTCTATAGTACATATGCATATGTGTGTATGTGTGTGTGTATATATATATATATATATATATATATATATATATATATGTATATATGATGTACACATATATATATATATGTATATATTCATTATATTATTTTAATGTAATAAAAAAACATGACATGTAAACTTCCGGAAATTCAAAGATAAATCAAAAATCAACACATATATATACATAGTCTTTCCAAACGTAATAAAAACATTTTGTATATTTGAGCGAAATAATAATGCGCGGATGTTTTTCATAAGTGAGAAAGAGAGAGAGAGAGAGAGAGAGAGAGAGAGAGAGAGCGAGAGAGAGAAAGA
The DNA here is from genome assembly GCA_911387685.1 of Dolichovespula media. NCBI lineage: Eukaryota > Metazoa > Arthropoda > Insecta > Hymenoptera > Vespidae > Dolichovespula > Dolichovespula media. Next base: position 8,465,817 of record OU426851.1, on the reverse strand, counting down.
GAGAGAGAGAGAGAGAGAGAGAAAAGGCAACGTGTTAATCGATGAAAGAATTGTACTATGATGCGGTGAGTTCCTTATTGAAGGCATATTGCAAATTTTTTAAACAAACTGCATCATTGGGCACTTATCTGTCTTTATTTCCCGAAGGAAAAGGAAAGAATGAAAAAAAAGAAAAAAACAAAACTATGAATCTATCGCAACAAAATATCTCTCTAAATGCCCGGAGAAGAAAGGTTTAAAAATGTCTTGCATGAGAATTGTTTTCTTTCTTCTTTCATGTGATTATTATATGGAGCATGAAATTTGTTTGTGAAAAAAGTTTTGTCAATGCGCTTCAAATGATTAGTATTAATTTTTATATTTTCAATGGATATTTCAGGTAAACATATATATACATATATATACATATATATACATATATATACATATATACACATATATATATATATATATATATATATATATATATATATATATATAAATTATTATGCAATAATAATTATCTAGAGAGACAGAAAGATGTGTATACATATATGTGTGTGTATATACATACATATATATTAATATAAGAATTCATGCTATTTATTCATGTTATTAACGTAACTTTATTAAAAAATTAAATGATATATATATATGTATGTATATATGTATGTATGTATGTATGTATGTATGTATGTATGTATGTATGTATGTATGTATGTATGTATGTATGATGTATATGTTTTATCTACATATATATATATATGTATGATGTATGTATGTATGTATATATATATATATATATATATATATATATATATATATATATAATCTCTCAATACTCTTTCTCCATCTTTTTTAATCTCTATCTGTTTCTTTTTTTATCTTTTATGTCTGTAAGAAGTCTCTCTCTTTCTTGTTTTAAATTAGTATGAATAGTTCATTTTGTATGCCATCATATATAAAATCACGAAAAAGGAATTTTTTTCACGAATCACACTCTTTTTTTTGTTTCTTTCTTCATAAGAATGCTTCTGACCAATTTTACTGTTCGCTTGCATCGCAAAGCATGCAGCTTCTCGAGGTTCGTGATATATTTATAAAGTGGACATTAGAAAAGAAAAAAGAATAAAAAAACAAAAGAAATGAAAAGAAATGGAAAAACGATACAGATCTTTAGAAAAAAAAAAGAAAAAAATACAAAACAAAGCAATCAAAAAAAAGAAAGAAAAGAGAGGAAAAAAATGAAAAAAGACATTCCTACATATTCAGATGCACGACATCTTTTTTAATAGTGAGTAAATACAATATCAAGTGTGCATAAGTTTCTTCTTACGAGAAAGAAATTCTATACGTTAAAACGGTCTTTGATAATTATTGTAATCTAACGAAGTGATAATTACCCTGATGAAAAAGTACAAAAAGAGGAAATTAATAATCATTTCTTTTTCTGTTTTATATTATTACAATACTGTGTTTAATTACGGAAGTATCATTGTTTATTATACAATTTTATAACAAAAAGAAAAGAAAACAAACGATCGCTTGTTTTTATACCTATAAAGCGCATACATACATGCTAAAGTAACAAAATAACAAAACAGGTATTTATTATCATATATTTTATACAATATTATCGTTATTTTCCTTAATGCGTATTAACTTTTTTTATTTATTTATTTATTTTTTTATATTTTTACTTTTTACAAAGGAGGAATTTCAACAGAAAGAACATTTATATTTTCCACCTCTGATTTCATATTTTGCAAATTTGTTCCTCTGGTTATTTTAATCTCATTTAATTTGTCACCTTGTGTCGAAGGGGCGTTCGGATCATTTAATTTCCAACAACTTTTAATTAGATCCGTTTTATTAAGTGTCTTTTTTCGATCGTGAGATGTTGTATTTGTGTTCACCGTACCATTTACATTTCGCAATTTGCCTATATATAGGAATACGAACATAAATGCATATATATATAATATCATTTTCTTATCATACTTTAACGAATTACAAACGCTTCACGCTATATATCAATAATAGTTACCTAATATTTGCGATAATTTAGATTTGTCTACTTTATCCCTAGGTAAGTCACAATAATCTCTTGATCCTAAAATAAAGACACGAAGCTTTATCTATTGCACAATTACATTATTATTAGGTAAAATAATCTTTTTCCTCTATTATTATTTTCTATTATCTTATAAATCAGATATATACGTAGTGGTTTTCTAATTTAGAAGTTATATGCTGGTAATTTAACGAAGTATATAAAATATCAATACATAATACATTTAGAGAACAATGTAATATACATTCGCAATTTCGACAAGCTGAAGTTCTGTAAATTATAACTTTATAATGTCTTCCACCATTTTTCTTAAGCACATATTAAAGAAAGAAAGAAAGAAGGAAAGAAAGTAAGGAGGAAGAAAAGAAGAGCTCCGTTTCAACGATTCAAATAACATAACTTTAAGAACGATGAAATACTTGCCTGGATATTTATTTCGGTGGTCCCTATTAGGATAATCAGTTTGAAGATGGTCACGTTCATCGTTCTCTAATTTATTAACGATGGAATATATCCCTCGTCTGTGATGTAATACCATGTCGCTCTCCCCACGATACTTAAGTCTGTAATATAATGTTATATGTTTGCTATTTCATTTATATATAATTCTCTATTATTTCACTCTAATAGCAGTCATAAATATGTGGGCCGATAATTATGAAAATTTGTTGTTTAAGAACAAGTAAAAAATTAAAAAAAAAATGAAACAATAATTTATTGTATAAAATTCGTATTGAAATTATTTAATTATACGAATTAATTATTATTAATTATTTGCATTTGAAATTATTTGATTATACGAATTACGCAATAGATTAGTTTTTTTATATTTTTGATTTAGAATATTTTTATAATCATTGGCTCTATATATTTATATTTATATACATAAATATATATATATATATATATATGTTGTACCTATATTGTTGGCCCGCATTCATAAGACTATATTGTATGTTTTCTAGCCAAGCTTGTTGATGCCCAATAACGGAGCCAGATCGACAAATTCGTGTCCAAGCTATAGCTTCTCTGGCTGTCATATTATAATGCTTTATTAAATACGCTGCTATCAGAGAACCTGTCCTGCCCAATCCTGCCTAATTATGCGCAACGTTATGAACATATACATATGTATATATATAATTATTACATATACCGAAGTATATTGTTTTTTTTTGGCTTTTTAGAAATTATTAGATCAATATTAGTACAAAATGCTTTCTCTCGAGGTACGAGTGCCTTTTTAATATTCTTTTTTATTTTTTTCGTGCCATTTCTATTATTTATAGAATATAATACATATTATATATACACATATATATATAATATATTGTTTATATTATATTATTTTATAAATATATAATATAATATATATATAATATATTATTTATATTATATAAATAGGATAAATAGAAAAGCGTAGATAAATATTTTAGATAGATATTCACTTTACAATGGACAGCAATGGCACCATTTGTAGTTTCCACTAGTCGAAGAAATTTATAGAGAATTCTTTTTGGTGGAATCGTACCATCTGGCATAAACATATCGTAATGCGATATTCCTGCTTTTGTAAAACTGTTGGATAATAACAATTAGAAATATATTATTATTATTATTATCATCATCGTCCGAGATATACATATATAAATCATCCGATTTAGTTTACGTTGGGATCAATCTTTTTTTTTCCTTTCGTAAATCGTCGAAAATTATTTACCTGTTAGAATCGTAAGTTTTTGTATTCAATCTTATTACAGCAACCACGCCATTGTTTAGAAAATAATTTATGTAATATTGTGGTGGATGATACATCGTTTTATTTTCTGTACTTGGGGTAACAAAAGCCAATAATTTTTGTGGTATCATCCAATTTAAATCACCGTTTTGAAATTGTTCGTATTTTTCGTATTCGGCTAAATCAAAGTCGTCAAAATTAAATAGACCAAAGGATGCGGCTTTGTAAATAGCATTTAAACAATCTAGATTAGTATTAAAATTGAATTAGATCGGAATGAATATTGGTATGCTCGTAAAAAAAAAGTATAATAATAATAATAAATAACGAAGAAATATATTACCGAGTAAATGGATATTATAAGTCGACGGTCCCAAGGATGCATCTTGAAAAAGTCTGAATGATACCAATTCGTTTCTCAAGACGAGAGGTTTGTAAGCTTCTTTAGGAGTTTTATTTAAATACAAAATGGCGTAGGAGGCAATCAAATAAGCAGCATTCGCTCTTTTCCGTTCATTTTTCGAAGTATAATGCACAATTTGTTTGTGCTGATTTATTGGATTATTTAATTTCTTATTAACTTTATAACAGTATCTGTTTTAAACAACACATTTATTATTATTATTATTATTATTATCATTATTATTATCATCATCATCATTATTATTATTATTATGTTTGTTTTTTTGTTTTAACATTTCTTTAAAATTGTTAAAAACCTTTTTTTTTACCTGTACAAACACGCGAGATTCAGAGGTCCAAAGTCGTTGTAAAAATTATTATAAACGAGCTCGTTGTCGATACTGAAAAATTGTATGTTCTCCGTTTTTCTTGGTTCCGATCGTTCATTTTTCAAAGTTGCAAAATAAAGTTTGTTTTTTATATATTCCGCGATGTTACAAACATCCGGATGATTATAAATGGTACTTGTAGCTTGTAAATAATTTTCAAAATAAATTTCTTAAAAATAATAATAATAATAATAATATTATCATTATTATTATTAATATTAGTTTCGAATAATTCGTATTAAAATGTGTACAAAGAAATAATTACCGTCCATTTCATCCTGATTCTGTCCGATTTGTAATAATATTGACTCCAGTAGTAGCCGGATTGTAACTATCGGGAACGACGGCGTACACTTTGAATCATGCTTATTTTATTTGACGCGAATCGTTTATTTTCCCGTCCTTTTTTCTTGGCAATTTATTCAATGAAATAAATAACGACGAACCTTGTCTTAATTTATTATACTCAACGATTCATTGTAACTGTTCATATCCAGGTGTAACAATCCATATCGTCCTTTTGGAATTAGTCGACCACATGATTTACTGAAATGAATAAATTAGTAAATATATATACACACACGCATATATATACACAAATTATTTAAATTTTTTCTAACCTTAAAAATATAAATGAGATATAATCTGATTGATATGTCTAACATATTTTATAATTTATATTTTTAAGATTAGAAGAGATTTAAATAATAAAAATTATTAATATATATATATATATATATATATATATATATATATATATAAATATATATATATATATTACGTACTATATAAAATTTCCATTTTATTATCCAATGAAAATGTGAAACATTTGAATCGATTACTATACTATGGTGCCAAATGAAAAGTAAGAGATCATTTTCGATCGGTTGATATTAAAACGTTCTTCAAATTTTTTAAGCGTTTATCAATTCTTTTTTACAACTTATACTACCATCGGTATGCATATATCATAATAAAACTTGATATTTATATTTTAGTAAAAAGACGCTAGGTGGAGCATGCATTCAAATTACGAATAAGAAATTAATTTTAGTTCCGGAAAAAGAAAGGACGACGGAGTGAAACAATTGAAGGTATCGGTTATTTGAAAACAAAATTGACAGGGGGCACGATCGGTCGGTATTTTTTCGATAATCGAAAGTATTTTGATTCTCTCTCTATATTTTTCTCTCTCTCTCTTTCTCTCTCTTTTAAAGTGATTTTAAATTACTTTAATTATTTTATTTAAATATATATCGTATAC
>OU426851.1:8452471-8454971 GCA_911387685.1 Dolichovespula media | reverse complement strand
ATTCTTATTAAGTTATATCAGTTCCAGTAATTATATATATATATATATATATATATATATATATATATATATATATATGTATGTATAAATATAATTGATACATATTACTATATGCATATATAAGAATAATGTATAAGTATATTTACATATACAGTGTATATGTAGACCTAGGAAGGAATTTTGTTTATATTCAGAGAAAACGTTCGATTTCGATTGATGCGATGTAAATAAGTTACATATGTCCGAGGGATCATCGCGTCGGCGACTTTTGTTATTCTCCCACAATGTGTAATTTGTATTACACATGTATATATATATATATATATATATATATATATATATATATATATATGTATGTATATATACACATGTATAATATTCCATAATATACATGTATATAATCTTTATTATATAAAAAAAAATATATATATATATTATATAAATATATATATCTATATAATCCCTCTCTAATGTATATATGTATCTATGTATGGACGCATGTATGTATGTATGTATGTATGTATGTATGTATGTATGTATGGGTCTCAGAAAATCAGTAGTAACAAGGTAACCATTAGGAGTAACACACGTTACTCTTTAAACTCGCTGTTACGACATCATCTTAGGAATGAGCTTGCGATAAAGAGAAAGAGACGAGAACCGAAACGTAATCATTTTTCCTAGAAAGTAAGATTCGCGATGTTGGAGGTGTAGTCGTCTGAGGTTGTGTGGTGGGTTTAGGTGGGAGGAGGGGGTGGAGCGGCAAGGGCGGAAGGGAGGCGGCGGTGGCGGGAAGGTGGGTGGGTACGCCGTGCGGTTCATTTCTCTCTTTCCTTCCGATCGTTTTCTTCTTTTATTTATTTATTTATTTTTTTTCATTCCTTTTTCGGTGGATTTGGTTTTTGTCTTTTCTCCTTCCTTCTTTCTTTCCTTTTTTTGGTTTTCTTTTTTCCTTTTTTACTCTTTTTTTTTTCTTTCTTTTTTTCGGTGTGTTTTCTTTTTTACGTACACATCAACGTGGCTAAAATTTCGATCGATCATGACGATATTTCAACATTCGAGCGTCGGCTTGATCATGGTGCAAGATTTAAGTTCTTGATTCATCGTGAGCCGATTGATAGGCGCATCAGGTACACGCTGAATTCTTATGCTAATGCGAGAAAGGAGCCGAGAAGACAATACACATCCACACACTGGAGAGTCCGGGCATCTGTATACACTCTGCGTCCCGTATTCTGTATTCCGTCAAGTGAATTAATACAATCACCAGGACCGCCGAGTGATTTTCGATGCGGTGAGATCGTGATCGGCGCCCGAGCTTTACCGAAGCTTTCTTATTTGGGAAAGGTGAAATGATATCGGGAAAGCTAAAGATAAAGATTCGGCATCGATCGATCGATCCATCGATAATAATAATAATTATTTGTTCGTATCTATCGAGAAATTTTTTTTACGTATCAACATCGCCGGATCTGTAATTACTTCTCTATCGTAGTATTTATAAAGTATCATTTCTAACGAATCGCTCGTACGATTTTTTCGATCTAGAATCGTCATCATTATCATCGCCGTTGTCGTCGTTGTCAGTAACATCTAATCGATATCTTCGAGATCGAAAAGAAATTTCTTGTCGAAAGAATAACAATTATTATTATCATCATCATCCGATCGTCATCGATGATGCAACACGATCGGGGTCTCTTACGAAATGAACATTTTTAAGGAATATATACCTCTCGTGCTAATAAATGAACGTTGAATATGCAAAAACCTCGGCACCGTTTCTTTTACGTGATCGATTTATTGAATCGCTTGTTAAGAAAGTATAAGCTGCTCTCCCTTACTTCTTTCTTTTTCTCTTTCTCTCTCTCTCTCTCTCTCTCTTTCTCTCTATCTCTATATCTCTCTTTATTTATCTATCCATCTACGTATCTCCTTCTCCCTCTATCTTTATCCCTTTCCTATTTACATGTAACAACCCGTTTGCACATATACCCGTAGAACTTATGTACTTCCACTTGCCCCGGAATTCGAACATTACGGTATCACTTACTTCCGGTCGACGTACGTTCTTTTTTCTTTTTATTTTTTTTGCTTTTCCCTTTTTTGCTTTTTCCCTTTTTTCCTTTCTTTCTTTCTTTTTTCTTCAAGTTCGAAGTCGTAAGCCAAGAAAGACAGAGATAGAGACAGAGAGAACGAGAGAGAGGGAGAGAGATATGAAAACGACGAGGTAATTAAAATTAAATTAATAATTTATTACGTGACGTTAAAAAGTATGTATGTATGGACAGTTTTCATTTCGAAAGTGGCGTAAGTCGATTTTCTTAAAATATGGGATATCACATAACTTTCGATTAATTTGGCGTAAACTTTTTAATTTGTCACCAGTTAATATTTAATATCTTAAAAAAAAATCCCAATGCTTCGTTCAATTTAAAATCGGCCGATGAATGAAATTGCGTAACGATCGATACGCTAACCTTTAATTTTCTTGTAACTA
>OU426851.1:8429971-8442471 GCA_911387685.1 Dolichovespula media | reverse complement strand
ATTGTCGATGGTGTTGATGGTGATGGTGGTGGTGGTGGATAACCTGCGACCGTTGACGAGGGATTCGCGTGAGATACGTTTTCCTTTTAAAGAGAAAACTCTCTCGACGAATTAGCACGCAGTCTTACCAAGAGACTCTTAATGAATATTTTCTCATCGGTAGTTTTTTTACCTTCCTCCGACGCATTTGATACGCATCCATCGTTTTTACGAAAAAATTATGAATATCGTCGACGAATTGAGACGATGTTATTTATTTGCACGCGCATGCGTACGCATACGTATGCATACGCTCAACGTGTTCTCTCTCTCTCTCTCTCTCTCTCTCTCTCTCTTTCTCTCTCGAGGATGAATATTGGGTCGTCCAGAAAATTCGTTCCGATAATATTTCCAATAATAATAATAATAAAAATAATAAAAAAAAAAATAATAATAATAATAATAATAAGAAGAAGAAGAAGAAGAAGAATTTAATAAATTTAAATCTTCTGAATCAAGTTTCAAAATCGTTACGAATTTTCCCGAACGATTCAATGTCGTAGACGAACGAGATGAAATCGTACACGTACGTACGTATACGTAATAAATACATTAGAATAAATATACGTGTAAAAGCGTACACATCGTACGTACCCGTGCAAAACCTTTCAACGTGGTTCTCCTCTTTTATCGCGTATAGAAAAAAAAGTTATCAGATGGAATATATTTTCCAATTGATTTGGTACTAAGAAGGGAAGAGGGAAGGGGAAAAAAAGAAAGGGACAAAAAGATAAGAAGGAAAGAAAGAATGGAAGAAGGAATCGAACCCGACGATTCGTTCGAAACGGAACGATCGAATTTCGAGAAAGAGATTCGCCAACGTCGAAGGACTCCCGTTTTCTTTCGTAAAATAAGCGTAGGGGTCGGGTCGGCCGATAATAGCTTTGGCGTTTTAACGTCGGTGTTTCCTGTGCCGTCAGGAGAGTAAAAGAGAGAGAGAGAGAGAGAGAGAGAGAGAGAGAGAGAGAGACGGCGAGTCTGCAGAGTCATCGTGAGTCAAAAAGTAAGAGAGAAAGAAAGGAAGGAGAAAGAGAAGGAGAAAGAGAAAGAGAAAGAGAAAGAGAGAAGGAAAGAAAACCGCGGTAGCTGCCGTAGACAGCGGTGTAAGCGTGCACGTTAGCGTTCGTCTCCCTAACGAAAGACATGAGGGTGGGGTGGGGGTAGCGGGTGGACGGGAGGAAGGGGAGGGGGCAAGGGGCAGGCAGGCGTGGGTATGGGTCGTTGAGAGGTGGGGAGAGGCGGAGGGGGAGGATGGCTCCGGATAGACGGCGGTACTCTCGCGTGGCAGTGTGAGCGTGGGTGGTGCTGTGAAAGCAAGAGTAGAGAGAGAAAGAGAGAGAGAGAGAGAGACAGACAGAGAGAGAGAGAGAGAGAGAGAGAGAGAGAGAGAAAGGAGGGAGTGCTGGAGAAAGACAGAAGGGATGGTGCTGGTGGTGGGAGGAGCGACGAACAACGAGAAAGAGAGAGAGAGAGAGAGAAGGAGAGAGAGGGAGGGAGAAAGAGAGAAGAGCAACCCCTTTGCTTGTCCCAGGGGCTTCCCCTCTGCACGGGGTGTCCCGTGACTGCGGTTCTGGGAAACGAGCTCGGTGGCTGGACTGTCGCCACCGATAGGAAAACACCAACACAGGGACATTGATGGTTACGTATATATACGTTTAGTGTGTATGTATGTGTTGGGGGAACGTATACGTATGTACGTAGGAGGAGCACAGAAGTAGGAAGATGGACGGGTGGATTGGGTGTGTACTATTCCCGGTGACGAAGTAAGATAAATTTCAGAGGGCTTTCTTTTTTTTGCTTTCTTTTTTTCTTCTTTCATTCTCTCTCTCTCTCTCTCTCTTTCTCTTTCTCTTTCTCTTTCTCTCTTCATTACTCCCCTTTTTTTTCACGCGAGGGTGTACGAGTAACCTTTGTTTCTTATCCTTTTGTTTTATATGCGAACTTTTTGTTATTGAATTTGTTTCGTTTCGTTTTCTTTTTCTTTTTCTTTTTTTACGCATAGATTTATTATTTCAGAAGAGAGATACAAAGAGAGAGAGAGAGAGAGAGAGAGAGAATAGTATTTTTTAATATATCATCGATAGATGTTACATTTTTTAATAAAATTCATGAGATTTTCGATTTGGCAACAAAGTTGTTTGCTTCTTTTTACTTTTCTTTACTATTTCTTTTCCTTTTCTCTTTCCTCTCTCTCTCTCTCTCTCTCTCTCTCTCTCTCTCTCTCTCCCTCTCCCTCTCCCTCTCCCTCTTTCTCTCTATTAAGTAGGTCGCCGATCAGAGAAGATAAGCTTTCACATTTGCCATCGTTCCGATTAAAATTTGTCATAACCAAAATGATAGTATATACGTACATACATACATAGATACATAGATACATACATACATACCTACGTACGTACGTACGTGCAATGCATATTGCTTCATTAGGATGGAAAGAATACTTATTTATATACTAACGTGTTAAAATCGAAGATAGGAATAGTAGGGGCTCGATATGATACGTACGTTATTCGTCAGGAGTACATGTAAAAAGAGAGAGAGAGAGAGAGAGAGAGAGAGAGAGAGAGAGAGAGAGAGAGAGAGAGAGAGAGAGAGAGAGAGAGAGATGATTTTTAATAGAATTATTAGACGAACAACGATACGCGAACGTTTTCATCGTGGATAGATGGAATCGGGAACGTTTTAGGGACGTTGGCCAACCGCCGAGTCAACAACGGGTCTTGCGTTGGACTTCGATAGGTCGATGATAGAGCAAAAAAAAAAAGAGGATAGTTGATGTCGGTGGGCTGCTGCTGCTGGTGGTGTCGTTGAAAGCCCCATGTTGGGAGGGGATGAGAGAGGAAAGATTAGATAGAGAGAAAAGGAGAGAGAGAGAGAGATAGAGAGAGAGATATAGAGATAGATAGATAGATAGATAGATAGAGAGAGAGAGAGAGAGAGAGAGAGAGAGGTAGAGAGAGGGGAGGGAAGGGGAGGTTTGAAGCAAAAGGAAGGGAGGGACAGGTGGAGAGCAACTCTCCACCGGTGACGTTTTAGCTCATGCGGAGGTAAAGCCAGCAGCAGAAGCGAGGTATTGACCGGTTGCCTCCCTAGCCGTTACTTGGCAACCGTTTGTAGCCAACACACCTATGAAACCTTGGAGATCTGACTTTAGCCTACAGACCAACCCCCCCGCCTAGCCCCGTACAGCCCGACCCTCTGCCACCGCCGCCCTGTGAATCAGATTCCCCGTGTTCGGGGAAGAAGCGTTCGATCATTAAGGCTTCCTCGCGACTTCTCGCCTTTCTACTTCCTATCTTAGAATCCAATGATCGATTCCTTTTTTTTTTTTTCTCCTTTCTTTCTTTTCTTTTCTTTTTTTTTTTTTTCTTTTATAGAACTTACGTTGATCCTCGAATAGATATAATTTATTGATTCGACTATTGGATCTCGGTGCTGATCATCGCGTGTATGATAATTTCAATTGGATGCGGAGGAAATAAAAAAGAAAAAGAAATAAAATAGAAGAGAACAAAGAACGATAATAATAATAATAATAATCTAATTGAAAGAATATCCTCCTACACGATCACTAAGATGGGGGAATGATCGATAGATTAGAAAATATGTCTCTAACATGTATCTATATCAATGGGAAAGGTTATCCGTGCATGATATAGGTCGCTTTCTGGGAAAAAAAAAAGAAAAAAAGAAAAAAAAAAGAAAAAAGAAAAAAGAGATCTCGAATCATCGGGCACATCGACGATAACTTTTTCCATTATATTTTCCACGTTGACTCGGTAAAAGCAAGCGTATAGTAACGTGCAATACATAGGTGTAGAAGGAGACAGAGAGAGAGAGAGTGAGAGAGAGAGAGAGAGAGAGAGAGAGGTGTAGAACGTTCTGTTAGATGAATAATAAATTGGTCAATCCGAGGGTGTGGTTACAGCTGGAACTAATCCAGGTTGCCTAGCTACGAAAAGTACCTACATCGCGTATCCTCCGTTTGGGAACGAGCCCACAGCTTGGATCCCTTTATTCCTTGTATACCAGAGGTGTGTAGTACATATCCAGTACCTATAGTTTACCTTCAAATGTGTGAAATACATAGATACGTACATATATCCTATATCTATTCATACATACACACACCACACACGCACGTATATGTACACGTACACATACATATATGTATATATATATATACACAAACATACACACACACACAGTATATATATACATATATATATATATATACATATATATATATATATACATATATATATATATATACATATATATATATATATATATATATATATATATATGATGGGTTACGTGTACCACTACTATAGCATCCAGTATTGGTCCTCCTCCGAGCGGAGTAAAATCAAGGCAGGCAGCAGCGGCTCGTGCGATCAATACTCAGAGACCTCGCTCGTCGCCTCGTTCTGCTTTGCTCTCCTCTTTTCCTCTTCGTATAATACCTCTCTCCCTCGCTCCCTCTCTCTCTCTCTCTCTCTTTCTCTCTATCTATCTCTATCTCCCTTCCTTCCTCCCACCCTATCACTCACTCTCTCTCTCTCTCTCTCTCTCTCTCACTCTCTTTCTCTCTCTGTTAGTCTGTCTGTCTGTCTATCTATCTATCTTTCTCTTCTGTAAAACTGGTATGAGACTTTTCGTGGAAATCGTGTTAACGTCTACGCGGAGTTTTTCTGCGAAAAAGAAAAAGGAAAAAAGCAAAAGAAAAAAGAAAATTTAATGGAGAATAAAGGACAAAGACGAATGAAATCTCTCGTGACTATTACTGATGCTGTCGACTTTACTGATCCCAACATCCATTCCCTGCCGCCATCTCCGCCTCCTCCTCCCCCTACCCACCCTCACCCCGCCCCGTTTTGTGTAATGTCGTAACGAAACCATTGTTCCCTATGGAGAGACACGTTCGTTGGAATCGAGGTTACAACTCTTAAGAGGGAAACAGATTGATGATAGTTACGTAACGAAGTTGGAAGAAAACGTGCTCGCTCTTTTGTCAATCCTTTCGCTATTTCGTCCATCTTTGGTGATGTATCGTGGAGGAAAATAGTGAGATATATGTATGTGTATGTATGTATGTATCCACGTATGTACGTACGTACGCACGTACGTACGTACATATGTATGTAATTCCTCTTGGATTTAACGCAATTGATGCATCCTTCTTAGTTCTTTTTTCCCTTGACTATTTTTTTTTCTCTCTCTCTCTCTTCTGCTGACTTTTTTTATTCCTTTTCTTTTCTCTTTTTTTTTTTTTTTTTCCTTTTTTCCTCGCCGTCCAATCATACAAATACTCGTTTGAATATCTCTAAGAGAATATAGGTAGAGGACATGGACACGTTACGTTAGTGCAAAAGAAGTCATAGACATAGAGTGTAGTAGCCACAGCTGCTGATGATCTTAGAGGCAGCAATGCGGAACGAGCACCGACAGTCCTATGCATTGTTCTACCATCTGTATATAAACACTAATACCACGAGAACGTACGCGCGCACTTGAAAGATACTACGCTAGTTTCCCACGATAGACGTACCTCGCGTGAATTCAAGGTACCGCTCTTACACGAACAGGCTTCATTTTTCCTTTTCTCTTTCTTTCATTTTATTTTTTATTTCTGTTATTTATATTTTTTTCTTTTCATTTTACACGAGAGAAAATTCGAATCTTTCGTACCTTGAGATACATATGTATGTGTATCTATATATATATGTGTGTGTATGTGTGTGTGTGTATATATATATAAGTATGTGTGTGTGTATAAATGTGTGTGTGTGTACCTTTTTATTATCACGACGAAAATTTGTTCAGGTTCGATGTATATTCATTCATTCGATGTAACGTCAACATTCAACAGTTAAACTTCTTGATTATATTGCCGTACGACAATAGTATACAATAGTATAAATCGTAAAATATTTAACGATTTAAACAATATGTGTACGGACTTTTATTATACTTGAACTTTACGTTGCAATAAATAGGAACAACATGGTATAATTCGACTTAGATCATTTCCCCACTCCCTCCTCCATCCCTCACCAATATGCTTGAATTTTTCGCTACGCAATAGTATCACTAAGAATTAGATTTTTCTTTCCGTCGTTCTGCTATATTTTTTTTTTTGTTGAGGGGGGACAAAAAAGATGACAATATAACTCAACCTTAGATTGTTTTATCTCCCCACCATTATACTCTATATTTTGTTGAAAAAATCGTATAGCTCAAATTGGACCATTTCATACGCCATTTTAAAGGAAAATGAGAGAAAACAATTAATGTAACACAAATCAAAACGCTTTTGGCGTTAGACAATTTTTTACTTTCTTTTTTTTTTTACATATACTATTAAAATCTCATCATCGAGATAGCTTGAAATTGTTTTTAATTATTTCCATACAATAAGTAGTAATTAATAGCAAACGTACATATATATATATGTATATATATATATATATATATATATATATATATATATATATATATGTATATATATATAAACTCGTTTTGATCAAAATTTGACTTACATCTACATAACGTCTTTTATCCGGTCATTGATAAGATATAAATATAAATATATATATACATGTATATATACATATACATATACATGTACATATACATATACCTATGAGCCGTTCACAACGCAAATCGATTAAATCCACTTTTCGAATGTTTTTGAATTTATTTATTATTTTAAATTTATGTATCAAAGCAGACTAAGCACATGACTTAGTTCTCATTTTCATATTCACAATAAATTTCCCTTAATTTTCTTTCATTCGATACCATTAAACGGTAAAATTTCTTTCGGTCATCGATTAAAAAAGTAATCTAATTTTAGTAATAATGCTTATTCTAAGGACTAATTCTGTCTTATTCGAATTGTACGTCATTAGACGAAAGCTTCGTTTGCGCATTTTATACGTTCCACCACAATATTCATTCGAATTTATATCTTCAAAGGAGAATAGCAAAAAGCGATTTATATTATTTCATTTATACTCTCTCCCACCCTTTTCATTTTATAGAGTCAATCGATTTGGCGAGTGATCGAGCACCTCGTATGTCTAAACGCGTCGAGTTAAATTCTTGTTTCCTTTTTTATTTGGTTTGATACCTTTGATAACAACCTTCGGTGATATTATTTATTTTCTTTGTTGGTACGAATGATCGTTAAATACTACGGTTACCTTTTCTCGTGAAATCGGAAAAGCGCTTTGGTTAAATGGACGCAGACCTTCGTGTTTCGCCTGATGACTGACTGGCGCGACTCATTAGCGACATTCCACGTCGTTGGCTGAGTCATCGGTAATACTTTAGCCTCCACAAGCTCTGCATACCTACGGTCACAAGCTCGCATTATGATTTCGATCTCTCGACTACAACGACGAGGACGACGACGACAACGACGACGAGGACGACGAAGACGTCGTTGAGGTGAACAACGACTAAGTCCGTTTGATACAAACAAGGAGAGAGTCGACGATTTGTCGCGATTCTCTGTCGATTGATCGAAACTGAGCGATTTCAAACTCGATTCGTAACGATCTCTATGATTCTTCTCTGTTAATACATAAGTAAGTCGATCACCGAACGATCACGATCGTTTATGATATAAATTATTCCCGAAGATTATGATGAAAATTAATTAATCTATTATATAAGAAGGAACATCGATCGACGTGTATGTATTTTCGACTAATGTATTTAACTTATAATTAGATCATTATGATTTATACGATTATAATTAATTATTTACGAATGAGATTTCAATCTTTACACACACATACACACTATATATATATATATATATATATATATATATATATATATATATATATATATATATATATATAGATATATAGATATATGTGTGTGTATGTAAACTTACTTACGTTAAGTAAATATGTAAATATATACATATGTATGTACATATGTAGTACTATGTAAATACATAGAATCGAACGCGTACCCTCTTAATCGTGCGCTACGTAACTCGCGTGTCTCCTGTTGCCGTGGTTTGAAAGAGAACGTAACCGTATACACGATTGATATTAAAGAATTCATTTTCACGAGATAAGATTGTCATATCTTTATATCGAATTAGAGACTCCAAAGATCTTTACGTTCGATCGTTCAAGCATGCCATACGAAGAACTACGTTTGATTGTGGTGGTGGTATTGGTGGTGGTATTGGTGGTAGTGTTGGTGGTGGTGGTGGTTGGTTAACACTTTCGATGTGGCTGTAACCGGATGCGTAGTTGAAACGAGATGTTAACCCGAATGGAATCACAATTCATTCGTTGTTATGATTTTAGCGATGAGCTCGTTATTCTGTAGCGGAGCGAATAACAGGATATACGGTGTCCAATGAACATCCTACTGTCTCTGAGCTCTTTCTCTTTCTCTCTCTCTCTCTCTTTCTCTCTATTTCTCTCTCTCTCTCTCTCTCTCTCTCTCTCTCTCTCTCTCTCTCTTTCTCTCTCTCTGCCCGTTATCGACCACTCTTGGTGGACACGTTTTCACGTTGGTAGCTACGACCTCTCCTTTTCAATACGTCAACGTACTTGTCTATATACATACATACATAGACGGATACATGCATACATGGATACATAGGATAGATAGTATGTATATCGTTCGAACGATTATACGTATGTATGTATATCGTATGCGTGTATATCGTATGCGTGTATATCGTTTGAACGATTTAACGATTAAATCGAATTCTTTCAAATCCGTTATTGTAAGATAAAAGATTATTATATAAATAGTATGCGTATATTATTTGGATTTTTATTGTTAGAATTCTGAAGGTATCGCGATACGTTTTGTTTGAATTTGTTTTGTGTTAATTGAATTAGATGTATTAGATTGGATCGTATATTATATTATTATATTTGTTGATGTAACAGACGAGACGTTTGTTTTGATCTCTTCGTAATGTCTTTAGAACGTTTGTGTTGATCTCATTGGATTTGTATTTGATTAAATGGATCGTGTTCGATATCAAATTATGTACGATTGAATTGTCGAAATAATTTGTATTATCTAGTAACGTGATATATTATTATTATTATTATTATTATTATTATTATTAATATATAGTTTGTTTTAACTGTAAAGTAATTATTACAAAAGTTCATCGATCTCGTTGTCTTTATACTTAATTGAATATATCAAATATGATACATTACAATTTATGATATTACAAATTATATTTACACGTTTTAATAAGAGAATTTTTATTTATTATTTCTACGACAATTTATCGAAGGCGTAAATAAATAAATAATTACAGTATTTCAATTAAATTTTTTTTTTTTGTATCGAAATAATATCGTAACGTTACGATTTGAATTATTTAAACATTATTTGTCTACTATGATGGACAAGAAAAATACGATTACAATTGCATTTGTTTTAGAAGAGGAAAAATATGAGAAAAAAATTAATTATGATATATATATATATATATATAAATAAAAAATATAAAAAAATATTTTTAAAGAATAGAGCGTGACAAAAATATACATATATGTAGGATATGTCTTCCAATATTTCAATGATGTACCGGATAAACGTAGTAACATTTATTTATCTGTATATAATCCACTTTGGCGCCGGTAGTAAGTGGGTACCGGTCTATTAGAGGGATGCTGCCATGACATTTAGGAGTGTGGCATTTAACTTGTGGGTCTTCCACCCCAATCGTTAAACATCCCCGCTGCAATTTCCTCCTATCTGATCATGGGAGAGAGAGACCATTATTAGGAGAGAACATCTCCCGCCTTTCCGGGTTGACATAATACCGTCATCTCGTTTCTCACCCTCACTACTTGTATACTCTTCCCACACTGCTCTTTTCAATAGTCGGGTTACCTTTACAACGATATATATATATACATATATATATACACATATATACGTAACACATATACAACATACATGGAATAGTATATAGTATAGGGTAGGATAGAATAGAATAGGATAGGATTGCGAGGGAGGATGATCTTTCGCGGTGTATGGATAGGTCAAATATTTAAGCTACGTCACTTCATTTAGTCTTTCGTAACCAATGTTTATATTGTTTTCATTTGATAATTATATTAACATTATTGTTTACATTCGTTATAACTATGTTTAAGACAATGCATATATCGATGATAATATATGCATTCTCATTGATTACGGAATTTTTATTTATTCGATCAATATATATATATATATATTTTAACGTTTAACTGTTAAATTTTAATGTATCGATATAATAATAGGTGACTAAATCTCGGATGATACTTTGACGTTTGATTATTTATATTTCTGGTCTATATAATCGCACGTGTGTTTATCGTTATTTAATAAAAATGTCGAACAATTAAATGGAAGCTTTAAGAACATTTAATCTTATTTTTCTGTATCGAAATAACGTCGTAACGCTACGGTTTTTATTATTTAAACAATTATTTGTCAACAATGACGAACGATAAAAAGTAATTATTATGATCATATTTATTCTCAAAGAGAAAAATAAAAAATAAAAACAAGAAGAAACGAAAGATAAAGAACAAATAATTTTTCTTTACAATATAAAAAATATTTTTAAAGAATACCAAAATTATATATATATATATATGTAGATATGTTTTTCAATATCCTAAACAATTTTCGTAATAATCGGCACATACATACATACATACACACACAATGTACAAATATATTGATTTCCGATTAGAAAACTATATACATATGATAGTATTATTAAAAGATCGTTCACACACACGATCTATGTACCTATCGAAAACACGACAATCGATATAAGCTAATTTACGATAATATATAAAGATTTATTTCGGGTGTCGTTATTTACCGATTTAATCCAAAGCATACATATCAGAATTGTTAATGATATTTGCTGGATATATGGATACATAAAAAAGAAAAAACAAAAGAAAAGAAAACAAAATATTACCACACAAATATATATATATATATATATATATATATATATATATATATATATATATATATAAAGGGTGGGGAGGGAGAGTAGGTGATGATTTTAAAAAGAAATCGAGTTTGTCTGACAGCTAGTTAAGGTATCTCTTTCTCTTTCATTTGACGATTTTCGAAGGCATCATCATTCGTCGGTGATCAGCCACGGTATTTTCTGAGTCAGCTGTCTTTTTCAGTACCCACCTTTGATGCTGATAATAAATATCCATTAATGTTGCTCGAAACGAGAAGGGGGATAGTTATCGCATCGCGAGCTACAGAGGCAGATGACTCGAAGAAGGTCCAGCTGCCTTCCTTCGATCAGTCAGTTATTGTCAGTAACATCCAACCACGTGGAATACCTGAACGTATGTGCGTTCGAATAAGTCGATTCATTGTACATATAATATTGGTGCATTTATCCATCTCTTACTTTTATCGTTTCTCCATCTCTCTCTCTCTCTCTCTCTCTCTCTCTCTCTCTCTCTCTCTCTCTCTCCTCCCTGCCCCCACACCTCTCTCCAACATAAACGTCAAACTCGAATCGAATGGGTAACGTGACTGAAATGTTGTTCGGAAAAGTTTTCTCTTTTTCTTTTCTTTTCTTTTGTTTTTTTTTTCTCTTATACATCTTGATCGAAAAATGATTATATATATGGACCGTTTATTTCGAAAGTGGTGTAAGTTCACTTTTTTTTTTATCTTAAATGATATATCACATAATTCGCGATTAATTTAGCGTAAACTTTTTAATTTGTAACTAGTTAATATTTAATATCTTTAAAAAGATGCCAATGTTTCGTTCAATTTAAAATTGTCCAATAAAAGTAATTTATCGCGGCGATCAATACGCTGAACTTTATTTTTCTCGAAACAACCAAAAAAATGGATTTGCACCGCTTTCAAAATAAACGATCCATATATATATATATATATATATATATATATATATATATATAATTATAATATAAATATATATAATTATAATATAAATATATATAATTATAATATAAATATATATAATTATAATATAAATATATATATAATTATAATTATAATTATATGTATATAATTTATTTACAACGTATGTTGTTTTTCGTTAGATTAGAGAATGACGATTGAAAAAACGATTAAATAAATAAATAAACAAATAAAAGAAAAAGGAGAAAAAAATTTGGTAACGTCATTTCTATCAGAATCTTAACATCATTTCAGAAATGACGTTACTAAATTTTTTTTGTATATATATACATATATATACTGTGTGTGTGTGTGTGTGTATAGGTATAGAGGTATACATAAGAAACAAAAATTTTTTTTGAAGACTCACGGGATAGTCTTTGTCGGTTGTTACCTCCGAGTAGCAGGTGCCAGGACTCTACATGCTCCAAAGATGAATACACCTCGCAGGCGAACAAGAACGTTCTCTAACTCTTACACACTCTCAA
>OU426851.1:8379971-8409971 GCA_911387685.1 Dolichovespula media | reverse complement strand
CTCTCTCTATTTCTGTCTTTGTCTTTGTCTCTGTCTCTTTCCCTCTCTCTCTCTGTCCCTATCTGTTTCTCTCTTTCTCTCTTCATTTTTAATTTCATCAAAAGAAAAATTAAACAAGGAAAGAAGTGTATATATATATATTTAAATAAATAAATAAATATATATATTTTATCGTTTCTGGTTTATATATATATATATGTATAAGATAAAAGAACGAAGATAAAATAATAATAATAATAATAATAATAATAATAATAATAATAATAATAAATTTTAGGGGATTATATTAATTATCGGTTTTCGATGTTCATTCTAACGCTTAAGGAAATGTAGGTCGTTTAAGTATCGCAACGTTCGGACGTTGGTTCCTGATCGATTGCTAGAGCAGACGCGTGTGTAACCGACGAGGACACTACTCCCGCCATTAGGAGAGTCACACATCTACTATATATAAATAAATAGCGCTCACAGGGATCAAGCGTATGCAAAACGGTTGTAGTCGGTTAGCACGCAGATAGCCAGTCGCAGGGCAGTACACCGGACGTTCCGTCTGTAAATTTATGTTAATCGTAATGTATCAGCGCTCGTGGACTCGCTCTTGGAAGAGCTTTAGCAAGTATTTCACTCGAATCGTCAAATACTGTCGTAACAAACTTTCTCGTAACTTTAATTTCTGAAAAATTTTCCAAATTTTTTCGATATATACACAAATGCATTCATATATACATATGATCACGGCGAGCTTTATATATATATATATATATATATATATATATATATATATATATATTCCACGAGATAGAAGCACTACCTTTATCATTGCACGTAGAACGTCAATAGAAATTTTCTTCTCAACGTTTGAACGACGAATAATAAGATTTATTTTCAACAAATCGAATTTTATCCTTTTCATCGTATACATAGATAATTTATGATTAACGAGAAAATTCGATAATCGCAATTTCTACGTGAAAGGGTTGGGGGAGAGGTGGGAAGACGTGAGGGTAGGGGAAACTTGGAATAATTTATTACCAGTATAATAAAATCCTTCTGAAGACTTTTCCTTGGGTACACACTTCGAATAGATATACGTGTGTATATACGTGTATGTATATATATACATATATATATATATATATATATATATATATATATACACATATATATATGTATATATACATATATGTACTTAACCCATGCAACTGTTTTCTTCTATTTATTATGGATAATGGTCGAGCAGTCGGTAAAACCTAATCACTCAGAGATACGTTTTATTTACGCTTAGAAGTTATTTCCTCGCACGATTATCTTCGTAAGTTTCTCTTATCGCTTGGAAAAAGGAACGTAAAAAAAAAAGGAAATAGAAGGAGAAAGAGAAAGAATGAAACTCGAGTCACGTGTGGCAAGTCACTTTCATGAAAAATAATATTAGCAACTTTCCAAGTTACGTTTTAGAATGTATAAAATAAAATTAAAAAAAAAAAAAAAAAGAAAATTGAAGAAAAAAAGAACGAACTAACAATTTGTTCGTCAAATTCGTTACTATAGATGCACATGATCCGTTGATTCCTTCGGAGTCTTTAAAAAAAAAAATATTTAACATACCGACGTTCTTTTTATACGTTTACATGTCCTATACCTTCAATAATTGTTTCTCTATCGTTTAAATATAAATTGTTATCCAACAGAGAGAAATATTGAATGAGTAATGGATGAAAATCAATCAGGTAAACATATTTTTTTTCGAGATTATAAAAGATACGTACACATGTTTGTATGTTTGTATGCATCTATGTATGTATGTATGTTCGTGTGCGAAGATGTTTATTAACGTTCCGATCGGACTAACAACGTGTGAATTATCATGGGAAGATGGACCACTTTCCCATGATATCTAAGAGAACCGTAAGCTCGACTAACAATGCATTCTTTTTTAATCTATGCAGATCTGCCGATCTTCTGGACCGGACAATGTGAGTCCAGTCGACGCGCGAGAGAGAGAGAGAGAGAGAGAGAGAGAGAGAGAGAGAGAGAGATGAGAAAAAGGTGAGAAGGAGAAGCAAATAGATCCTCTTTTGATCCCATAAGGGCTTTCGATGTTCTAATTTCAAAATCAGCGAGTGACCCAAACGGTCAGTATCCTATCGGTCGTATTCCCATGAACATTGACTACCTGGACATTCTCTCTCTCTCTCTTTCTCTCTCTCTTTCTAATTCACATCGTCGTAATACGAACGTTCTCTAACGTTTGCACGAATACCCAGGTCATATTATTTACCTGGACACTGTCCGTCTATCCTTAGCCCGGGCAAAATCGAGTGGAACCTATTTAAATCAGGTCGAAAAAATCCGTTAGGTATGGCAGGTTACCTTTTTCCTTTTTCTTTTTTTTTTTTCTTTTTCTTCTTCTTCTTCTTCTTCGTCTTCGTCTTTTCCTTCTTCTTCTTCATCAACGGAACCACCTCTACGTCCTCGTCGCCATCTTTGATATTTTTGCACGTGGCATACGATCAGAAATAATATTCTTCCTCGTAAGCGGCAAGTTAAGCATAATGACAGTTCTGGCTATGGGAAAGAAGAAGAAGAAGAAGAAGAAGTAGAAAAAAAATATATCATCCAACGGGTCATCCGTTACTCCGTGTTCTTCCTTTTAACCTAGGACCGTTTCTATTTTAAGGGACACTACCCTGATTTAAGGTCCTGCCTAGCACCTGGATAACAAAGTGACTTTGCATTTGATATTATATATATATATATATATATATATATATATATATATATATATATATGCATGTATATGTATGTATATATATCGTTCGGGACGATTTTGTTAACTGGAGCAACGGACGACGATATCCCTCACAACTACCACCACCACCACCACCACTACAATCACCATCGTCATCATAGAGACAGCGTGCATACTTTGTTGAGTTTTAAACTATGGCGGCCGGACAAACGGAACTTGTGTTCCATTTTCTTAACCGACACTCTTCTTCTTTTTTCTTTTTCCGTTTCTCTCTCTCTCTCTCTCTCTATCTCTCACTCTCTCTCTCTCTCTCTCTCTCTCTCTTTATCTATCTATCTTTTTCTCTCTTTCTCTCTCTTTCTCTCTTATGTGTTTTTTTCTAATCAATTGAAATTATAACTAATCTTCTTATAATTTTTTGTTTGTTTCTCTTCGACATATCAACATAATTATAAAGCATAAGATTTTCAATTGATGAGATTGTAACGAATTGTAATATTACAAGGAAGACAAACGATAAGATTTGTAAATAATTTTATGATTAATCTTCGTTACGACATATCAACATGGTTTATAAAGCGTATGTTTGTCAATTAGTCGATTATAAATTGAATTGTAAGATCATAAAAGAATATTGAAAAAAGAAAAAATTAGGAGACAATAAATAATCTTAAAAAATTTGTAATTTCTTTCTTCTTCCTTTTGCGCCAGATCATCGTGAATTATCGAAGCTCAAAATTTTCAATTGGGAGATTCATAATGAAATTGAATTATACTTATCGTTATATACTTTCTTTTAGGGAAGAAAAAAAAAACCCGAAAGAAGAAGAGATCTGAATATTCTTTTCTACTTTTTATTATCATCATTATTATTATTTAATTTTTTTTTTTAATATTTTACGACATATATATATATATATATATATATACATATATAAAATTATTATAAATATTTAATAAAATTTATTATATATAAATTTTTTTTTTTAAGGAATATATGAGAAATAATTTATTCGAAGTAAACCGTGCTTCGCTTTGTCCGTTTCTATTCTTTTCATTTATTTTTTTTTTCTCTATCTTTTTGTTTTCCTCTTGTTTGGTCAGTCATTTAACAAACGTTGACGTCTAAGCAAACCCCTCGAAGAATTTTGATTGGTCGAGCATGATTTTAACTAGAGCAACGAACATTTGGCCCCACAGCCATCATAGCAACCGACGACCGCTCGACCGCGACGAAAAGAATATCGAACGTGCTCCTCTCTTTACGTATACGACACACAAGGAGAAATAAAATACAATACATACACACACACACATCACGCACACGCACGCACATACATACGTACATATACATATAGACAGTTTACACGGATAGATAAAATATTTCGATTTGTCGTCGTCATCGTCATAGTCGTCGTAGTCGTCGTTATCATTATTCGGCCATTAATAGTTCCTCTCAATGTTTTTAACTCGTCTAACCTATTCTAACGTACGTATAACAAAGAGGATTAAAAAGAGACAAAGAGTGAGAGAGAGAGAAAATAAGTCTAGAACCTTGAAGTTAATCAGGTACGTCAGTAAAACTATCGGTGGCTTATCGATAATAGCACATGCCGTCATATTCTTTACATTATTCAATAGATTTGGTTGAAAATTTTTTTTCCGCGAAACTCATTTGTTTCTCTCTCTCTCTCTCTCTCTCTCTCTCTCTTTTTCTCTCTTTTTTTTCTATTTTCAAGCGGAATAAAATTAGGAAAATTTGTACGGTATCTTTAAGAAAATGATATTACAAATAAGTAACGTCATCTATGTGTATGTATATATATGTACATATATATATATATATATATATATATATATATATACATATATACACATACATGTATAAGTACTTATTTCAAAGAAAAAAAAAGAAAAGAAATTTACGAAGTTTATTTATTTTCGCCTTAAGTCATGCTTATACGTAAGCGATGTAATTTATAGTCCATGTACACAATATATCGATATTTCTTTTTCTTTAGTATTCTCTTTCCTTTTTTTTTTTTTCTTTTATCAAACATCAAAGTCAATGGATATTAAGAAAATATTTTTTTCACGTCCTAGAACTATGATAATCACGATAAGTCATGCATCTTTTTCTATTTTGTTTTTTTTTTGTTTTTGTTTTTGTTTTTACGAATCAGATTCCTAAAGACTCGTTCGAAGTTGCGCAAGAATTTACATACTTGACTTAATGAAAAAGTTCAAAGTTCTCAATATACATATACATATGTCTAACACAAATACAATGCAAACGTACGTATACTCCTTAAAATGTTTTCAACAATGACGTTACGCACGCACACAGACACACACATATACACACACATACACATATACATATATACATATATTTATCTATTACGTTACAAATACGTGTATTTACCGACGTTATTAAAGTTAAGAAGAGTCGAGTATAATGGAAATATTCGAAAATATACGGAGGAAATATACGGACCGGATATCCGTGGGCGCTAAGTCCGTTCGAAAGTGAGATCATTTAAATGGGTGGGATAGTGGAAGGTGTGGGGAGAGGGGAGGAAGGGAGAAGGAGTTAAGGGGGGGATAGGTCTTCCCCCTTCTAACATAGGCATACGTAGATGCGATGAAAAAAAAAAAAAAGAAAAAAGGAGAACAAAAAAAAGAAAAAGGGTTATGTACCTGCACGACCCTTACGACCAGCGCATTTCGATTCATCTATCGAAAGGGTGGCTAATCTGACCTGCGCCTTCCCTTTTGCTCTCTTCTACTTTTCCTTCTATTATCCGCAGTCGATCCCGCAGGAGGGAATCAGGTTTTGGCATACTATACATATACATATATATATATATACATACATATCGGTCTACGTATCAAGAACAGGTAGAGTAGACCGATAACAAAGTGGACGAGATGTCCTGTAGGAACGTGCAGGTATAAGACCTTTGACCTTGGCAGAGGTCCCTCGCCCTACTCTTCAGGAGCCCCTTTCGAGCCCTTCGAGCTGTATACTCGTTGCCATAAGACTTACGAAAGGAAGCGTCTTGGAACGACCGACCGGACGTCGCTTCTCTTCTCGATCGTTTACTTCCATCGAGGAAGGAGTAAAAAAGGGAGAGAAAGAGAGACAGAGAGAGAGAGAGAGAAGAAATGGGGGAGAAGGCACTGATGGCTGGATTGTCCACATGGTATCTTTTTCGTTAACGTTCCCAACTCTACTGATGTCGAACAAAATTACAAATTATTTCCAACGATCCAATAAACATTTTTTATTATTATTATATATATATATATATATACATACACATATGTATATATGCATTGGATCGTCCGGAAAATTCGTGATGATAATATATTAATAATAACAATAATAATTTAATAAATGTATACTAAAATTCAAATCTTCTGCGTTTAAAAATCGGTACGAACTCTCCGGACAACCCGAATAATATATATATATTTCATTTCTTTTAATTAATATATATACATACATACATACATACATACGTAAAATACCCACACACACACATACATACATATATATATATATATATATATATATATATATTATTAAAATATTATAGGGACGAATTTTCCGGACGATCCGATATATGTATACATTAATTATGAGCAAATCAAATATATCATCTCGTATAATAATGATGACAATAATAATTATTTATTATTATTATTATTACTCTTTATAAGATAGACGATGAATGAACGAGAACAGTCGAATAGAGAAGAGCTGAGACCGGGAGGCTGCGCAAGCATGACATCCTTGCTTTCTATTGGCTTCGTAAATCCGGCCAATCGGAGTTCAGTATTCCCTGCCGCTCGACATCTATCCGTCGAGTGGTCCAGCCTTTTCTTCTCTATCTCTCTCTCTCTCTCTCTCTCTCTCTCTCTCTCTATATATATATATATATATATATATATATGTGTATGTTTCTTTTTTTCTCTGTCGTTCTCACGATTTCGTTTTAAAAATGAGAGATCGCACGCGTTACAGATCGTTCTCTCTCTCTCTTTTTTCCCTCTCTCTCTCTCTCTCTCTCTCTCTCTCTCTCTCTCTCTCTCTCTCTCAATATGTCATCTTCAAGAAGACAAATTCAAATATCTGTTGATTTATCACTAATTCGTGTCTTTCCTTATCTCGTCGAAATGAAATGTCGCCGACACGTGCACGCGCGCGTACACTTCTTTTTTCTTCTTCTTCGTTTCTTCTCTCCTTTTTTCTTTCTTTATTTTTATCTCTTTTCCTCTTCTTCTTTTTATTTCTTTTTTTTTTTACTTCTTTTTTTTTTTTCTTTATTTCCTCGTTAGTCTTATAATCGACATTTGTGGTTCCAACGGGTCGCCACGACGATAGAAGTCTCCTTTTATCAGTAATACCGATAAGAAGGAAAGGTATCACCAATTAAATGTTGTCATTGTATGCAAATTCATCTATCGATATTGACTCTCGATTATTTAATACGACGCGCGAAATTAATTATCATCGTATGTATTTCTATCGTCACCGATGACAATAGAATATAATCGTAACAGCTCGTGTCCCGAGAGGATCCACGATCGTTCGTAAGTTTTAAATGTTTATTTATTTCTTTATTTATTCTTCTTCTTTTTCCCCCCTCTCTTTCTCAAATTTACGACTCGATCGCAAATACAAATTATTTATACCCGCTCAATATTTTTTATTAACCGACGTGAATATTATTACGTAACCCGTTTCGAACGCACGTGCGCTCACCCGCCTCTCTCTCTTTCTCTTTCTCTCTTCTCCCACCCCGCCCAACAGGTTCGATAATTAACTAAATTAGCAGATAGGAATTTGTAAAAATAGTAACATTGTTTTTTTTTTATCTGTTAAAAGAGAAAAAACAAAAACAAAAAACTCGCATGCGAGCGTACGTTTGAGTTTTTACATAACGAGGCATGCAGGATTACTTAAAAAAAAAAAAAAAAAAAAAAGAAAAAGGAACGTGTATTATTATTACTATTATTATTACACGTAAATTTGATAAGAAGGGGAAAAAATATTAATGAATCCTCGTACAATATTGTCATGATCAATAGTTTGCGCACCACTGAATTCAATAGAATAAGGCGGGTATGTATGGTACTTACCAACATATACCATACGCATATTTCGTATGCAAGGTAATGCGATTGCTTTCAGTCGCATAATTAGCTGGTAACTAACGGGCGAGCGTGCTTATCGTTTAGTGATAATAATAACCCGAGAAACGACGCTTAACCAGTACGACGATCTACGACGACATCGGTTCGCTCTATCTCGACTAAACTTGTCTAGTCCGAAGAAATAGTATTTCTTATTCTGAAGATAGTTCTATTATCTATCATCAGATCTTCGATACACGACGATCGAAAATCTCTTCCTCGTATCATCGATCTAACGGTACGTCTCGATAAATTTGTGATAATAACTGGACGATTGAGATTTTCGAGTATGAAACGGCGCGGGAAAAGAAAAAAAAAAAAAAGGAAACTAAAGATTTTGAGAACAATTTTTTTTCTTTCTCTTACCAACAAATTTTTGCTTTTTTTTTTTTTTTCTTACCAAAATGGAACGAGAATAAAAGTTGGAAGACCTTTAACTGAAGTCGTGAATCTTACTCTCGAAACATCACGATCGTAGATTTTTTTGGAAAATCAAGTTTGATTATGAATAATAACGATGATAGAATTTTTTTTTTTTTTTTTTTTTTTTTTTTTTTTTTTTATCGACTCGTACACCACGAGAACGGTGAAGATTTTCTACGAGGTTCGAGTGGTAATCGCGATGGTCGAAATTTTTTTTTTTAAACAAATCAAACGAGAATTTAAAAATTTCAGGAAATCCCAACTTTTTAACTTCGCAGTATGTCTGGATTGTGAAAATCACGAAAAATTTATAGGTAAATGCGGGTGATAAGATTTCGACGTGAATCATAAAAACAATAAAAGATTTGAATAATATTCGACGTATATATCCGATAGTCGAAATTTTCCCATAAATTTCTTTTTTTTTTTTTTTGTTTAGCAAACCAATCAATAATGAAAAAGTTTCGCGACAATCGTAGATTTAACATCGAAAATGTCTGTACGATCATCGATCTCATGAATAACCCGATAAATTAGAAATAATAATGACGATAAGATTTCGACGTGAATCATAAAAACGATAAAGATTTGAATAACATTCGACATATTTATGATGGTCGAATTTTTTTCTTATAATTTTCTTTTTTCTTTCCTCACCAAACGTATCCAGAATCGAAAGTTTCGCGTAGAACGTAGCCTTTAACGACGAAATTTTCGGATCCATTGGTCTGAAATGAAAAATCTCGCGAATAATTATAGGCAAATAACGACGATAAGATATTTCGACGGGAATAATCATAAAGAGAAAGAAAAACCCGATAAGTATTTAAATGAGATTTAACGGTCGACAAGTTCTCCTATGATTATCTAAGCAAACAAGGAGGATAATGAAAAAAAAAAAAAAAAAAAGAAAAAAAAAATTTCACGAGATCGCAGCTTTTAACTTCTATGCGTTCGTACGAACGAAATCGATTTGATAGATATACACATCTTTGAGAGAACAAAATTTTAGATAAATAACGACGATGGGATTTCGTAACGAAAAAAAATCGAATTTCTCTGATAATTTTTTTTTTTTTTAAAGATACGATTATAATAATGAAAAACAATTTGGAAATGAACGGCCACATATATATACACATATATATACATATATATATACATATATATATATATATATATATATATATATATATACATATATATACAAAACTTGTACAAATTATTATTCTTCTAAAGATTATTCATAACGTTAGCCGGTTTCAGGCTGTTGTTTTCGTCGTCGTCGTTAGTAAAATAATTACTTTAAACCTGGATCGCCTTGGTATCCGTTCGTTAGCGATAAAAGCGAATACGCCTCGCCTCTTTGCGTACGACTTCTATGCTTGACGTTAAATAGGTACATTACTTATTTACCTGCTCTTCTTAGAATCATTATCTTTCGGTAAATAGTTAAGCGTGGCGGCACGTTAGTAACGAATAAAGAAGGAGAAAAATATTGAAGGGGAGTGACAAAGAGAGAGGGAGAGATAATCTTCGATCTCTTCATCCGCGGATGTAGATCGCGGAAACTTATGCGAATAACAACCGCCAATAAACCTTAATTCTATGTCCACACTAATAGCGTTAATTAAAAATTACATAGAGTCGTGTGTCGGGATAACGACGATCATTTCAATTTGCCATCTTGGAAAGTTATGATCATCAAAGAGATAGAGATAGAGATATAGATAGATAGATAGATAAATAGATAGATAGATAGAAAGAAAGAGAGAGAGAGAGAGAGAGAGAGAGAGAGAAGGAGAGAGAAAATAATTTGATGAGAAAGATAAAAGTTAAAAAAATCCTTAAGTAAATCATCTTCGTCTGTCAACCCCCGTCCTAACTCGCCCTTCAACCCACCCTTCCTCCCCTACCTCATTTATTCTTCCCTTCTCATTTTTAACTTTCTCTTTTCAATTATTTCTTTATATTTTCTCTCTTTATTCGTTTTCGCACGTCCCAAAGAGTTCGTTGAGCACGTTGAAGAGACGGATTGCTGATGGAAGGAAGAAAAAGAAAAAAAAAAAGAAAAAAAGAAAAGAAAAGAAAGAAAAAGAAGAAAAAGGGGGCTGGCCTTTAGGCCTCGAGTGTACCGTAAGCTGGCCCAGTTCAAACGATATCTCTTCTCCCATTGGATAATATTTAGAGCGAAACGAAAGGGTGGATCTATATATGTATATGTATATGTATATGTATGCGTTAATTTTTTCTTTTCTTTTTTTTTCCCCCTTCGTCCTTCGTCGATCTAACCCATCTCTCCCGTTAAGGGTTGCTCCCATTTCTCGTTTCTCTCTCTTTCTCTCGTTACTTTCCTTCTTCTTCTTGATACTGCTGTTACCATCACCATCACCACCACCACTACTACTACTACTACTATTAATACTACTACTACTACTACTACTACTACTACTACTATTAATACTACTACTACTACTACTACTACTACTACTACTACTACTACTACTACTACTACTAATACGACTACTACTACTAATAATACTTTGCTTTTCTTTTATTTTCGTTTTTGATTCGTCCTTCTCCCGTTAGTACTCTTTCTCTCTCTCTCTCTCTCCTTTTATTCTTTCTCCTCCTAGCGAATCTTTGAGAGATAGATGACAGACAGATAGAAAGAGAGAAAGAGAGAGAGAGAGAGAGAGAGAGAGAGAGAGAGAGAGAAAGAAAGAGAGTAAAGGTTTCTCTCGTTGGAGCGTACGTTGAATTTCAGAGTGTTTCTGGACTCGGTCCAGGAATGTTGAACGAGTAACGAGAACGTCTCGTCGCGTTTAACGGTGAATCGTGTGTTACCCGAGAGTGATTTTTCCTTTTCGCTCGTCTTCCTTTCTCTCTCTCTCTCTCTCTCTCTCTCTTTCTCCCTCTTTCTCTCTTTCTCTCTCATTATCTCTTTATCTTTATCTTTCCCCGTTTCTCATTATCCGTCGTACTTGGCAAATAATAATCAAAGCTTTTGCATTTTCCGAAGGAAACAACGAGGAACTCGACTGAATGCTGTCTCGATTGTTCCCCGTCATTTCAAACGCTAAACTTTTCTAACTATTTTCATTCTTTGACTTCTCCTTCGTTCGTTTCTTCGTTCCTACGTTCGTTCGTTCGTTCGTTAGTTCGTTCGTTAGTTCGTTCGAGTACTGCATAACGGGTACGCTGCTATTTTTCCTTTCATTATTTTTGTATTTTTATTTTTTATTTGTTTCATCTTATTTTCCTTTCTTTTCCTTTCCTCTCCTTTCTTCTCGCGAACCGATTCTCAAGATTCTCTTCGCAAAGTGCACTATTTCACGGAGATTAAGAAGACAAAAGGGTTGGAAGACAATGTTGGCAATACACTATGGCTTGTTTACGAGAAATATGGGTAAGTTGTTGAGAATCAAATTTTTGTTTGTTCGTTTCTATCGTTAGACGAGAAGTTATGGTAAATGTTGGATAGAAATTGGAGGGAAAGGTTTGGACATTTTGATACAATGATATATATATATATATATATATATATATATTATTGTATTTTCTAATAAAAATTTAATATAAATATATTTAATGAATTATTAGTTATATAATATTTTGAAATAAAAGTTTGATATAAACACATTTATTTATAATATCATATAATATAATTGTAATATAGTATATAATTTCATTTCAAAATAAAAATTGAATATAAATATATTTATAAAATAAAAATAAAGCAAAATTTGTATTATAAACATAGTCGAGGTCAAAAATTGAAAATAGAAATAAAATAAATTTGAATTTCCTTTTTTTTTTTTTGTTTAATTTAATTTAATTTAAATAATAAATACATTTAATAAATATAAATGTTAATAAATTTGCTTAAATACATATACGTTTGTGATATTTTCGATATATAAATCAGATATACTTATATCTAATTTTGATAGAAATTTTAATCGATTATAATATTCGAAATTATCGTCGATAGGATTGTTATCGTATCGTTCGATAAATTTGTTTTCCCGTATTTAAGTAATAAACGTTGTAATACGTACGTACGTATCTCTATGTGTTCGTAATTGAATTCGATATAAAAAGTTCCTTGGATCGATGATCACCCTTTCGGATTTTATCGTAAGGTCAAGTTCTCCGTTGAAAGTCGGAAATTCAAAAGGTGACGATAACTGTGTTTAAACGGGAATGATTGATATCGCATGAAAGCCGTTGTTATAAAACCCGTAAGAGAGTTTATTGCGAAATTTAAATTCGTTAGTTTGCGACACGATAAAAAGGAGCTCGATTACTATTAGCCATCATCAAACTATGTTATATATTCAAAATAATATGTCATTATCGCTAAACAAATCAATCAGTATAAAACCAAACGAATTAGTATTATTATTAAATTGATAATATGTGAATATGTATTTATTTTTTTTAAGAATATTAAATTATTATTTAAATTTGTTGTTGTTATTATTATTATTATTATTATTATTATTATTATTATTATTATTATTATTATTATTATTTATATATTTTTGGAAGAATATTTCTTTTCTCTCCCTATATTTCTTTCATGGCGTAAAACTAATAAAATATTTATTATTAATTAATATTTATCATTATTGATAGATACTTTATTAGTTTTGATATATTAATAATTATTATTATTAATTTATCAAAACGAACGTATATATATATATAAAATGCGCAATACGAGCGTCGTCGTATCGTCCCACAAAAGTTCTTCTTTTCCTCTTACAATTTCATTCTTGGCACTGAATTGATGTTTAATTAAATTATATGCAAAAAAAAAAAAAAAAAGAAACCTCACCCATACACGCGCGGGCGCGAGCGCACACACACGGACGCACGCACACACACGTACGCGCAAAAGGAATTGAATCAGGCTACGTACAAAGGCACGAAAAAAAAGGAACAGATACAATTTTTCATTACCCCTCTAGCTTCCCCACGACGTCTCCCTCACCCCCTCCCCCCCAACCCCTTCAGCAACCCTACCCGAAAGAAAGGAAAATGTCGTGGGTGAAATATCGCAAAAAAGAGGAAGAGACGATAAGAGAGACGAAGAGGGAAAGAAGAGAGGAACGAAGAGGAGAAGAGAGAAAATGAAATGATCGAGAGTAAAGACAGAGAAAAAAGGAAGAAAGAAAGAAAGAGGAGACGAAGAAGAAGAAGAAGAAGAAGAGAAATAACGAAAAAGGAGAAAGGGTCAGCCATGGATCCGTGAGTCACGCGGCTCTTCACCCCTAAGCACACAGTCGATATGTGTTCTCCTCGATATGCGTGCAGACACGCATTCAGGAAAGCACATGAATCATCAAGGAGAACTCACAACAATCGTCTAATCTGCATTAACGACGAGCATCGTTCGTCGTGATTCCGAGCAAAATGTAAAACGTTAGGTATTCGCTGTTGGATGATGATAGAGAATGATAATGGTGATGGTGATGTTGGTGATGGTAAGGTGGTTGTGCCTCTGCGAAGAAGTGGCCATCTTTCTTTTCTCCTCTCTCTCTCTCTCTCTCTCTCTCTCTTACTCTATCTATCTATCTATCTGTATATATATATATATATATATATATATATATATATATATATATATATATATATCTTTTTTTCTAACGTTCCTTTCTTTACGACAGCTCCGTTATCCGTCGACATGGCCCAATCACGTTGACGATATACCTACATACGTTATAACGACGTAGCAAGTAACTCGAGCACGTAACTTTCAAAGCAATAATAATTCTCGACAGCATTCCGGAGAAACGAGAGAGAGAGAGAGAGAGAAAGAGAGAGAGAGATAGAGAGACTCGAATTGTACGTCTCTCTATCTATCTATGTCTTTCTCTATCTCTCTTTGTCTGTCTCTCTTAAACCGTTAGAACCATTACATATCCAATCTTTCTTATCCTTATCAGAATAAGAAGCGAGTCAGGTGTATTCATCATTCGTGGTAAATACGATGGATAACATTCGCTTTGGAGAATCGAAATTAACTCGGGGGTTACCAATTAATCATCGCACGTAGATTCTTCTTATTCTTCTTCTTCCTCCTCCTCCTCTTCTCCTTCTCCTTCTTCTTCTTCTTCTTCGTTTTTTCTTTTCACTCCTCTTATTCAGCCTCCTCCTTTGTCGAATTCTTTAAATTCGATGATTTCCATCACGATTCGACACGTCATAAATTCTTCGAGACAATCGATCGATTCGTTTAGAACTAGTCATCTTATTTATTCCAAACACGTATTATTATGCGTTATCGCATAAATTCGAGATAAAGTGTATGCGCGTGTGCGTGCGTGAGAGAGAGAGAGAGAGAGAGAGAGAGAGAAAGTTTCGACTTATGTATCTTACATTTCGTTTCGTTTCATTTTTTCATTCTTTGTTTTACGACGAAAATTTTATTCGATTTGAATCATATACATATTTGTTGTAAATAACGATACGTACGTACGTATGTATGTATGTACGTACGTATTTATGTTTGTATGCATGTACTTACGTACGAGACGAACGTTACAAGATCGTTTCGTTTTCTTTTTTATCTCTTTTGCTCTTTGTTTTATTATGAGAAAAATGTTTAAAAAAGAAATTAGTCATATTCGTCTCGCTGTACCACTTCAAGATGATACATGAGACATCCATCCTCTCGTTCGATTGAACGACGTCGACTTTATCACTCTTTATCGCTCAACTCTCTCTCTCTCTCTCTCTCTCTCACACACACTCTCTCTCTCTCTCTCTCTCTCTCTCTCTCTCTCTCTCTCTCTCACACACACTCTCTCTCTCTCTCTCTCTCTCTCTCTCTCTCTCTCTCTCTCTCTCTCTCTGGCTGGTTCTGTGCGATTATAATGATTCATTCCGAACGTAATCTCTGACTCATTGCCATTGTTGCATCGAAGCGAATTCAAAGATCCGAGAGTAAGTACTGTAAAATTCGAGATGAAAATACTTTTTGTCGATTCTCTCGTATCAGGGGTTCTCAATCTTTACACACATAATTGCGCGTTTGCTGTTTTAGATGGTCGCGCGAATAAAAACAAAAACAAAAACAAAAACAAAAAAAAAAGAAAAAATCGAAATCGAATAATGCAAAATACAATGATTACTCCAATGTTATTATAGATAGAGATAAAATAATGAAGATGATTTTATGGGGAATCGGACTTTGGGATAAGCGAGTTAACGAATATGATTAGGAACATATCTATAGGGTCGTCAAGGATGAACATTCGTAGTTGATACATTTAATTTGCATTCGTCTTTTATTCTTCTTTTTTTTTTCTACAAATTTCATCCTAGACGACACAATTATTCATCTCTTTAATTTCTCTCGAGATCGTACGTTTCGAGACCCCGATCGATAATCTAACGTACGCGGCTTTCGTTATAGTCGAATCCGATAGAATAGGATCTAACGTGTGTTACAGTATTTCTATCGGAAGACGTAACGAGAGTTATAACTGCGTTTAATAATAACAATGAAAGATATCGCGCATGGTACGAGAGATGATGATTCGCATCCTTCGGGAGATAACGATGACACGTCCTCCCTATGTTGGCTCATCGGATATCTAAGGCGTATCGCAATATTGTTTAATTAAACCAAAAGATTTTATTTATTTACTAATCGTCCGGGTATCTTGCGCGCTCCTTGTTTTCCCTTTTTTCTTTTTTTTTTTCTTTTCCATTCTCTTTCCCCTATTTTCTTTTGCCACTCCTCTCTCTCTCTCTCTCTCTCTCTCTCTCTCTCTCTCTCTCTCTCTCTCTTTCGTTTTTCTTTTATTTCTTTTTTGAACCCGTTCAAAAAAAGAAATCTGTCGCAATTATCTTTTCGCCATTAACCTTCACTGTCCTCCCCACGCCACCCCATCCCACTCCATCCCACCGCCGAGTGTCTTCTTTCATGCATCGAATTTTTTATAATTTTTTTTTCTTTATTTTTTTGCTCTTTTTTCCTTTCAGAAAAGATAGAATTACAAGTTACAGTTATAATGTGTCTTTGATGTTGCGCATCGAATTTTTTTTCTTTTTTTTTTTTTTGTTTCCTTCAAAATCCACAAAATAGGAGGTTAATATCGATCGAAATTTTATATATGTCTTTCAAAATGACGACCGTAATGTTTAACATAATTCGTATCATGGTTAGGAATATATTGAACAAAATAGTATATACATACATACGTACATGTATATATCTTTGATTATCTTAGATTTTGCACGGTAGCTAATTGCAAGGTGCTTCGTTACGTGAAGGAGTTTCGAACACGTAGGTACCTTCGGTTTACATTGCTCACGCTAGAGAGAGAGAAGGAGAGAGAGAGAGAAGGAGAGAGAGAGAGAGAGAGAGAGAGAGAGAAAGAGAGAAAGAAAAAGAGACCAACAACGGATCATGGATCGGTTCTCATGTGTCCGTCTTGTAATCTCTGTTATACTATACCTTCGCGTTATCAGACATGTTGTACATACATACGTACCATCACAGTTAACCTTACATACCTTAGTGCACTTGACGGTAGTCAGACAAGCCGATAAATTATTGCAATGCAATTCTCTCGTTAATCGTATAATAATAATTTTGACGAAACTTTTCGTTTCTCTCTTCTCTTTTTTCTCTTTCTTCCTTTCTTTCTTCTTTTTTTGTCAATTGACAAAACAAAAAAAAAAAAGAAGAAAAGAGAGAAATATTTAAAATTCTAACGTTATCGACCTCCTCATCTTCGTAGAAAAGTTTTCTATACAAATCGATTTCAAACGATATATATCTATTGTTTAATCGAATTTGCAATTCATTTAACACGGTTACCGTTAGAATTGAGATACACTTTTGTGCGGTTACACTTTATAATCGAAATTATCTCGAGAGATTTTTCAATCGAAACATTTCATTTTGTCGTCAATCACGATGCACATTTAACTATATACAAACATATATATATATATATATATATATATATATACATAAATTATAATTTATTATAACTTATATATATACATATATATAAATTATAATTTATTATAACTTATATATACATATATATATAAATAAATTATTGATTCTAATTTTTTTAGTATTAGACTAACAAAAAAACAAACAAAAGAAAAAAAATTTGTAAGAAAATTTTTCGTGCATTTCAATATTAACGATTATATCTTTCGAATGGTCCCCATTGTCAATCCTACGAGTAATTTTTTTTAGATCAGACTACTTCGATATATACAGAAAGAAAGAAAAAAAATGAAAGAGAAGAAAAGAAAAGAAAAGAAAAAAGGAAAAGTTAATCGACTTTAAATATTTTACGAGTATTTTTTTTAAATCATCGTACGTATCAGCTGACGTTTCCAAAAGTTTCTTGACAGTCATAGGACGTTTTCTAATTCTAAACAGGGACTAGAGAAAGAGAAGTACGAAGGGAGAGAGAGAGAAAGAGAGAGACAGTGAGAGAGAGCGAGAGAGAGAGAGAGAGAGAGAGAGAGAGTAAGAGAAAAAGAGAGAGAGAGAGAGAGGGAGATGACAAATGACAGAGAAAAGAAAAATAGGGTAGGCGTCATAAACGTAGGAGCACTAGACAAGGCTTTATGGGATTTATGGTAGTTGACCTAGCAGGACTTGTTTAATAGCTACGAGTTTCCAAGATGAGAACCTGCATATAAACAACGTCGGACGTCGTTGCACTCTTTCGAAATAAGTCAGCTTTTCTTTTTTCTCCTTGCACGGCTCTACCCCGTCTGTCCTTTTCGTATACACAGTAATAATAATAACAATGACAATAATAATAACAAGAAGAAGAAGGAAAATAGGGAATAGAAAAAGAAATGAAAAAGAAAAAATAGGAAAACAATATTTTCGTTGACAAGAATTTTCATGAATTTATGACAGACCAATATTGAACAATAAAAATTCCATTCATCTTACTACGCCGTTTTATGATCGTTAATGTTTCATACGTCGTCCTACGTCCGTTCTTCACTTTTAGGAATAGTAATAATAATAAAAATAATAATAAGAGATAGAGGATCGCTCGGAATTTCTCTTTATCGTACAAAAGTCTATGAAATTTACGGTAAACAAAATCAAAAAGGAAACAATTGCATTCACCTGATACGTGATCATTTTACTTAACGTCGTCGTCCTTACGATTATATATGATCCAATCGTTCGTTCTTCTTGCATAAGAACAATAAGAACAACAACGACAACAACAGTAATAATAATAATAATAAGAAGAAGAAGAAGGTAATTAGAGACGGAAGATCAGAAATTTCAACAGTTGGAAATTCTTCTTTTATCGATCGTAAAGAAAGCTTCGAATTCGGATAAAATTAACGATACAAATTGCATTATCTATTTTTGTTTTTTGTTATATTTTCCTTTTTACTTCTCTTTTCTTCTTTACTTTTGTCTTTTCCTTTTTGCTTTCCGTTTTCTATCGATCATAACTGTTGAAGAGATAACACGTATCATTGATATAATCTCGAGGATA
Source organism: Dolichovespula media (assembly GCA_911387685.1). NCBI lineage: Eukaryota > Metazoa > Arthropoda > Insecta > Hymenoptera > Vespidae > Dolichovespula > Dolichovespula media. The sequence goes on along the minus strand of OU426851.1, from coordinate 8,391,080 downwards.
GAAATGAATCACGATTGCAATTCGTAGGAATCTTTTGGATTTGTTTTTTTCTTCTAGAATCTCTTACGCGTATTCTCGTAAATATATGTACATATATATATATATATATATATATATATATATATATATATATATAACGTGTGTGTGTTCGTTCGTTTGTTTATGTTTGCGTGTGAGCTCGCGCGCATCTATCTCTCTCTTTCTGTGTGTGTGTGCGCGTGTATATCTGAGTCAATTATTTTTAAAATAAATAATTGTCATGTATTTGACGATAGATGAGGAATGATATCGAGGCGATATCTAATATAATATCTATCGTGTTTCATTATAAGTTTCTCTCTACGGAAGATCAAAAGTCGGGGAAGATCAATCGACTTTTTTTTCGCAATTGCCTCTCTCGATAATGTAATCTAATCTTTGAGTAGGTATCATTCGAATTCGAAGTAAGATCACTTCGGTTTAATACGCCTGAATACGCTTATTTATTTTCATCGAAATCATCGAGATTCCAATAAATTGGAATTTTCTATTGGTACGTTTTCTGTTGATCTTTCTATTTTCTTTTTTTTTTTTTTTTATTTTGTTTTTCCCCCTCGTACAGCAATAATATTGTTCGGTTTATCCTTTCAAGAAAATTTTAATGATCAATTTCTCGATAAGAACGTATGATGTAATGAATTCTTGGATTATTTATATTAAAAAAAAAAAGAACAAAATGAAGAAAATATTGCAGTTAAAGTCAAATTTAAATTGTAGAGCTAGATTGTCTATGAATAAAATAATGACAGTACATATATAACAATTACAATTTTTTAATTATTTATATTAAGAAAACAAATACATATATATATACATATATATATATATATATATATATATATATATATATATATATAAATATATATTTACTTTAATTTTATATTAGATGACGGTATTTTGTACAAACTTAATAATATAGAATATCCACGAATAAAATAATGACAGAACGTATATAATAATGAACATTTTTTGATTGTTAGTATTAACGAACAAACAAATATATATATATATATATATATATATATATATATATGTATGTATGTATATATATATAAATATATATATATATGTATCTTTAATTTTATTTTAAACTGTATAAGAGTATTTATATAAATTTATTAGCTAGATTTTATATATATATATTATATATAATAAAAGATAACTTATAAACAATCATCGAAGATTAAATAAAAAATAAAAGAAAAACGAATCAAACCCATCAACAGGACATATAGAACGAAAACCGAATTGTTTTGTTTGACACGTATCTTTTCAAACAATCTAGTTATATTATACATAACGTCGAGGGTCCACCTTTAATATGTCTCTCTAACCAGTATTTAAAAGGTCCATTTATTACTTATTCGTTGTTTATTGACATATCACGATAGTTACGATTGTTGTCACTATTGCCGGCCTTTAAAGCGGTCGAACGAGTTAGGGTTACTTCTGGCACGTGGCTAACCAAAGAAAAAAAAAAAAAAAGAGAGAGAGAAACAACTCTTGTCGGCAAATCCTTTTCATCTCTTTAACTCCGATAGTGCCATCGGTCGACACTAAAACTTGACAAATGACGAAATCATTTTGAGATGTAGTTTGAAGGATCGCTCTGATAGATAATCTAAACACGAAATCGTTCTAAAGAGGAGCGCGAAACTGGTTGTAAGCGATTTCATATTCACGCGTAATTCTTTTTATTATGGTTTCTTTTTTTACTTTCTTTCTGCTGTTTTGCTTCATTCCTTTCCTTTCTTTCCCCCAAGGAGATGCAAAATTTCAGATAAAAATCGTATGTGCTTGGGCGTTTGTGTGCACGTGAGAGAGAGAGAGAAAGAGAGAGAGAGAGAGAGGGAGAGAGAGGGAGAGAGAGAGAGAGAGAGAGAGAGAGAGAGAAAGACATTGTCGTCTTTGACTGCAAAACATTCGAATCTCTCGATCTCGATATCGAACTCGTTATAAACTATACAGCTAATTAAGCGTCCTCGACAGATGGAGGAGACCGTCACACCTAAATTGATATTTGCCCGACGATAAGATAGTCTTCTAATATTAGAGTATCTACAGAAATTAAATTCCCCTTGCTTCCGAGGACGTAATTTGAAGTATCCATAAAGAGAAAGAAACAAAGAGAGAGAGTGAGAGAGAGAGAGAGAGAGAGAGAGAAAGACAGACAGAGAGAAAGAGAAAGAAGGAGAGAGAGGAAGAGAAAGTAATAAATATATATATATATATATACACATACATACGTATACGTACATCCATATACGTATCCTTTAAAAATAATTTTTCAACAAAGAGAAAAATTCCATGATCAATCGAAAGAAGAAAAACAAATTAAAGAAACTACTTACCTTATATATAAAATGGATCCTCCCCTTTCACATTTTCCGCCCTCCCCCATCGCTAGCACCCTCGCCGCTTAAAAATAATTTTCGAAAGAAAGAAATTCGTGGTAAAAAAAAGAAAACAAGAAACGAGAAAATGGAATATAGAAAAAGAGAAAGAATTAGGGAAAGAAAAGAGAGCAAGTTGAATGTGTGTTGATCCTAAATGTAAGTATACACATACACGACACACACACACACACACACACACACACATCTATATAAAGAAAAATAAGAGAGAAAGAGGAAGAAAAGAAGAAGAGAAAAAAGAAAAAGAAAAGCAAAAATGTACGAAGACGTGTATGATCGGATGATTTTCTTCGAAGGAGCATCGTTCGTCCGAACGAACGAGAAATCGTTGCCACGGATATGGTCAGTGAACGGACGAAGAAGTTTTCCGGAAAGCGAGCGTAGGCTTGGCCGCGATAAGCCGATTCAGGAAGAGAGAATAAGAATGAGAAAGAGAGAGAGAGAGAAAGAGAGATAGAAAAAAGAGAGAGGCTGTGCGTTCTCTCGTTCTTCAACACCAATACGATCACCAAATCTTGAAGTGCGCGTATACACACGCACGGGCGGGGTGCACACACATGCACACAGACAAGCACACACACACACACACACACACACACATATACATATAACCGCTTATGCCTGCGAGCCCGGGCGTTCTAATACACGAACGAATACACGGACATTCTAAACTCATATACGGATATAAAATTACACGGACCGTGGCAAAACGTTAAAAAAGAAAAAAAAAAAAGAAAGAAAAGGAAAGAAAAAAAAAAAAAAGAAAAGAAAAAAGAAGGCTCCTCTTGCTCGTGTGTTTTTAAAGTCAGTCAGTGTCCAGTCGTAGGATTACGTAAATGTAGACGCGTTTATTGCACGGCAAACTTTTGCTAATTAGCGCGGGAGAAACCGGCGACCAGCCAGCCGAGATAGAACCCGACTCTCCTCGACGTCTCGGACGTCTCCCACTAGAATCACGCACACTTTAACGTATTTAGTTTAATACTAGAGAAAACATAGAGCTCATAGAGTTAAATATATATATATATATATATATATATATATATATATATATATATATATGTACGTGTATGTATATATTAACTATATATAAAGTCAAGGAGAGTAAAGAGGCCTTTGGTGATTTTATTTTGCACAACGCATCTTTATGCATTAGCTTTCGTCGTAGAAAGGGGATTTACGAGCTTTCCTTATTCCTATAAATCGTTACACTCGTTTGTTGTTCGTTGTTAATTCGAATCTCTTTGACTTAATGTAAGAGTCTCGGATCTTTATCTATTCTTTACTTTTTTCTTCTTTATTCTCCCTCCCCCCCACCCTACTCCTCCCTCACACCTCCGCCCACCACCACCCCACCAGTCATGCCCCGACCCGTCCGCCTGAATACGAACCTCTGTAATAACACTCAGATTTTTTTTATAGATTATTTTTTCGAAGAGAGAGAGAGAGAGAGAGAGAGAGAGAAAGAGAATGCGCGGGCGCGCGTGTGTACGAGAAGAAAATATAATCGAAATGAGATTAAATAACTTAATTTTCTCAAACTTTTCGTCTTATTATTTTTGTACTTTATATGTATATATATATATATATATATATATATATATATACGCGTTCGAACGTATTCGTTTAGGTATCTGCCTGCGCGCGCGCTGCGTGTGTTCATGCATACGTGTGCGTGTGTGTGTTTGGACGTATGTACGTGTAAGTCCTTTTGTAGGTGAGCTATGTGTACGTTATTAGCACGGATTGGTACACACCGTATACGTAAGAGCATCACGCAGGGTGGCTCACCGGAGAGGAACTAGGAAAAGTCTTGTAGGACGAGGAAGCGCTATGTCTTTCTTATTCGTAACTTTTATTCTGTTTCGATAATAACGATAATTCTTTGGATCTTTCGATTAACAAGAGAAATATAAGAAGTGAAAGAAAAAACGAGAGAAAAGTGTGTTGTGTATATATATATATATATATATATATATATATATATATATACACACACACATATATATATATATATATATATATATATATATACACACAATATTTATGACTTATGTCATTACATGTGTATGTGTGTGTGTGTGTGTCAAGAGATCAGAGTCAAATCGACGATCGAATAATTCTGTAAATTGTACAAAGGGATATACGATGGAAGCCGTATCGTTCGTTGTATAAAAAATTTTTCTTCGTTTTTTTTTTCTTGTAACAGATTAGAAAAAAGATCGAAGAGAAAGAGGGGAAGACAGAGAGAGAGAGAGAGAGAGAGAGAGAGAGAGAGAGAGAGAGAAAGACAGTGAGAGGAGAAGGTAGAAAGAGAACGAAGTGCGATCGGAGACTACGAAACTTCAAACGACATTTCTGACAGATACATTTAATAATTCCGAATGATTTTATTGACGAACGATAGAACGAAAAAAAAAAAAAAAGAAAAAGAAAAAGAAGGAAAGAAGAAGGAAAATAGTAAAGAAAAAAAGTAGGAGAGCAAAAAAGAAAGAAGAAAGAAAAAAAAGAGAGAAAAACTACTCCGGTCGCGGAGTTGGCACGCGTTGCTGGCAATCAACTTGTTCAGAAGCGTGGCTGAACCCGTAGTCATGTTTTTGGAGTAACACTTCCTGCTCTGCGGTAAGGAAAAGAAAACGCGAAGCACTCAACTCACTGATTTATCTTCAGTAAGCCCGCTCCCGCCCTCCCTCCCCCGCCCCCGTCCCCCACCCGCCGCGTTCATTTCACTCTCTCGGCTTTCGGTCTCGGCTCCGTCTTAATGCCGCATTTTATAAGATTAGATATTAGCCGTGTCGTAATTATTCCTTACAACGACGTTTCGTATACGTGAAAATGTTTTCAACGTCGACAATAATAATAATAATAATAATAATAAGCAACGAGAGGACGGGACTGTAATGAAAATGACACTGTGCGTCCTCCCCCTATTCCCTATCCCCTATCCCCCCCGCTTCTCACCGCAACCCCATCGACTTAAACAGTTCTGTTCGATTCTCTTCAACTTCAATTCGTTTTGTTCTTTTTTTTATCTTTCTTTTTGTTTTTTTGACTTTGTTTTTGTTTTGGACTTTTCTTCCATCGATCCGAATCTTATCAGAAGTTATTAATTCGTTTCATGACTGACAACGAGACACGTGTTGTATTTTTCTTTTATTTTTTTATTCTCTCTCTCTCTCTCTCTCTCTCTCTCTCTCTCTCTCTTCCTCCGTTTTTTATTCGCGATACGTCGAAACGCGGAAGCCCGAGTTGTTTCGATCGTTCGTTACGTTGTAGATCTCGCGATAGAGACAGAGAGAGAGAGAGAGAGAGAGAGAGAGAGAGAGAGAGAGAGAGAGAAAGAACGAATATTCTTGATAAAAATCATGCGTATATCTTTTCTTTTTTTCTCTTTTCTTTTTCCTTACCTTTCATTTATTATTTATTACATTAGCGGATTTGTACCTCTCGCGAGGAAGAAAAAAAGCGAAGGAAAGAAAAAATGACGAAAGAAAGGAAAAATAATTTGTCCCAACGATAATTTTTTTTTTAACGTTAAACGTCGTTATTTATATGTACTAGGTATTATAGTATTTACTCTCTCTCTCTTTTTCTTTTATGTCTTTTTTTTCGGTATTTTTTTCTTTTTTCATTTAATACTTTATTCATTCGCGTATTTATAACTTTCGCGAGGGATAGAAAAGGACATGGAAAAGAAAAAAGAAATTGATAATCTTTCACAAGTACTATTTTTCTGATAGTGCGATATTAATTGTACATACGAGGCGTGTTTGTTAAATCATACGTTGATATTAAAAATCATGCGTATCGTTTTACTCTTTTATTTATTTTTTTTGTTTATATTTATACATATATATATTTATATATATATATATATATATATATATATATATATATATATATATATATAAATTTTATTCATATGTCGAATTTCACCTTTTGCGAGAAAGAAGTAAAAAATAATTTTCGACGAATTTTGTCATCCTTTTCTTCTATTTATTTATTTATTTTCGCGACTTTATACCGTTCACGTGAAAAACAAAAAAAAAAAAAGACAGATAATTTTCCCCAGTAATAAATTCTCAACTTGCGTGAAACGTTGTTATTATACATATTAAATAGTGTTTTTAAATTACAGGTAAGAATGTTAAAAGGCAATTATGTAATGTATTAAAATTAGAAAAAGAAAGAAAAATGTAAACTGCGTTCATTAAGAAATACTTTTTCGTCCTTTCCGCCGTTCGACGTTCTGTATAATTTTCCATCCTAGAAAATATGTTAAATTGTAATCAAGTGAACATATTGTTATACATTTTTACAGTTCGTTTGTAAGAAAGAATGATATTAATAATTGATGAGCACGATGCGCCACGAACGATTCAGTTTTTCGTTTTAATTCATACAGAATAATGCAATTTATCATTAAACTTAATTATCTCTTTTTTTTTTTTCCCCAAACACTTTCAAAATACAACACTGTGAAATTAATTTGAAACTTCTAAAATCTTATTATAGAATACTTCCGAAATCAGTACAAAATTTTTTTTTTAAGAATCTCCGATGTCGATACAAATCGCGTTAGTCAGTTTTTCAAGATTTAAAATATTGAAGAATTTAACGATTAAATAAACGAAACAAAAAAAAAATGAAGAGAAAAACCAGGAAAACTCTTACGAAACGATAACGAGATTAATTAAACAACTTCAACGAATACTTTGACTCATTCTAAAGTCTGAAATTCGTCGTTCGTCAATTCTTTTTTCTTTTCCAAATTCAAAATTACTCTCCCATACGTCGTAAAATCCGAAACATCGAAGGATTTAACGATTCGTAGGGAGGGAGGAGGGAAGAAAAAAAAAAAGAGAATCATTTAACTCAATTTTCCTTTCAATTCGTAGAGAATAATGAGATTACCTGTCGAGTAATTTGTTATCGTGAAAAATATTATTGGAAAAAGAAAAAAGAAATAGAAATAAAATAATAGAAAATAAAAAAAAGAAGTAGATAGGGAGACAGGTTGATAGAGACAGAGAGACAAAGAGATAGAGAGATAGATAGATAGATAGATAGATAGAGAGAGAGAGAGAGAGAGAGAGAGGGAGAGAGAGAGAGAGAGAGAGAGAGAGAGATAGGGAATAAGTTTTTGCGACTTATAAAATTCGCATTTACCGTGGCTTACGTGCCGATCGAAAGTCACGGATCGTTTTCAAGGAAAGACAATGTTTTCCGAGAAATGGACCAGCGTCATGGATTATCGCGGTAGGATCAGCGAGGTGGCAAATAAGATTACGACGTTATCTCAATAACACGTCGGATGAAGTTAATATCGTATATGGTTCTTGTTTGATAATGACCACGTGCCATACCGTACGTTTTGCTCTTGTCTCGTATTTAAACGTTTTTTCTAATTAGAATGATTTCCGTTTCATTGTTCCTTTTCTCTCTTTCTTTCTTTCTTTCTTTCTTTCTTTCTTTCTTTCTTACTTTCTTGCTTATTTTTTTAGTTCGTTTGTCTCTTCGACCGTGTATCAATATGTAGAGATATGTAGATCGATAACGTTCGGTCTTACGCAACGATCAAATTTGGTTAATTATTTTCGAAAAGACTCATAAGTTTTTCAAAATCAATTAATTTCTCTATTATATACGTCCGATAAGTGCTTTTACGTTTAAACAAAAATTGTATTACGTGAAACTTAATGCGAGGGTAAGCGCGCGCGCGTGTGTAATTAATATTAATATACCTGTATAATCATAACACTGCTAATACTAATAATCATACTGTACTGAGTAGAATTAATGTTTAACAAGTATTAAATTACGACAAATGAATGAATCGCGACAATAAAATAAAGTAAGACTTATATAATATTAATATTACATCATGTTAGAACTTGATTAATATGATTCTATGATTTCAAAGTTATAACATTATGTAGAGGCTATATGTATCGTAAATACATACATACATACATACATACATACATACATACATACATACATACATACATACATACATACATACATACATACATACATACATACATACATACATACATACATACATACATACATACATATATATATATATATATATATATATATATATATAAATGTTTATAAACGATACAGAATGATTTTTATTAATCCATATAATTATTTTTGATTCCTTTTTCTTTTTTATTTGTTCTTTGAACAAAAAAAAAAAAGAAAAAACATTTTAAGAATGATACATAGAAAAAATTTAAAGAAAAATACGAACGTACGAACAGTTAACTCAGTAACGATGTTACGAAGACCATTAGAAATTTTTTGGAAATAAATCGAAAATTCATTCGTGTTAAACGTCGACTGACTCTCTTCGAGAAATATGAGAATCTGCGCGAATGACCTTTTTAAATGTCTATTATCCCACGCTCTCGTAGATATGACATGGAGTCACCGCAAAACAGGTACAATATAATATATAAACATCTCTGTCTCCCTCTATTTCTCTCTCTCTCTCTCTCTCTCTCTCTCTCTCTCTCTCTCGTTTTCGTTACATTAGGTATAGACGAAGCACTCGCAAACGTTACTCTGAGAAGTCTTACATGAGAGAAAGAGAATTTTTGTAATGCGTATCTCACCGGTTGACGACTCCGCATAATGGACGAATTAGTCTAGACTCGTTATTTCTGTTAAAAGTCGTGCACCGTGTGCTTTGGATATTAAAGAGAACAAGGTAACGAAACTCGCTATCCGGATTATCTCTATCTTACTTTGATCGTGTGACTATCTCCCTTCCTCTCTCTCTCTCTCTCTCTCTCTCTCTCTCTCTCCCTTTCTCTCTCTCTCTCTCTCTCTCCCTCTCTCTCTCTCTCTCTCTCCCTCTCTCTTTCGGGCTTTTATTTTTTTCTCCTAAACATCCGAGTAACTCTTATCAAGATATATTGTCTTTACGAAATTTTTTCTCTCTCTCTCTCTCTCTCTCTTTTAGATTCTGACTGTTATTATCATTGGTGAAAATTACTTGGAACGATCATTCATATAGATTAGAATGATTAATTAAATTAATGCTTCGTAATTATTATTATTACTTTTTTTTCGTTTATTTCTTTTTTTTTTAATTATTATCATAAAGTACGTCTTCTTTCGGGGACTCTTTTCTTTTGTTTATTTATTTAATTATTCTTTTTTTTATTTTTTTTTTTTTTAACAGAAAGATCCATCGCGTCTTTATCATATATCGGATTCACGCCAAATGACGAGTGCGACGTAATTGTTATTAATTAATAATAACGTAATCATGATTATTACATTTGTATATATGGAATGATGAGAATTTTTCTATAGATAAGTATTTTTATCTATTATTGCGATAGACAGAAATTTTACTTTCAAATTATTTATTGATAACAAACATATACACATATCGTTTATTGATTTATATATATGTATATCGAAATATACATATTAAGATATGTATGGAGAAGAAATAAGAACATTTGATAGGATATAAAAATGTCTTAATATATAATATATGCATATACATTGAATTTTTTTTTTCTCAAATTACCACCTGCCTAGCAATATATATATATATATATATATACATATTATTTATTCATAAGTAGGTATACATTTCCATTTTAAATGTCCAACTTTCAACGTACGCTATAACCCAACGTTGATTATAATTCTCGTTCGAGATATATTTAAAATAAACGCTGAAATTTCGTAAAAAAAAAAAAAAATCGATAGAATACAAAAACGACGGATCGAAAGGAGAACGAGAGAGGAGAAGGAAATGAAACGAAAAAAAAAAAAAATTATGAAAAAGAACGAAAAAGAAAGGAACAAAAACCGGAATACAACCGTAAGCAAGAAACATAACTCGAATATCCTTTGAGTTGAGAAAAACGTCTCGCCCTTTTTATAGGCCCACTTGAACTCTTTTTATCGTCCTTTATTTCTTCCCTCTCTCTCTCTCTCTCTCTCTCTCTCTCTCTCCTCGCCCCTCTCTGTCTCATCTTTTCTCTTCCAGTTTTCTTTAGCGGTGACGAGACCTCTTTTTGATCCCGTTTCTGGGTCCACCTTTGTACGTCGAATGTCGTGAAGACATAGACGACTTAGACGACAACGTGGATTTAGACGGCGATGACTTAGACCACCACTTGATTTGACTTTAATTAACTTGACTTAGAAGGGTCGGCCAATGGCACGACCGGTACTTACCTACTGAACGGAGGCGCCGAACACGTGCCGTTTGACCACTTCGTACTTTGTACCACTTCCTGTTGTCTTCCACCTCCTTCTTTAGCTCTTCTCTCCACCTCATTGGACGAAAGAAACTCAGAAGAAGGAAATGACGTACCTTGAATAACAAACCATTCCGGGAGACGAATGTTCGAACGTACTCCACGGGTACTGTAACACAAATATTCTTTATTCATCCACGTTCTCAAATACGTACTTGATACTTACTCAAATCTTACCAAATAACATTTCACATATAATTAGTCTAACAACGTAATCCATAACAAACGTTCGTACTCCCTTTCACTCGTTTCAACCTTTTTTTTTTTTTTTTTCTTTCGTCTTATTTCCCTTTCTTTTTTCTCTTTTAATCTCTTTATCTCTTTTTTCGTTTTTTCTTTCCTATTCTCTTCCTTCTTTC
>OU426851.1:8347471-8374971 GCA_911387685.1 Dolichovespula media | reverse complement strand
CTCGTCCGATATTTCACCCATTGTACATAGAAAATAAGAAGAGATAAGATTCGTCCGTTTACGGATGAAAGTTTTCCTTTTTCTGGGTTTTTTTCTTATTTTTTTTTCTTTTTTTTTCGTAGGGACCGAAGAGTAACCAAAAAATATCTATGAAAGGTTCGTTCACGAAGAGTTCGATGACCTTTCAACGTCATATGTCGAATCTTTATCGTTGTATACCTATGAAATTCGATAGAATCGAGTTCGATAGAATATATTTATAAATATTATCGATTGGCCAACAAATAACGTCGATAAATAATTCTCTTAATAATATGTGATTTAAATAAGTGGCGCTGCAATTTTTTCTTTTTTCTTTTTTCTATCGAAAATTTTTATATTACTTGTTAACTCAAACAATATATATATATATATACTAAATATAATTAAATACTAAATAATATATAATATATATATATATACATATATATATATATTTAGTATATATATATATATATATATATATATATATACTAAATATAATTAAATTACATTATATATTTTATAGTAATAGTACATTACAATGTGATAATACGATATATATAATAAATAATATACAAATAATATACATATATATATATATATAAATATATATATATATATATATATATATATATATATATATATACATATATAAATATGTAATGTACAAATATGTATGTATACATTTCTTATTTAGATATGAAGAAAAACAAAATATATATACATATAATTTGAAATTAGAAAAAGGAAAAACAAGAGAAAACAAAGCGAAACGGACTTTTAACGAACAAAACAAAGAGTGTTCAAAATCCATGATATAATAAATAAATAAATAAATAAAGTCATGTAAATAGAAGAGAACGAGAGAGAGAGAGAGAGAGAGAGAGAGGAGGGAGTAAAAGGAGGGAAAAATGAAGAGAAAAAAGGAAAAAAAAAATAAGAATACTCACGTAATCCCATAATATGAAAATGATTTCTTCTCAGGAGTATAGCGATCACTCTGTTTTACATGTTTACCAAGCGGTGGACATGGATGATGTTACTCGTGTACTACATACAGTTACTCCGTGTAGTAATAACGTCTACTAGAAGTCAAGTAGCCCCTATAAATTGCAACTCGTAATGACGTAATAGTAATAATGCATGAAATCAAGTTGGCGAAACAGAATTCGAGGGAGGAGATAGTAAGTACCTATATATATATATATATATATATATATATATATATATATACACATATATACACATATATATATATATACACATATATACATATATATATATATATACACATATATATATATATATACACACACGCACACACATATACATATATATAAGTTATCGTTATATGGAAGTGAACGAGAGAACGAGCCTTGCGTGTGTGTGGTAGATAACTTCTTCTTTTTATTCCTTTTCTCTTTTTCTTTCTTCTTTCTTCTTTCTTCTTTCTTCCTCTTTTTCTTTTCCTTCTTTTCGTAGAAAAATATGTTAGCCTTTCGTTATCTAGTTACGTGATCGCGCGACTAACGAGACGAAGTGGCCGTGAAATAGAAGCAGAGTAGAATCTTCTTCTCTGTAGCAATGAGAGCTACCGGGACACGATATAATAATACATTTATATACACACACACACACACACACACACACACACACATATGTACATACGTACCAAGATAGTTTATAACAGACTTCCCTATCCTCGAGCAATCCTTTTCCATCCGCGTAACGCCCGATAATACGTGGGAGATAAAAGAAAGAAATGTGCAAGATTTTAATGGGTTTCGTTGTCGATAAAAGGAAAGAAAAGAGAAAGAGAAAGAAGGAAAAAAGGGGGAGAAAAAATAATTATAATCGACTTATGTTTTAACCCTCTCGAATATTATTCATGTAAATTTTAATTTACGATACGACGTGTCTGTGCGATTAATGATAAGTGGTAAACACGTATGGAAGGGAATTGAGGATAGCTTAATTAAAGAGAAAAAAGAAACAAAAAAATAAGAAGAAGAAAAGTAAAATTAAATTAAAAAAAAAATAAAAGTTATTTCGTTATTTTTCATTACCAAACGATGGATATAATTAATGCAATTTTCTATCGATCCTTTCGCCTCAGCGCGATCTGTACTTGATCGAAGAGATTAATTAAAAAAAAAAAAAAAAAAAAAAAAACGAAGAAAAAAGAATACCTTTGTTATTTTTGATTACAGATAATTTATATGAAATAAAAGTCGTCGAATTGTCGAATCGTTTGTAAAATAATACAAATCCAACGAATTACCGATAGAAATAAAATTGTTGAACGGTTTTGATATTAGAAAACAAACAGAAACAAAAAAAGAATATTCAAACAAGAAAAAATACGTGGATATATATTATCGTCGAAAATAAGTGCGCGATGAGTGAAATATTCGATTGAATATTTCGTACGGAAGAATCGCGAGGTGTTACACAGGAGTCTGTACAAAAAGAAAAGGAAAAAAAATCAGGTGAAACTAATAGATTTAAAGGAGAGAAAGAGGAGACCGTACGTGTGCGTACACGTGTGTATTAATTTACACGTACAATACATTTACACATAGGCAACACCATAAATACCATTCGTAAGAGGTGTACGGATCAGAATCTTAGCGAGAGCAGGAAATCGACGTAGCGTGTAGAACAAGATGAAGAGAGAGAAAGAGAGATAAAGATAAAGATGAAGATATATATATATATATATATATAGAAAGGAAGAAAGAAAGAATACTCATCTTCGTTTCCACATTCACTTGATGCACGCGTTAGAAGAGGATGGAGAAGAAGTTAGGCTCGTGCTATACGACGTGCAAGTAGGAGCAACTTCGCATGAGCACAAAGAATTATTACATCTTCGCGGTCTGTTGAGCCCTACGTTGCTGTTGGTACTAAGAGAGGACGAGACTGCGGTTAGTCATGCCGCATTGAAAAGTATTCGACACACACACACACACACACATATATATATATATATATATATATATATATTATATATGAGAATTCCTACGATCGTCTATTACTCCATCTTCTTAACTCTTAACTTTTAATAACGATATGAATAAATCTAATATAGGTGTACGTTATTATGCGTATTATCGTCCATATTATTATTATTTACGACATTTTAAACTACGAGTATAATAGAGAGGAGAAAGAGAACGATCGTTGTTTATCGTATCGTTCGATAATATCCAAATGAATCAACAACATCTCCATTCGTTGTTTCTAATATGTGTGTAATATTTTCTTCTTTAACGATTATATATATATATATATATATATATATATATATATATATACATGTGTGTCGTTAGGAATATTTTTTCTTTCTATTTTTTTTTCTTTTCGATCACTTTCCGAATTATCTTTTTTTTTTCTATACTCGACGGATGTCTATACGACGTAGAAAGTTTGTTTGCCTGTTGAAATGTGATTTATTAAATGACAGCATCCGAACATTCGATAAGGGAAAACGCTATTATCATCATTATATTTCTTTCTTTATCTCTCTCTCTCTCTCTCTCTCTCTCTCTCTCTCTCTTTACTTCTCTCTCTACCAATCCATCAATCTCTACAGCTTTCTATCTCTTTTTCTATCTATCAGTAATTAACAGAAAGGTGGAATTATTTTATCGAAGATCCGTTAAGAAACTTATCTGTAGACTTTTCTTGGCAATCGCAATGTGACAGTTAATTTCTATTTCTTATTTCCAACACATAAAGACAGGTTCGTGTAAATCGGTAGGTAGATGGGTAGAGATAGGTAGGTAGGTTAGAAGGTAGGTAGGTATGTAGGTAGTTAGGTAGTTAGGTAGGTAAATAAATAAAAGTGTATCATGTACTTAACTTTGTCACGTGTTCATCACGACTTGTCATTATTACGATCAAGTCATCTTTAAGTTTATACGAACTCGATATAACGTTGGATAAAATGAAATTTTCAAGAATGGAATGTATGTATATTGGTGTATGTGTGTGTGTGTGTGTGTGTGTGTGTGTGTGTGTGTGTGTGTGTGTGTGTGTGTGTGTGTGTGTGTGTGTGTGTGTGTGTGTGTGTGTGTGTGTGTGTGTGTGTGTGTGTGTGTGTGTGTGTGTGTGTGTGTATAAATATAATCACCTACGATGATCGAGATAATATTTTTTTTTCTTCATCTTCTCCTTCTTAACTTCTTCTCATGACTGCCCAAGGAATGACTCTCTCTCTCTCTCTCTCTCTCTCTCTCTCTCTTTCTCTTTGTCTCTCTCTATTTATCAGACTATCTATCTGTCTATCTATCCATCTATCTATTTATCTATCCATCTATCTGTCCGTCCGTCCGTCCGTCTATCTGTCTCTTTTTCTTTCTCCTTCTTACCGATCGATTAGACGCAGCATCTGCGTGGCCTCCTCTCCGGCACCTGTGTACACCGAAGAAACACATTATCTCTTCTCCCGCAGAAAAAAAATGAGGAAAAAAAAGGAAAGAAAAAGAAAGAAAAGAACACGCCTTTGTCATCATCCGTTTGACAAACTCATACGTCAGTTATATATCTTCGGCCGGTATCTCTCTTTCATCGTTGTGTCGGTGCTTGCGAGAGTGACAGAGAGAGAAAGAGAGAGAAAGAGAGAGAGAGATAGAGATAGATAGATAGATAGATAGATAGAGAGAGAGAGAGAGAGAGAGAGAGAGAGAGAGAGAGAACTCGCGACCCTGTCTCACTTGGTTCGATACACGTAACAATTGATGATACCGTTTATATATATACACCTATCTGACATTTTTTCGCGTTTCATCATTCGACTATTCTTTTCTTTTTTCAATTTTTGTTTTTCTTTTTTTTTTGTTTTCATACGCACAGTAATTAATATCCAATTATCCCAAAATTTTAATCGTGGAGGGCTCCTCGACACTTACCGTGACCGATCGAACGAAAAGTTGATTCGAAAAATATTTCGTGGGATTAGGAAAATAAGTTAGAAACAAACGTGGCGCGGTTTTGAAGTAAGTAACACGCTTATAAGGACGGATGCTGCGTTAGACACGTACGTTAGAAACGAACGCGTAGTTTTTTTTTTTTTTTCTTATCCGAATTCTTTCTTCCTATTCTTTCTTCTTCTTCTTCTTCTTCTTCTTCTTCTTCTTCTTCTTCTTCTTCTTCTTTGCTCTCGACGATAATGAAGTTATTTATATATATAAGAAAAAAAATACGCGTGGCGTTTGATTAATTACACGATATCACGATTGCGAATGACAAAATAAAGGGGAAGCCCTCTAGCAAAGAAGAAGGTCACGTAAACAATATATATAAATATATATATATATATATATATATATATATATATACATATATATATATATACATATATATATGTATGTATGTATGTATATAGATTGTTTTTTTCATTCCAAGCACGCGATCTTTACCAACTCCGTGTAGCTCTTTAAATTTATTTTTTTTTTTATTTTTATTTATTTATTAATTTTTTCAAACAAGCACCTCTCGCAAAGAGAAGATAGTAGAGAATGACGATACGTCCAAGTTAAGGTAAAGAAGAAGAAGAAGAAGAAGAAGAATAAGTAGAAGTTGTATATACGTACTTACGTACGAAGAATGAAGGAAGGAAGAAAGGATGAAAGAGAGAGAGAGAGAGAGAGAGAGAGGGAAAGAAAGAGAGAGAGAGCGAGAGAGAGAGACAGAGAGAGATTATAACTTTGTACACAAAAGCAGACGGATCAAGATAAGTCTCGAAAAGACAAGTGGATCACAGATGTGCAAATAGTTGACGCGTTCGAGGAAACGTCCAGATCGTCGGAGATGCTCGTTTATGATCGTCAAAAAAATATCTGATGTTTGGAGTCTAAGTAAAAGATGGAGGAAAAAAAGAAGAAGAAGAAGAAGATGAAGAGGAGGAAGAAGAAGAAAAAGAAGATGATGATGATGATGAAGAATAAGAAAAATAAGAAAAGGAGGAGGAAGAAGGAGAAGATGGACGGGGAACCAAAAAGAAGGACAAAAATCGTATTTACGATGATTGACAACGAAAATAACAGGAGAAAAGAAAGAAAGAAAGAAAGAAAGAAAGAAAGAAAAGAAGAAAGAGAGAGAAAGAGTGAGAGAGAAGCAAGAAGGATGAAATCCTGAACGTGAATACACGCGTTCGATGTAAACACGTACACAAAGAAATAGAAAGAGAAAGAGACACACGTTTGTATACAAATAGTCATTACGTTGGTCAAATGGGGAGGAGGTGGGAGAGGGGGAAATGAAAATCCAGAAAGTCTCCTCGTTTGGTTCCAGTCTCCGTTCACATTGGATTTTTCAGTCAACCGGAAACGGCTTTTTAAAGATCTACTCTCTCTCTCTCTCTCTCCCTCTCTTTCTCAGTCTCTGTCTCAGTCTCTCTTTTTATCTCACCTTTGGTTCTCGAGAAGAGACGAGAGAGCGTCTTTCATAGTTTACGTATTCGTTGAAAAAAAAGGAGGAAAAGGAAGGGAGGAGTGAGGGAAGGGTACAGGTCTCTCGTTTCTCTAGTATGTATACATATATATATACATATATATACACGTAAATAGACAAATACATACGTATATCTACATATATTATATCCCGAGATGAAAGCTGGCACGTATTTATGTTAGTACAATGGGAGTACTACAAAACGGGCGCCACGTAGCACCAGCATTCTGTCCCATATAGGATCCTCTCGACGAGACCTTACTTGAGAGAGATAGATAGAGAGAGAGAGAGAGAGAGAGAGAGAGAGAGAGAGAGAGAGAGAGAGAGTGCATAGATCATCCCATACATCTTCACATATTGAAATTGTATGTATGTACTTTTATGTATGAATATATGTATACGTATATACTTACATACACACGTACTATATCGTATGAATTATTTCTATGTGACCACACACACACACGTATGTTGGTGTAATGTGTGTGTGTGTTTGTGTGTTTGTGTGTTGTGTGTAACTATATATAACACATTGTACGCGTCCGCTTACAATGGTCCGCGTACCGACCGGAAGTGGCACTACCTGTCTCCCACGTATGTGTGTGTGTGTGAGTGTGTGTTTGTGTGTGATGCAGCCTCCGAAAGCAACGTATGTATCGTAATGTGCACCGCGACTCCTGACAGTCGATACCATCCCACAAAAGAGAGTAGGATGATCGACCGAAAGAATGCCGCACGTGTTATCCACTTTTTTTTTTTACTTCTTCGTCTCTGTCTGGACGGGTAAAGGGAATTAAAAAATAAAAAAAAAAGGAGAAGATGAAAATAAAGATAAAAATAAAAAATTCACTTCTCACGTATTTCGA
This sequence comes from Dolichovespula media, assembly GCA_911387685.1. Taxonomy (NCBI): domain Eukaryota; kingdom Metazoa; phylum Arthropoda; class Insecta; order Hymenoptera; family Vespidae; genus Dolichovespula; species Dolichovespula media. Next base: position 8,367,628 of record OU426851.1, on the reverse strand, counting down.
CATTTTTTTCTTCTTTTTTCTTAGAAGATATTTCATTACAATATATATATATATATCAATATATATATATATATATTGTAATGAAATTAATTTATAATAAATATATCTTTTTGTTATAAGTATACCTTATACGAGAAATAAATAAGTGAATAAGTAAATAAATCGATCGATCAATGATCGATAACTATCACGGAAATTAGTAAGAAGGTCGATCAAAGGAATGGTGTTGTTCTCTTGTGTTTTTATAGGCTGCTGGGAGGGAATGAGGGAAAGAAGAAAAAAAAGAGATTTATTTCTGAGAAATTTAGATATTTCGATAATTTTTCTTTTTTTTTTTTTTTTTTTTTTTTTTAATAGGTTTCGTTACCTGTTTTATTTTTCTTCTTTTTAATATAAATCAGTGGTATACGAGAAAAAATATTTTTTATATTCTATATATATATATATATATATATATAAACATTTATGTTATTTATATTATATTATATATACAATATTTTATAATAATAAAATATATATATATATGTAGATATAAGTATATCATTCATCATAAAAAGTAATCGTGGTATTATACGATATATCAGGTATTAATCTCTATCTCCTTATATTGGCTGATATATCAGCGGAAATGCTCCAAATAAGTGGTATGATTATGGAACATACACACACTCACAAACACATATGTATATATCACGTCCGATATATATATATACATATATATATATATGTGTATATATATATATATATATATCTCACGACCGTTATATATATATATATATATATATCGGACGTGCATGGACATACACACTACTGTCCCACGTATCGAGAGAGTAAATTTATATTGTGCTCACGGAAGAAGAAGAGGAGGAAGCATGAGAAGACCACAGTTTCACTGTACACGCGGAAGAAGGCAATACGCCTGTGTTTCGTTATAACATACGAATATATTTGTTGCCTCGCGAATATCGGACCGCATTAGGGGTGTATCGTCGCGCGTTAGGTATAAAAAATATGTCGAAAAAAAAATATTTACTAAAAATCCCATTCCGTACGTTTCGAGAGAATTTTTTTGTAAAAAAAAAAAAAAAAGAAAAATCGAGATAGAAACGCCCAAAAGCAAATTTTTACGACGCGAGTTTTAATAATTCTCACGACGACGCATATTACAGTATTCGATGATTGTGCCAAAAAGAAAAGAGATAAAAAAAAAAAAAAAAAAAAAGAAAAAGATACAAAACTCGTGTTTAAAACAAAACGAAAAAAAGGAAAAAAAAATAATTGCACATTGATCCGAACCAATGTGCAATTATTTTTCCGAGCTATCGCCGATTAAAAAAAAGGATCTTAATCAGCTAGGAGGGACTCGATCTGTACTACACGAATGTCGGTTACTACACGCGATCGAGAGACAACTAAGTTGAATAGTCATGGATGAACGTTATATATGTTATAACGCCTGTCTTCCATTGTCTGGACCTTATGAAACCTTGAAGCATAACGCGTCGTCGGGTCCGTGCATATCGTGCATCCTATATAATGGTCCCCCCCACCTCCCGGTCTCACCGGAAGTGAGCTACCTGTCTCCCACGTGTGGACGCAGCCTCCCGACGTAATGCAATGCAGCAACACAAGAGAGAAAACGCAAAAGCCAGTTTTATTTCTCGACTATGTAATAATACGATCGACGATACTTTTCTAGAGATAAATACACTTACTCCGGACGTGGATGTATATTTACGTATAGTCAAAAAAAAAAAAAAGAAAGAAAGAAAGGAAAAAGAAAAAGAAGGCGATCTATAAGTCGCGCTTATAGACAACCCAACTCTCTTCTTTTTCACTTCGCGTGTGCGTATTTGCAAAATTTCGTTATCTCATATTCTTAAGTTTCACGTGAAATTTCATTTATTTCTCTCTCTATTTTTTCTATCCTTCCCTTTTTTTTATTTATGAGTAAATGGACATATATATATATATATATTTATTTATTTATTTATTTATTTATTTCTTCGTTAATTCGTAAATTTTTAATTTTGTATTTGGAAAATTTAATGTAAAAAATAATTAATTTATTTTTATTTTTGTTTTATGGACAAACGGATACTCACACACACACACACACACACACACACACACACATTTTTATAGAGAGAGAATGGATATGTACGGATACGTATTTTATATGAAATTTTAGATCTATTCGAAGAACTACATTTTTTCGTCTCAAAGAATGATGGTTACTTGTTACTCGTCAGACCACCCTGTGTATATCCGAAGCAGAGAGAGGGAGGAAGAGAGAGAGAGAGAGAGAGAGAGAGAGAGAGTAAATCGGTGACACACGTACGTATACCTAAGCGTATAAACATAAACGATGTTTTTATACGACCGAATATCTCCGTTGATCTTAGTGTTAGTAGATGAAGAACAGATTACAGATCACCCTCTGCAACCTGTGCGAGCTTTCTATGCTCTCCGTGTTTCCAAAGTCTCATTCATCTGTGAGCGAGACGTGCCGAGAGTTAGAAACAGATCTCTCTCTCTCTCTCTCTCTCTCTCTCTGTCTCTGTCTCTGTCTCTGTCTGTCTCCCTCTTTCTCTCCATAGTTTAACGCTTTTGCTCTTTTTCTTTTCTTTCACTCGTAAACGTGCGCCAAACGTTTAGAAAATTAACAACAGGTAAAAAAAAAGGAGAAATTAACATTGGACTTTGTCCATTTTTTTATTTTCTTTCCTTTTTTTGTTATTCGGAGTACGCGTCGATGAAATTTCTTTCCTTTTTTTTTTTTTTTTTTTTTTTTTATAAATTTCGAAACCATCTGTCAATAACAATTTCGCCGATGACATTGGCATACGAGTTCATTTAATTATTATTCTTTCTTTATTTTTTCTTCTCTTTTTATTTCAAAAATATCATCGAAAATTATCGATTGTTATAGAAACAAATATATATATATATATATATATATATATATATATATATATATATATATATATAAAGAAAATTCAAAAACGAAGAATATCAATACGATCGAAATGTTCGTCGATCGTCGTAAAGAAATTCAAAAACGGACGACTTTTAAGTCCAACGATGATCATTGATTATTATTATTATTATTATTATTATTATTATTATTATTATTATTATTATTATTATTATTATTATTATTATTATTATTAATATTATCATTGTCGCGGAAAAAAAAGAAAAGAAAATAAAAAGGGAAAATAAGAATTCGTAAACGAAGAATATTAAATCGATTATCGATCTCATCGATTATTCCTTTGGAGCATTGGAGATCATTTTTCGAAGAAGTCTGCATCCCAGTTTCACATCTTCGAGCAGGTGACCCGTACTACCTTCTTTGTATGGTTTCACTTCTCTCGAGATACTCGCATGAATGACTCTCTTTGAAGGCACACGAGATCCGAGTTACGTCACTCAAGGGTTTCACGCTCCTCGGAAATCATTCGCGGTTAAAAAATAAAAATAAAAATAAAAATAAACGTACCAAAAAAAAAAATAAAAAGAAAAGAGAGAAGAAAAAAAGTTTTTCCAAGTACGACGTACGGAACGAGAGAAGATATTACCAAGAGGGGGGTGTGGTGGTGGTGTTCATCCACGTCTGACATCTTTCGTCGAATTTTTTTTCGTCTCGTCGTAAGAATTACGTCAAAAGTATGTTCGTTGTTATTATGAATCATCGTCGATGGATCGTCGGACCGTACCGAAAATAAGGAAAATCATTTGCCCATACAATTTCTATTTTATGAGCAACTTCCGTTTCAATACAATCTACTAGTCGATTCGTTAGAATCTCTAAAGGTGATGATGTCAGTGTGGTCGTTATGTTAGCTACGAAATTAGCTACGAAATTAGTAGTATAGAGAAGAAAGAAGAAAGCGAGAGATAAATAGAAGAGAGATTCTTTATCGTACTGATGCGTCACGATAAATACAAAATCTTTATTTCTAATATAAGAGAACATTAAGAAAAAATAAGAAAGAGATTAGGGGAAAGAAGAATAGAGGAGGATAGGAAGAAAGAATGAATAGATTACTCAAGAAATTATTTAAATATATATATATATATATATACGTGTGTGTGTGTGAAGAAAAAAAAAAGAACAAAATAACAAGAAATAAATAATAATTCTTATCCTCTTATATATGAAAGGAGAGCAAGGTGTAAAGGCGGATGCACAAAACATTTTTATTGCATTTCAAATGAGCATTAACATATGTTACAAAGTCGGTAATACCCCATGGAAGGTCACTTCGATGAAAATATACATATGTATAAACATATATACACACACATATATATATATATATATATATATATATATATATATATATATACATGATAACGGAAGGGGGGAAAGTCGAAGGCTAGGAACGCGCTAGTCGCGGAGTGGGTAGGAAAGGGTGACGATCGTAATGGTGGGGGATGCGGGGGTTTAATTCAAGTAGGTAACTACTTAGGACATATACATACGTATATATATATATATATATATATATATATATATATATATATATATAACTGTATAACTATAAGTAACTGTAGAGACACACACACACATTTGTTCTCGGGATGTAGGTTACGTTAGTGTATAGAAGAAGCGTGTAAATACAAAAGCTTAACTGCAATCAAAGTTCTGTCGTGTTTGTCGAAGAAAGACGATACTTTTCTTTTCTTCGAAATTTTTTCTGTTTCTTTCTTTTTTTTTTTTTTTGTCTTTGCATCACCCGCAATAAGTCCTCTTTATCTATTCGTCGATCAATCGATTTCTCTCGTATCATTTCATTTCTCTGTTTTATCCTTTTCTTTCTTATCTTTTTTGTTTGTATATATTCTTCTTCTTCTTCTTTCACCCCCAACCTTCACCCCCCACTGAGAGAGTGAGAGAGAGATGGAGAATTTCTCATGGAAGAAGAAGAAGAATTGGAAGAAGAAAAAGAAATTAAAATATAACCAAAAATTTACTACAAGAGATACACATACACACACACACACACACACACTTTCATGTATATATTATATTTGTTGAATGAATTAATGATTAAAAAGCATTGACGACACGATAACAATATTTCTTTCTGACGATTTCTCGTTTTCTTTGAGACTCTGTTAAAACAGTACTTCCAATTGCTGTTCATATTCTAACGGATAACCTACATTCGTGGCGAACTGATACGCGCACTCTCCGCTGTTGTCCACGTGGATTAGCCGGGTCCCTTTCGTATGCAACTTTCGTAGCTTCTTTTCCTCCTCCTCGTACACTCTTTTATTCACATATCTACTCGAATGCGTGCGTGTACATACTCAGATATTACTCGAGCCAAAGTGGGTCCCTCACTCTTTGCTCGTTCTCTTTCTCTCTCTCTCTCTCTCTCTCTCTCTCTCTCTCTCTCTTTCTCTTTCTTTCTCTTTCTTTCTTTTTTTCTCTCATCGATGTCATCCAAAACCGTGTTTCAAGTCTCTCCTCCCTATTCCCGTTCTCATATCTTTTATTTTTCTACTTCTTTTTTTTTGTGTATGTGTAGGCGTGTATGTGTTTTCGATTATACGAAGATCTTGTATTTATTCAATATTACTCTAATTCAATTGTACGACTCGATTTACATTCGATTTAATTACATTCGATTCAATTCAAATTCGAATTCACAAATTCAAATTCGATCGTTTAGCATCTAACGTATGGTATACACAATTTCTTATAAGCTATAATTAGGATTAAATATTGAAGCTGAACGTCTCCGAACGAATCCGAACGTGTTATCTATCGATTTTAATTAATCGGCATATCTCAGTGGTATTTTCCTTTTTTTCTCTCCCTCTCTCTCAATCACGTAACGTAAAATACATACGAAATATTGATTATATATATATATATATATATATATATATATATATATATATATATATATAATTTTGTTTCTCTAACTACGGACGCATTTAATAATTGACGAAATTTCAATCGATTGTACCAAATCAAAAGTTGTACTAAAATTGTAAAATAATAAATTGTAAATTTTATAATTTTATAATTTTCAGAATTTTACTGAAATTATATATATATATATATATATATATATATATATATATATATATTTACACATATATATGATCGTACAAGATCAAGAGTTTCGTTAAAATTACGCAATCATATATATATATATATATATCTATATATATATATATATAAACTTGGTCAAGAAATGTGATTTAATCTGCTTCCTCGAATCTGATAGCAGGATTGTGACTATTTCTTTCCAACGATAGTGATATTGTGAGATAGAAGTATTATCTTTTATAAGAGAGATATGAAAATATATAAATTTCTGAATCGACAACGTTGCGTTTCGTTTATGAATTATCAGTTCCATCTTGCCCAAAAGATTTGATTGTCAATGATGATTCTCATATAAATAATATATATATATATAATATTTTTACATACATATATAAATATATGTTTATATAAATTACAAATGGAACATAAAATAAAAGAATAAAAAAAGAAAAAACAGAGAAAAAGAGAAAGACAGATAACATTTAATTGATCGTATTCGTTCTTAAAATATATATCATCTTATTTACATACAAACACATACAAACACACACACACACACACACACACACGTACGCACATATATATTGCATTAATAATCGAGAATAATTTTATCGCATTGCAAATATCGAAAAAAATTAATTTAACAAATCGAAGAAATTTAATAAATCGAATCAATTCGAATCGGATCGAGTCGGATCGAATCGAATCGAATCAAAGAAATATCTTTCAAGATAGAAATGAAATTTTTATCGAACATGGAGAAGACTTTGACCTAATCCCCAGGTAAGTGCTACAACGACGTATGGACCAACGGTGACATCATCGTACAAATATAGGTGAGGACTCCGAGAAGCAAACAAGAACGATCTAATCGGCTTCGACGACGCTTATCACTACGAAGAAGTTTCACATACCGGGAAATTATTTACGTCTGCAGCATCACCAAAAATCCATCGCGTTCAACGTACTTACTTATGTATATATAACTGGTTGCCGTAGTAACGACGATGACGACGACAAGGGAACGGGGAACGTTCTAAGAAAGAGATTACGTTCGCTTAAGTCGAAGAATTTTACTTTTGGTTTATTCAGTAGATCTCATCGGATCTTACATGAAACGTCGATCGAACACAAACACAAACACACGCGCGCGCGCACAAACACACACACACATATATATATATATATATATATACACATATACGAGTTGAAAGAAAAATAAATGAATATTTCTAAGAAGAGATATTATAAATACATAAGTACGCATGTATGTACGTACATACGCGAATACATGCATGCATACGTGTATTATATTCCCTCGTAAATGATATTGACGCGCGCGCGCGTTTCTCTCTCTCTCTCTCTCTCTCTCTCTCTCTCTCTTTCTCTCTGTATGTGCGTGTGCGTGTCCGTATGTGTTTGCGTTTGTGTGTAAGTTAGTTCGAAAGAGGAAATTGAAAGAAATCTTCTCTCTAATCTGATTTTCTGCTCGGTCGTTATAATCGACGTAGTCACCTGGCAACACACACGTTTCTCTCTCAGCACTTACCGCATAACTTAGGTAAGTCAAATTTCAGCTATGATCGCGACGCTCGGGATCGCTCGGATTACAGGCAGACTCGCAGTCTTCGTCATCGTCATCCATTTCACGCAGTATCCCGTTCCACAGGTGAAATATCGCATCACCGACGAAATCTTCAATTAATTTATATATATATATATATATATATATATATATATATATATTAAAATTTTTTTTCTTTCTTCTTGTCTCTCTCTCTCTCTCTCTCTCTCTCTCTCTCTCTCGATATCCCTTAGAGATATTACACGTATACGTGCAAATGCTGACACGTCTAAACTAAATCGTTTCGGATGATGTATAATAGGTATTAAAATATTAACGTTTATCTTATTAACGATAGTGTTAATGATTATCGGTAGTTACCATCTTTTACTCCGATATTACTTTCAAAGGAACTTTCAAAGTGCTTTTTAACGTCATTGGTAATTAGTTAAGCGAGCGAATTTTTTTCTTAATACGAGCTTCCTTCTCTTAAAAGAAGAAAAGATCCTATTTGTGATGTATATGAAGAAATAATAACAGATATATATATATATATATATATATAGATATAAATCATTATATTGTTAATGCGTGTTTAAGCAACTAACGCGATATCACTAATGAGATCGGTTTCTCATCTCATCTCCGTTTCACTTTACGAGATAACAATTAGCTTAACTACGTCCAAAGAAACGTCCGATCTTTCGAATAATGGAAATATCGAGGAGAGAGAGAGAGAGAGAGAGAGAGAGAGAGAGAGGGAGGGAGAGAGAAAAGATAGGGAGGAGACGGAAATGGAATATTCCAACAAATATATATATATATATATATATATATATATATATATATATATTCTCTTAACTGTGAATGACGAATATATTCGTTTATTCGATCAATTAAGTTATTATCGTTCATCGTTTAAATTGAAAATATATGGTGGAAGAAAAAAGAAATTATTAAAGGGCAAAAAACTTTGGGCCACTTTAGAATATACTTCAATAGCCGACAATGTTTAACGATTATTCTCGCATTAACGAAGGATGCGAAATAGATTTTCGTGAAAATCACTGTTTTTCCTCGAGAGAAAGATGAAATGGCATTTTCTCTTTTCTCAAAGTTTCCACCAATTTTCACTTCAATACTTTTAGGATAACGAAACCGTTAGAGTTAAGCCCATAAACACATTCGCCGTTTCTCGAAAAATCCTTGTCCTTTGTCTCACTTTCTTCTTCCTTCTAATTTTTTTTTCTCTCTTTTCCTTTATTTTTGCTTTTTCTTTTTTTTTTTTTTTTTTTGTTCTTTCTTTCGTTCTTCCTTTCTTTCCTTCTACTTCTCCCATTCCTTTTCTAACAGTTCATTTTAGAAATTAGACTCCGCATGTATTCTGCTCGTCATTCACGAGACACGTTCGATGAAATATGAAGCAGGGTAACGCAAGAAAATTTATTTTCCCAGTGGGGTGACCCGTTGAGAATATTCCCCGTAAGTAGTTTATACCTATGAGACGAGAGAAGGTTACAATATGTTTCTCCATATTTAGAAAATTTAATATAGATCCATAAAGGATTATAGTAAAACGGATAAGGTAAAAGAGAAACTACTCGAACTTTAAGAGAAAAAAAAATATTCCAAGGTTTATAATACGAAAACACACACACATACAATATATATATAATATGCAGGTGTCAAAAAAGTATAAGACAAAATTTTTAAAAGTTCATAGAAACGTATGTCCATAAATGCTTCGTTGAAAAAATATATGCTTTTTGGATACCTTGTATGTGTGTGTGTGTGTGTGTGTGTGTGTATATATATATATATATATATATATATATATATTTAAGAAAATATATTATTCAAAAGAAAATTAACAAATGGTCCCTTCCGAGAGCCTGGGTAATTAAGGTTTTGAAGAAAATTATAGAATATATATTTCTCGGTGATACGAAGAGATAATTGAAAGGTCAAAACGAATCTAAGAACAGTTCCTTTCACAGATTACGACTAATTCGAAATTCGAGGATATATTTAAAGATGGTCATTTTCAAGGAATTCTCAAATTTCTAATATACGAATGAAACGGGCAAATATAAATTCCCGTTCATTATCCGATCATAATCTCTCTGTAAATCGTTGAATCCATCTTAACTTGGCTGAAAATATTTGTGTCGATTGATAAAAGAGCGAAGTTTTAAGAAGATTGATTAAAAGGGAAGTTTCATTGTCGCCGTGATTGTACGTCCGTCCCTTTCGTCCCTACCAATATCACAACGTATTGTTTCGTTATCTTGAAAGGTATTTAAAACAAAAAGAAAAGAAAAGAGAAGAGAAGAAAAGAATAGAATAGAAAGAGACAGGTATTTGGTAGCGCATTTAAGTACACACAAATTCAAACGCAAATTGCTCTCGACAGGTTCGATTTCGAGACGTCGAACGAAAAGAAAAAAAAAAAAGAAGAAAGTAATCATCAACCGTCGAAAACTTTCTTACCTAAAGTGATGATTGACGGAACAATAGAAAAAATGATTAGACCGATGAAAAGCATAGAAAGATATCGAACGAATAAGAGATTGATACTTGGGAGGGCAATTTTTCCGAAGGAACATTCTAAGCAGTGCCGGCGAAAGGCGGGTTAAGCGCGTTCACCAAAACCCGGCCCCGGGTTTTGAGAGGCCCCACGGTCTACGAAAATTACCCAAATTAAAATGCATTGATTTTGATTAAATTTGTACAGCCTTATGATACTATTAACAGAACAAAGACACACTTTCAGTATCGATAATTCAGTTTAAAGGAGTGACAAATTTATTAGATTATTCAATATTATTATTGGATTGTATTATTATTTAATATTCACTTTATAAGAAATGTATAATATGTAACATAAATTTTTCGTTGTAAAATTTTGATTGTAATATGAATGTGTATTTAGCCCCCGAAAAATATTTTCAACTCGTCCCCGCAAAAGGTCGCACAAGCCCTAATTCTAAGCCTCTAATTACTTCTGTTCATATCAATGTACCTATCCGACAAAGACGAAAGAAAAATATATAATTTTACACGTAACACACTCTTTTGTAAGACTCGCGTTGGATCGAGTGAAGAGAGAAAGGAAAAAAGATAGAAAATACAAATTTGTTACGAACTTATCAAACGTACATATCTATTCTCCTTTTGACATTGAAAAAATAAAGTACAAAAGAGACGAAAAAATAAAAAGAATAATGAAAAGGAAAGGAAAAAGAAATGTCGAAAGATTTTACTTTGATTAAGGAAAGAAAGGTTAAAAAGTCGTACTCCAAAAAAAAGGTTATAAATTTAAAATAAAAAAAAAGAAAGTAAAAAGAAGAGGAAAGAACATATAAGAAACGATGTAAAAAAAAAAGAAAAAAAAAGAGAGGGGGGTCGAGGGGAAGGGGGAGAGAGTGAGAGAGAGAGAGAGAGAGAGAGAGAAAATAAAAAAGAAATCCGCCTCTTCGGTGAACCAATCGACGTTAGAATTTATTATACTTAATTACTACCACTACCTGACTTGGTGAAGGACGTGAAATCGTTCAAATCATAAAGCTCATCTTCGTAAGTAAAAGTATAATATAAATCCTGCCGATTATCGGATTGTCCGATCCTCTCGGTCATGCGTAAAAATTTTAAGGAAAGAACGCCAAAATAGAAAGACGAACGAGTAAGTAGCGGTACGATACTTGTGATTCGTATGTTCCGTCGTTCTCTCGCATTCCCGTTTACGATTATAGATACAACAGGTCCGTAGATATTAATTGTTATATGTATACCGTACGGGGATAGGGGTAGGGATGGAGAGGGGAGGGGAGGGTGTAGGGGAGGGTGTAGGGGAGGTATAGGAAGGGGAAGGTGTAGGGGAGGGATAGGAAGGGGAAGGTGTAGGGGAGGGATAGGAAGGGGAAGGTGTAGGGGAGGGATAGGAAGGGGAAGGTGTAGGGGAGGGATAGGAAGGGGAAGGTGTAGGGGAGGGATAGGAAGGGGAAGGTGTAGGGGAGGGATAGGAAGGGGAAGGTGTAGGGGAGGGATGGTGGAGGGGAGGGGAGGGGAATAAACTATCCCGATCTCCATTTGTATAGGGTACATCCGTCCAACGATCTATTATAGCTTTCCCCTTCGATCTATAGTCGGAAGATAACCACCTCTCGTCGATCCTTTATTTTTTTTTTTACCCCCGCAGGTATACGAGTGACCACGAGCGTATGTACATATGGTTAAAGTCAAACTGTTCTTCCTTGACTTTCCGTTTTATCTCTTGATATTTCCTATACCCCATCCGTCCTTCTCTCCTTTTTTTCTTCCCTCGCATGCCTCCTGTCCCTTCTTTCCTTTACCCCTTAGTTGGTACTTGGACGCTGCAAGGAATCTATGAGACATTATAAAGGTCCAGCGGCATTTGGATTCTGAATAATAAAACAGAAGGGATCCGCGCGACAAAAAGAAAAGGAAAAGGGTCTTAACCCCACCCTTCCCTCTCCTAATGCATCTTTACCGAAAGGTCCAGTCTAACGATGGACCACCGTCAGTTTTATATTCAACAGTCAAATCTCTGTCTCTGTCTGTCTGTCTCTCTCTCTCTCTCTCTCTCTCGCTCTCTCTCTCTCTTTTCCTAATAATATTGGTAAGATCCTAGCAGGTATTAAATATTAGCATAGTCTTATTCGTTGAAATCCCCATCGTATAAAACGGAAACGTTCTAGCCCTTTTGTCCTACGTCATTGACCCTTTTTCTCTCTTACTTTCGTCCAACGTTATTATTCCATTGGAAATATATATTTATTCGATTAATGTTTGATCGATCGATAAGATCGCATTGTCAGGTCATTTGTTTTTCTTCTTCATCTTTCTTTCTTTCTTTCTTTCTTTCTTTCTTTCTTTCTTTCTTTCTTTTTCTCTCTTTCTTTCTTTTTCTCTCTTTCTTTCTTTTTTCTTCTTTCTTCTTTTAAGACAACCCGCGAAAAATATGAAAGAAGATTGTTCGTACCATTCATAAATCTGTTGTATCTTTTTTCGGATACAAATATCTAAGATATGATTCAGAAATGATGTAAAATGAATTTTCTCTTTTCGTGCGAGAGAGGAGAATGATTAACGCGGCATGTTAAAATGTACGCCTTGTTTTTTGTTTTTTTTTCTTTTTCTTTTTCTTTTTCTTCACGTCGTCTTAACGTAAATAAATGAATTATCTTCGAGCAATAAAAACGGGATCGTTTGAGAGACTTTTCCGTCGGGAAAATATATAGATCCAAAACGAACTTTTGGCGATGCCATAATTATTGCGCGAATCATGTCGTAAACTTTGTTTCTTTTTTCTCTCTTTCGTTCGAATTAATGCAAACAGTGCAATTCGTAATCGCGATGATCTGTAAGAATTAGAAATTATTCAAAGTACGGCCGCGATTTAAAACCGACCAAGGTAATTCTTAATTCTCGACAAATTTTTCGCGATCGTTTAAATAAGATACAATGATTAGATTACACCTCTCCCGGCGAAAGCAATTTTTATTTACCGAAATAACGTGACGAGGTTAAACAACATAAAAAGCCAATTTCTAATTGTTGACAAAATTCGTACTACCTTTAAATAAGTCGTAGATGTTTATCCTACGGCAAATGGTATTTCTATTTACTGAAATAACACGGAGGTTAATCTCTCTACCGAAAGTCAATTTCTAATTGTCGAATAAAAAATTCGTAGACGCTCGAATAATAGACACGCACAGACAGAGAGAGAGAGAGAGACAGAGGTTTACCTCCAGCAGAAACAACTTTTATTTATTGAAATAACACGGTAAAAAAATTGATCCTCCTTGAAAAGCAATTTCTAATTTAATAATTAAAAATGATCTCCGCGAGAATCGATTTCCAATTGTACGACACGCAAAAAAGAAAAAAACAACAAAAAATTCATAATCAATCTCTTTAAACGAGCGATATAGCGTCATTTAATTATTTTCCAAACTAACGCGTCGGGTTGATTAAACCAATTTTGATACGATCATCGAAATGACGTGTTACTCGAACGAGATTGAAAAGGAGAAGAAGAAAAAAAAAGAAAAAGAGAAAAAGAAAAAGATAAAGGGAGAGAGAGAGAGAGAGAGAGAGAGAGAGAGAGATAAAGAAAAGAAAGATCTTCAAAATGAGATCGACGTGATCGAAGAAGCATACTCGCGCGTCGATCGTTATGCTCGTTCGATCTCGTTAAACAGTAAATAAAAAAAAAAAAAAAAACAAAGAAAAGAAAAGAGGAAAAAACGAAAAACCAACACAAAGAAAAAAAGAATCAAAAAAAGAAGGAAGAATTGTAGGAAAAACGAAATGTATGAAAAAGGAGGGGGGGCGAAGGAAAGGGGAGGTCGGGGTGCGTGGTGCGAGGGGAGTGAGACAAAAGAAAATATTTTTCGTGGACTCGCGTATATTTATCGCCATCATAAACGGCTCAACGAGTCGCCCGTAAGATATCCGGCAAGCTCGCGCGCGTGCATAAGCCGCTCCCCGATGTTCGCTCGATGATGCCCTCCTCGTTTGAAACTGACGCAAGTTCGAGCATACATTATCTACGTTAAAACTTTTTAACTGCTCGGTCATCCATCCAATGACGGCGACCTTGCACCTTATCGGCGCAACTACTCTGCTCGTTGCCACTCGGTTACGATCGGGAAACACAAGCGACGTTATCGCGTATCCTTACGATACTAATATTTTCGATCATTATCATCATCATCATCATCATCATCATCATCATCATCATCATCATCATCATCATCATCAAAATCATTATCGTCGTTGTCGCGCGTCGTAGTCGTCGTCATTATTATCGATCGTCATGATCGATCGTCATGATCGATCGTCATGACCGATCGTTACCATCGTCATTATTATTATTATTATCATCATCATCGTTTTCATTTAATCCAGTATATTTCCGTACTTGAAATCACATTTAAACGTCGAAATAATGGCTAAGATAATATTGGGTGCTTATATATGTGTATATACTAAATATGTATTTTATATAATAAAATATATAATAAAATATGTAATATATATATATATATATATATATATATATATTTATACTAAAATCAAAGAAAGTATACGATTTGTAATTTCATCATCGTTCGTTCGTACGTACAGGTATATAGATCTTTTCTTTTTTTTTTAATTTTTCTTATTTACGCAGTTAAGATTTTTCGAAATATTCTAATCCGTTATCCATTAATAACAATAGTGGATAGAAAAAAAGAAATTATGTCTCTTTCGATTGCGGTACTTTTATTCTATTAATCCATTATCTGTTATACTTACGGTCGCTCGCGTAAATTCTCCTACCTGTGGTAATAAATTTCTTTTGGACAATACAGGGAACAAATAGCCAATAGCGTTCATAGTGTTGGTAGAATAATAAGTAGAAGGAAAAAAAAAGGAAGAAAGAAAGAAAGAAAGAAAGATAGATAGATAGATAGATAGATAGAGAAAGAAGGAAAGAAACAAAAGGAAAGAGAAAAAGAGAAAGATAAAGATAAAGAAAGACGGAGACAAGAGAAGAAAAAGAAAAAGGAAAGAAGGAGAAGAAAAGGAGAAGAACGGTCGGAGTGGTGCCCTCGTATTGGATTGGTGGAGGTGGTGGCTTCGATCGTAGCGTTGACGATGACGGTGACGATGACGGTGATGGTGTAGACATTACCGTTGGCATAGGTACAGAGACTGGGACGGATAGTGGAGTATGTTAGTAGTGGGGATGAAGAGGGAGGGTATATTAAAGAGAGTGACAGAGAGAGAGAGAGAGAGAGAGAGAACATATTCGATTGAAAGATGGAAAGATATTCATAATAAAGTACCGAGAAATAAACGGGAATCACAAATATGCAACATTAATTAACAATAAGACAGATAAAGACAGACGGAGAGAAAGAGAGAGAGAGAGAGAGAGAGAGAGAGAGAAGGGGGAGGAATTATTTCATATTTGATACTTATAAGAATAATATGAGTGAAAGGAAGAGAAAGAAAGGGAAAGAAAATGTAGGAAGATCGAGATAGAGAGAGAGAGAGAGAGAGAGAGAGAAGGAGAGAGGAGGAAGAAGAAGAAGAAAAAGAGGAGGAGGAGGAAGAAGAGGAAGAAGAAGAAGCGAGAGAGGAATCGACGAAGAGTAGTACGAGGCTGGTAGCGGCGGCAGGTGAAGGGGTGGGGATGACCGTAAGAGAGTAGAGCGTGAGAGGAGGGAAGACGGGGAGAGAGAGAGAGATGGAGAGGGAGAGAGAGAGAGAAAGAGAGAAGGAGTGGGACGCCTGTGCTCTGCCGGCAATGGTGGCGGTGGGGGTGGTGGTGGCGTTGGTTGGTATCCAGTGGTGGGAGAAGAAGAGAGGGATGATGAGCCTTGGTCGAGCAGAGAAATTGTCAGAATACGGTGCGACTTCTCGGCGGAGAGTTGCTCCGGTACGAAGCTCTCCGTTCTATTCTCTCCGTTATTTAACATCGCCGTGTATCTATATCTTTGTGCCGTTCAATCGCAACGAGAACAGAAGCGAGAGATAGTGAGACTGAATATACGCGTTATACACACACACACACACACACACACACACACACACACACACACACATACATACATACATACACATAAACATACATCATATATATATACATATATATACTTATATATATATATATATACATACATACATATATATATATATACATATAAATATATTTTTCACTTGCCTTCTCATATCTCGCTTACGTGTATATACGTTTGTGTATAATTTATATATATATATATATATATATATATATATATATATATATATAGATATATTAGATTTATGAATATATATGTATATATGGGATATATGTCTTCCTTGAATGTCGTGTCACACAAACTTAACTTAACAACAAGACAAGACAAGCGCGAATCCTACGATCGGTACAAGTGTGTCCCAGAGAAGAAGAAGTGTTCTTTTCTTTTATTTTCAAATTTTTTTTTTTTTTTGTTTTTTTTATCTCTGTGCGCATTCGTGTGATCCAGCTCGGATAAACTTGGATAAGGTGAAAACGCAATCGAGGGAAGAGGAATAGAAAGAACGGGGGAAAAGAAAAAAGGAAAAAATAAGAAAAAGAGAAGAAGGGAAGAAAGAGTGGGGAAAAAGGGGCGAAGGAGAAGGAAGAGAAGATAAAAAAAAAAGAAAGAGGAGAAAAGGAGGGAAGAAAAACGATCGTCCGGACGTCGTCGCAACGTCAGACAGGAAAAGAGAGAAAGGGATCATCGGATACTTTCCGATTTATATTGACGCCGCTTGTGTGTTGACTTTTCATTCCCTACGAGCCAAGAGAAGGACTATCGCGGACTCCGGCACGTGTGAAAAATAGAAAAAGATATACAGATAGGAAGGTAAAGAAAAAAAAAGAAGAGGCCCCCCTCCATTTATCTGTTACCAAGTTCCCCGTATTAGTAAATATCGATTTTACTGACACTGTGGTATCCGATGGTGTACTGAAGCCTAACCGTGCTTCTACTTCTACTTCTACTTCTACTTCTACTTCTACTTCTACTTCTACTTCTACTTATTCTCCTCGACCTCCATCTCGTTATTCTTCTTCTTCTTCTTCTTCTTCTTCTACATCATCTTCTCCTTTCTCTTCCCCGTACTTCTTCTTCTGCCTCTTCATCTTCTTCTTGTCATAATTCGACGGATAAATCTGAAGAAATTTTCTGATCCGACCTTGGAAACGAATATAATTTTCCGGGGAAATACTTGAATCTCGTACGTCGTATTTGGAAAAGGATGGATTATTCGAAAAAAGGTACGTTAACGATGCGCCTAAATGAAATTAGTCCGGTTCGCTTATTTTTCTTCTTCATCATCATCATCATCATCATCACCATCATTATCATCATCTTCATCTTCTTCTTCTTCTGCTTTTCCTTTCTTTTCTCTCTCTCTCTCTCTCTCTCTCTCTCTCTCTCTCTTTCTCCCACCCTCTCTGTTAATCATAACGATACGTATTCTATGATAATAACCAACTCAGCCGGAGGTCGTACGTATCTCGTCAATCGATTCGACGTGTCTCATCATCGACGTCCATTCGTTCGTTCGTTCGTTCGTTCGTTCGTTCGTTCGTTTGTTCGTTCATTAACGACCTCGATTTTAACGATACGTTTCTTTGAATTAAACATTCTACCTTATTATCTTTGGTTATTCTATCAATCTTATCAAATTTTCTGAAATACATTATATATATATATATATATATATATATATATATATATATATCGATCGATAGAAATGTTGTCAAATAATCAATTCTTTCGGGCTCGATCCATTGGGAATCAGTGAGGAGCCACCACACGCCTGGGGAGATACACCACCGTCTACTACGAGCCATGAATAAATATCCCATTGTTAACGTCTTGCAACAACGACCTCCGGCCTTTGAATTCGTACGTGCGCGCGACGACTCGGTCAATGTCATACGTATGTGTTCGTTCTCTCGTTACACGATCTAAGATCCCGTAAGGACCGTTTCCTTCCTTCTGATCATGATCATCATCATCATCATCATCATCATCATCCTCTCATCGTCATCATCTTTTCATTCCTCTTCTTCTTATTTTCATTCTTCTTCTTCTTCTTTTCATTCTTCTTCTTCTTCTTTTCATTCTTCTTCTTCTTCTTCTTCTTAATATTATCATTATTATTATTATTATTACTATTATTATTATTATTATTATTATTATTATTATTATTATTATTATTATTATTATTATTATTATTATTATTGTTATTGTTATTATTATTGTTATTATTATTATCATTATTAATATTATCACTAATATTGTCATTCCGTTTTTATTTGTTCGCGCGTTAGAAAATATTATCCTCGTACAAACGGATCCCCCGGCCCTCAACCCCACACCCCCCACCCCACCACTACTACCATCACCACCACCACCACCACCACGACCACCATCACCACTATCACCCACCTCACCCTGACGCCTTAAGAATGAAGTGAATACACACAAAAAAATATAAAATAAAGGGAAAAATAATAATTACCATCCGAGTCGCGGCCGTCGATAATTACGTAACGATATGGAATTCGATCGATCGATTTCCGAATATGATTTCAATATGATAAACTTTTAAGTGCGATTCGAAATACCATTCGAGAGAAAAACGTTTTCTTGTTCGAGAAGGGATCGATATATCGATCGTTTAACACGATCTCCCGAAAGACGAGACGGTAATATCGTGCCGGTTGCTTTGATAATCGTACGATTCGTTAATTAATTAATGAATTAAATAAGTAAGTAAGTAAGTAAGTAAGTAAGTAAGTAAGTAAGTAAGTAAGCAAATAACCAACTAACTAAATAAATAAATAGAGAAATAAATAAATAAATAATAATAATACTTACTTACTTAATTACTTATTTGCTAACGTCAAAATAGGAATGATGTTGTGTTGTTGTCCGTTGTTGTTTTCTGTTGTTATTGTAGTATCGACATATATACTTACTTAAAGTATACCTAACTACTTACCAATCGACGTCGAACGTTTCAATCTGTTTGTCGTCGAGAAGAAAAGATGCTGCCTAACAGTAAGAGACTTGTCATAAAAGAGAGTACTCTTCGTCGCTGCGAAGGATAAAAATATGATAAAAGTAAAATAAGAGGAGTCGATCTTTCAACGTGTACCATTTCGGTGTTAGTGACGTGTCCAAGTTCTAATCTTTCGGGTGGTTATTGAGTGAGAGAAAGAGAGAAAGGGAGAAAAAGAGATAGAGAGAGAGAGAGAGAGAGAGAGAGAGAGAGAGAGAGAGATGAAGAGAGAGAAAAAATACGGTAGCCCAAGTCCACGGAGATAAGGACCTTTTGTGGTTCTTCTCCCTCCCTCCCTTCCTCCCACCCTCCCACCCTCCCTCTCCCCTTTTTCTTCTTATCTTTTTTACGCCGTGTCGAAATATTTTTCGGTGAGAAGTCGAGATCCCTAATGTATTTTCTCTTTCATTTCTTCTTTTCTCTTTTCTCTTTTCTTTCTTCTTTTCTCTTTTCCCATTTCTTTCTTCTTTTCTATTTTCTCTTTTCTTCCGTCTTCCTTCTTCTTCTTGTTTTTCCTCCCCCTTTAAATATTTTCCCGTCGCAAACGGATGACGTAGCTCCGCTACGGTTATATCTCACTATTCTCACCCCTCCCCCCTCCCTTCCCCTCCGGAAAGATTTCTTCTTTCACGTTTCATTTTATTCGTCTCGTTCTCGTAGAATCGCAGAGGGACTCGTCGCAATCAGGTTAACGTAATTCGAAACGTAACGAATCGGATTCCATGATAAGGGAGAAGGTGTTTAAAGGGAGCAGAGAAGAACGAATAATGTGATAAAAAGGATAATTAAAGAAGAGAACAAAAAAAAAAAAAAAACGAAAAGAGAAAAAGAAGGTGGCGCGCGTTCGATTTGATTCGCGAGGTAATCGTATCTACTACGAGAAATTGATCCGCACAGCGGA
>OU426851.1:8259971-8342471 GCA_911387685.1 Dolichovespula media | reverse complement strand
ATATATAAGACAATAGCTACTATTATATATACATACATACATACATACATACATACATACATACATACATACATACATATATATATAAATTTGTCGAATAAATTATCGGTTTAGTAAAGTTATTTAAATAGCCTTTTTAGAATTAAAGACGTGACTCTCTCGATAATGGTATTTAAACCTCCCCCACCAGTTTCGATTCGATAGTCAAAGATCGGCCGATCCAAAGCTGCCGGGTATCGGGCATTTCAAGCACGAGCGCAGACCGCAGGTTAAATCGAACGTTAAAAGGCAGCAAAACTCGTTTCTCCGTTCCGATCGCGCGTGATTTACGTGCGTGAATGAAGTCACCTGTCGGCAGCAGGCGCATCGAGTCTCGCAGGTATTATGGTGAGCAGGTTTCTGTGTTAGGCGCCATGAAGAAGCAGGTTCCTTTCGGTTATACGCACATAAAATACACACACGCACACGCACACGCACAAACACACGTACGTACATATATGTACGAGTGTAGAACCACGGGTAATACGATATCCAAGTGCAAACGATAATAATTAGTCGCGTGGTTATATCAAAAAAGAAAAAAGAAAAAGGAACGAATGAATAATACGAAGAGATCTTCGATCTATGTAAGTTTTATTTTTTCGGCCATTATCTATATTGTTATTATTATTTTTTTATTCTTTTTCTTTAACACGTACCCTAACAACATCTTTCGAAATCTCGCATTCTTCGGGGGGGCGGGAGGGGTGGGGAGGGGAGGGGGACTCTCGCGCAAAAATCGCTTTCTCGATCGCCTTACTCGTCGTTAACCTAATCGACAGCTTCCTCCGCGTGATAATTTGTTATCGCATGATGGCTTTCGCCGAAAAATCGACGCGTAGATTTATCGACTTTATCTTTCGCGTATATTACGAATATCCATTTGGCTTGACACACTTACCGTCGTCAGGTAGTAGGTAGGTAGGTAGGTAGGTAGGTAGGTAGGTAGGTAGGAATATCCGATAAAATTTGATCGATTTTTTGTCTTCTTTCTCTTTTTTTTTCTTCTCTCTCTCTCTCTCTCTCTCTCTCTCTCTCTCTCTTTTCGCTGATTCGCACAGTTAATCGACCTTTTCTTTAGTCCTCTTTTTTTTTTTCATTTCTTTTTTTTACAAATTTATTAGTCGAGCTTCTCTCGAGCATCGGAGTGAAAATAAAAAAAACAAACAAACAAACAAACGAAGCGCCAAAGACAATCGATTATTTTACTTAATCGTTAAATCATCGATCTATTTATATCGCTATTTATATCGCTGGGGATCGATCGTACATATCCCAAAAACAAAAAATGATATGGATTCGAAGAGAAGGTTTCTCTCTAAAGAAAAAAAAGAAAAAAAAAAAAAAATAATAATAATAATAATAATAATAATAATAATAATAATGATAATGATAATATAAAAAGAAAAGAAAATAGTAAAAATAAAAAAACCGGAAATACGACGTGTGATAATTTCGATAAGACATCTTCGCTAGACAGAGATCCTTCCTTTAAGATGGGAAAGACGTAACAGAGAGAGAGACAGAGAAAGAGAGAGAGAGAGAGAGAGAGAGAGAGAGAGAAATAAGAAAAATAGAAAAATACCGCGAAGTTGCGGTTGTAACGTCGCGCGAGGAACTCTGATAAACGTTTTGATCTTGCCTTCTGAGCTACAGCTGCGGTTTCCTACGTAGTACATATATCAGCTTCCGGACCGCGTCGGATTGATGTCCTGTCGGTGACACACTTTTTATGACTCCGACTCCTTTAAGTCGGACAAGAAAAGAAGCACCGACGGTAGATCCGGTGCTTTTTTTTTTCCCTTTCTTCTTCTCTCTTCTCTACTCTTCTCTTCTGTCTTTTTTCTCTTTACTTTTTTCTTTCCTTTCTTTTTTCTTTTCTTTTTTTTTTTTTTTGGTTTCTCCCATTTATCGCTCGAGAGCTCGAATCCCGAACGAGTAACGTTATCGTTGAGAATGTTCATTGAGTTATCTCTATCACGTTGTCTCTCAACGACGTCGCACAAGCGACGAACTTCTTCTCGAATATTTTTTTTCTCCTTCCCCCTTCCCCCTTCTCCCACGTACTCTCCCACCCCCCTCCTCCTAACGAGTTCAAGTTCTCGAAGAATTGATTTTGATCGAACGATCGATCCGACGATGTTTCTTTTTTTTTATTTTTATTTTTTTTTTTTATTTCTTTATTTTCTTTTTTAATGCCATTGTACGGAGAGAATAAGAAATACAGAAATCGATCCGATCCGATTCGAGTCGAGTCGATCGAAAGGGAATTATTAATACTTTTTTCTTTTTTTTTTAATTTTGTCGAGAGAAAGAGAGAGAGAGAGAGATATATATATATATTGAAGATGTTTTATCGTTTACGTGTAACTATGAGAACGCAGAAATACGGAACTCGTGCCATCTGTTTTTCTTCGTTCCGCAAAAGATCGAGTATAAAAGTATGTACGTAATACCGTTTACGTGTTACGTATATAAGTGTCGTTTTTGATTCGTTCCCAATCTTACCAAATAAAACACCAGTGCGCGAGGATCTGCGGTTCTGGTTTTACCACATCCTCGTCGAGAATGCTTGTTATTCGATTCGATTTTTGAATCACGCATTTAAAAAGAAAGTAGGAGATAAAATGTTACACCATGAGGGAGTTACGTATACGTGTTATACGTATAGAGCGTTAGTTAAGAGTTGAATACATCGATTGTTGATTATTTGATTTTTATAATCTTTTTTGCTCGTTTGTTTTGTAGTGACCATAAAGGACGAACCGGAACAGGAACAGGAGCAGGAGCAGGAGCAAGAGCAGGAGCAGGAGCAGGAACAGGAGCAAGAGCAGGAGCAGGAACAGACTGAGACACAGGTGGATACAGCGGCATCTCCGTCGTCGAGTGTAAATCTTCATTTTATTTCTTACTTTTTTTCCGTTCTCTTTTTCTTTTTGTTTTTTACTTCTTTCGTCACGACAAGAAGGTTTAACAAAATATTTTTAACGATTTAATACAATAATTTAACACAAAAAAAAGAAAAAAGAAAAAATTAATAAACAAGTAACAAGTAACGCAATCCCAACAAAATAATGTTCCACAAATGTTCATTCGAATAATCGATAAAATTTTGTTCTTTTTCTTTTTCTTTTTCTACAATATCGTCCTCCGTTACAAATCGATTTCTTAATTATAAATCCGAATAAATATTACGAATGGATGGATATATAATGCATAGGTATATTACATAGGTATATGCAAAGTTCGAACGTTTTTATTACAGGTCGATTTACCCGAAAGCGCGCATCCTTGTCCAGCTTGTCCTACAATACTTTTGACAACACACGATTTGACGAATCACCTGAGGGAACATAATTCACCCAGGAGCACGGAATACGGCGGCGAGGAAGACTACTGCTGTGCTATTTGTCAAAAAGTATTGAGTTCGGCAAGTTCCTTGGACCGCCATGTTCTCGTACATTCTCGCGAACGACCATTCAAGTGTAAATATTGTGACATAGCTTTCACAACGAATGGTAATATGAACAGACATGTTAAAAGTGCCCACCGCGGTGAAAGATCGCCACCACAGAGTTATACCGAATCGGAAAGTACTAGTAACGACTCGGAAAACTCGTCGAGAAGACAGCACATAGAAGAGCATAACAACAACGAGATATCGAAACAAACTTCGCCAAATTTTATGATAAGGGAAAGATTAGCGAAGAATTTAACGGCGAAACGAAAGTCACCATCTTTTACAAGAGAAGATGAAAGCCCTAGGAAACACAAGATATTGTTGAATAATTCCAGAACTGAGATCAAACGTACGCCAGTACAGTCACAAAATTCTTACAACTGTCCGGTATGTAATCGGCAGGATTTTGCTACGAGCGGTCTATTGGAAACCCATTTGGAACAAAATCATCCAGAATTCACGGCAAGGTGCGAACCCTGTAATTTATCATTTAAAAATCATCGGGTATTGAATCTACACCGTTATATGATTCACTTTTCTGACTATCCCGTTGGTATCCCTACGAGAAATTTACGTAATTCCGTGGTAGGATTCGACGATTTAACATTTGTTGACTTTACCTCGGCTAAATTCCCAACTATTGCTAGGGTGATGTGCGAGCAAGCGATGCATCGGCCAGCATCCGGAGATGGTACCAACTTTCAATGCGCCAAGTGTTCAAGGGCATTTCCTTGTTTCAAGTCAATGAAAGAACACCAAAATGAATGTGGTAAGTGTAGGTCAAGTTTGCAATGTAGACCGATAGACGTCGGGGAATCGCAGAGGGATGATTTCTTTGCGGGCCTCGAATTACACAATAAAGCTGCTTTGACAGAGGCCAAAGACGGAAAGGATTTAGCAGATATAGAAAGCATTTTGTCCGTAACGTCGGGTCCAATATTACAAAACTTTCCCCGCTCGGATGCTAGTACACCCGAAAATAATATGAAATTTAATTCGAGCGTTGGTTCTTCTGGTTCATCAGGAACAATGTCATCGGAATATCACGAGGAGGAAGCTCAGGATTTATTCGCTGCCGAATTCAGGAAAATGAAGTTGAAAGGGGAATTCCCATGTCGATTATGCACAGCCATATTTCCCAATTTGAGAGCTTTGAAAGGGCACAATCGCGCCCACATGGGCGTAGCCCCGGGCGTACCCTATCCCTGCAACATGTGCCCTTACACGAGTACAGACAAGGCCACCCTTGTAAGACATCTCAGATCTCACAACGGTGATCGCCCGTACGAGTGTTCGCTTTGCAATTACGCCTTTACGACAAAAGCAAACTGCGAGAGGCACGTTAGAAATCGTCACGGTAAATTAACCAGGGAGGATATTAAAAGTGTCCTGATATATCACCCGAATGAGGATTCGACGAATGAGAATATCGGTAGAAGTTCCCCGAGAGTGACGAAGGATGAAACAAGAAAGAGTTTGATATATCCGAACGACCGTGAAGATTCTCATCAGCAGCAACAACAGCAACGTTATCTCTCGATGCCGGTGGACTCGAAAAGTGATATTAGAGTGATAGACGAGGCGAAACTATCTAGCCCGGGATTGGCCTCGTCCCTGCGGAGTATTATCGTTAATCATTGCGAAACGAGCGATACTTACTCGAGATCGAGCATACCATCGTCCGGGCTTATTCCACGGAACATAGAAGAGCCCACTACATCTCAAGATCAGAGCGGAGGAAGGGCCGAGGATGATCTTGAATCAAGGTCGTCTAACGAAAGCGTGTCTCTAGTCAATGATAACGAATCAGATATGCACCAAAGAATTCAAGCTAGTCCGATTAACTTGAAGAAAACGTCTAACGTACCTAACCCCACCGGAAATCCGAATCAGGACGGGCCGTTGGACCTTACCATGGATGTTCTAGATTTGAGTAAAAAAGCCAAGGAGAGAAACGGTGCTGCTGGCTCTTCTAGAACGAACGAACATTATCCCGGCAACGATCGAAGAGAATTTTACGATTCGACGAGCCAATTGTTCCTGACACAGGCTCTTTTGCAAGCGAGCCAGGGAACCTCGCCGGGTACTTCACCTGGTACTTCACAAGGAACTTCACAGGCAACTTCCTTACAGAATTTCTACGCCAATGCCCAATTGATATATCGCAATTTGGGATCACTTTCGGCAGGCGTGAATGCCGGTATTTTGTCCCCGTATATGTTCAATCCTCACCTATTCGGACAAGACCTTAATATAAGAGACAGAATTCAAAAGGAATTCGCCCGTGGCTTACAATTGACCAGCGGTGGTACACTGGTCGACCCATCGTCTCACAGTAACGCAGGTTTCGCCGGTTTTCCGCAATCCAACGATGGCTCGTCTCAATCCGTTAACGAGCAAAACGATTATACCAAATTGTTGACCTCCAAAATGGCCAATAAGAATTTATCGCCGCGCGAGAAACCGGACAATTCGCCCTCCTCGAATTCGGTTAAAATGGTCATTAAGAATGGAGTTCTAATGCCGAAGCAAAAGCAGCGAAGATACCGTACAGAAAGGCCATTCTCTTGCGGACATTGCTCGGCGAAATTTACCTTACGTAGCAACATGGAGAGACACATAAAACAGCAACATCCTGAATTTTGGAGTCAACGACCTCGAGGTGGTCATTCGACGAGAGGCAGACCACCGGCGAACCATCCTACTTTAATTAAAAATTCCGGACAGTCAAATTCACAACCTTCGCAATCCTACTCGAACATACTACCCAAAACCGAATCGTCATCGGCTATAGAACCTGGCAGGCATTCGATTTCCGATCAAGTTAAATATGCGATCTTGGCACAACAATTGAAGGCGAACAAAATGGACGACAACGACACCGACGAGGAATTGATCATCGACGAGGATCCTACCGACAAAGAGATTCAAGAATCTCAAGAACAAGGAGAACGTTCTTCCACGAGTTTGTTGAGAGGACAATTGGAAGGTAACGAATCTAACAGAGACGCCGGAGTTAAGGAAGAAATATTAGAAAGAGATTCGTCCGACGTATTTCATAATGAACAGAACGAGGAACACAACGACGCCAATGAAAACGGCCGAACATCCAGGAATGAGCATATCCATGAGGTTAAAACGGAAGATACATCCGGAGATAACAATTCAAGGCACACCTTCAAAATGGATATCTGCAACGATAACGTTCAAGACAAACAGGAAGATAATAACGCCGACCTCGCTAGCGTTTCGGAATTATTGGACAATGCTTCACAACAGTATCAACACTTTCAACCGCAATATCTGAGCGACGAGGAGGGTTTGGTCGCTTCTACGAGCGACTTCAACAATTCCGGAAGCGAGGACAAATCCGACTCGGTGAATTCCGGCAATTTGAATAACGCCTCGTCCAAGAAGAAGAAAAAGAAAAAAAAGAAGAAGAAATCCGCATACTCGATGGCACCTAACAGAGTGATATGTCCTTATTGCGAACGGCCATTCCCTTGGTCTTCGTCCCTAAGACGTCATATCCTAACGCACACGGGCCAAAAGCCCTATCAATGTATATACTGTTCACTATTGTTCACGACCAAGTCCAATTGCGATCGGCACCTATTGAGAAAGCACAAAACGAATCCGAACAAAATACGACGGGTTAGAAACTCATCGTCGCCGGACAGTCAGGCGGTTAATACCAACAATACGTTCTCGATGAGAAATGTACCAGAGAGGCCGTACAAATGTAATCAGTGCCCGAGTTCGACCTTCTCGACTTTGGGAAATTTGAAGAAACATCGTTCGACGAAACACTCGCGCAAAACCAAATCGAGATCGGTATCGCCGTCGAGCGAGCCACAAAACAGTCCTGTGCAATCGTCGAAACAAAACGATCCTAGCGATTACGAGAGCCAATCGTCCAGCATCTCGGAGACAACGGAACAACGACAGACTGTATCGCCGGTGGAAACGCAAAAACCAAATTCCAATACATCGCCGTCCAACAACGAGCTATCAAGATCGCGAAGAACATCGCCAAGATCCTCGCCTGGGCCCAACGACGTACCGTTCAAATGTCACCTCTGCGATTGCGGATTCGCCGATCGTCACGATTGTTTGGAACACATCAAGACGAATCATAAGAAATCTTACGAGATGTTAGTCGCCAAAGGAGCCATGGATATGGATATCGATGGTTTGGAAGATCAGTCGGCACCTTTGCCACCACCGCCGCCCCAGCAACATCTTAGCGATGGGGAAGAAAGAAAAGGCCGATTCCCGGATTACAGCAATAGAAAAGTAAATACGATATATCTGTAGATACATGTGCATGTTCGTTTGTATATGTAATTATTATTCCGAAAACGAAACAAAAAAAAAAGAGAAAGAAAGATCTTCCATCCGAACCAAACGATAAAAAAATTCCTAATAAATATTGTAACGAATATTTTATCTATTTTCAACAGGTCGTCTGTGCCTTTTGCATTAGAAGATTCTGGTCGGCCGAGGATCTCCGTCGTCACATGAGAACACACACCGGCGAGAGACCATTCTCTTGCGACATATGCTTCCGACGATTCACTTTGAAGCACAGCATGCTACGTCATCGTAAGAAACACGAATCGGTTGACTCTACGATGTACGTTGGTACGAGCGGCGACGAAGAAAATTCACCAACTCAACCGCCAACGATAACACCGCGTACCCAACAACAACCACCTGTATTAATGGCAACAAACATCAACAATTCCAGAATCCAAGATAGGATCACGTCGTCTGTAGCAACAGGCGACGCTGCTCCCGGTGGTTACATGAGATTTAATACATTCGAAAAATTAACCACGTTTACCGGCAAATTGACGACAAATACCCAGCATAATGTCAATTCAGAATTATCCGAGAATACCGACAACGATTTGATCTCTAATCTTTTGGGCATACGCGATAAAAGTTTCATCGATAAGGTTCTCCAAGCATCACCGGACGATGCCGCTAAATTATTAGGCGTACAACGTAGTCACGAATAGAATCTACACTACGTCCGATAAAAACATGTGTGTACATATATATATACACACGTTTATATATATATATAACACAGACGCAAACGTCGAAGGAAAAAAAAAGAATTTTAAAATGGAGATCTCATTTTCTCGATCCGTTTAAAAATAGTACTTCTTTGTCTATGTCCGTTTTCTTTCACCTTTTTTTTCTTTTCTTTTCTTTTCTTTTGCTCTCGACTTTCGTCCATCGTTTCGCGTCTTAATATTTATTCACAATCGTGCCTTATATTAATATAATCGTTCTATCAATTTGAACACGCTCGACGAAAAAAAGGTGTACATTTTTTCTTTTTCTTTTTCCCAAATATAACAATGACACCCGACACAATTACGGTGATCATTTTTTTTCTCGAATATTGGTCGTACTGTAGACAAAACGCTGTTAATTCACTGGCGTGGCTTTGATGACATATTTTAATTTTAATTTATAATCAATGTCTATATATATATATATATTTAATAATTCAACTAGTTTTGACATTGTATATATGTATAGGTCTCGCGCGTTTTTAATTTTATCTAATTTATAATTAAAATATTTTAAGTGAAAAGTATAAAATACATTCGCTTATTCGAGTTGCATCATTCTAAAGGCGTAAAGAAGAAAAGGAAAATAAGAAAGAAAAAAATTTTTTAATTGTAAAAATTTCCATCTTTATCATCTCTTCTTATCCTTCCATGTTTGTTTCATTTTTGTTTTTATTTATTTATTTCTTTTTTGTTTCTTATTTTTTTTCCAATCTCCGATCGCGTATTTTTATTCCTATATATTGCATAAACATATCCTAAGCGCGCGCAGATTTCATTTTCAATTCGTGTATATGTGCACCGATACACGCAAAAGTGTATGTACGTTTCATGTTCTTGCAATGTGTATATATGTGAAAATTTCCTATATCTATGTATCTATATATATATATATATATATATATATATATATATATATATATATATATATATATATATATTTATATAGATATATAGATATAATGTGTGTACATTTTTTAGTATTAATTAGCTTTACTTATACGATATAGAATTATGATCCAATGAAATAAAAACCAAATATACCAATAAAAAATATTTAAATATTTATACTTTTCCTCGAGCATTCGTTAGATAAAATTAAAAAAAAAAAAAAAAAGAATAAAAAAGCTCGAATCGAACGTTAAATAGTGTCGGACATTTCTTAAACGTACTAATTAATTTATGTCGGTATGAGATATTCAGATTAACGAAGAAAAAGATAATAAAGAAATAAATAAAAAATAAAACGAAGTAATAAACATTGTAATAAGAATTAAAAGAGCCATATGTGTAAATATATATATATATATAAATTCCGATATGTAATTTAATGTTAATCATATATTTATATATATATAATATATATAATTATATATACATAATTATATGATAATTATTATATATAATTACATGATTATATACATATATATAATTTAAAAAAAAAGTCTCTATCAAAATATTCGTTTTAAATAACAACCGATCATAATTAATTTATTTTCCTGAGTTTAAACGATGGACAACTTTTCTTTCTTCTTTTTCAAAAATATGTATGTATATATATATATATATATGAAATTACTTTTTCATTCGATCAAATTTATTTTTACAATTTGAATTTATTTTAAAACGAAAAATGTGTCTGCATATATACATGCATCGAGAGTATACAATTTAGTTATTTATTATAAATACAATCCCTGATGTTGTCAATTTGTTTTTTTTTATTACTATGAATGTTCTGTAAATAATAACAAAAATCTCTGAATAGACAAACTTTTATAAGATATAAATGGATCTCACTTCGAGTAAAATTCCAGATTTGTCACGTCTTTCTTACGTATATTAATATAAATATTACTGAATCAAACTTATCACTAAAATAAGACAGAAAACAAAAGAAGGAAGAAATTCGACCGAATGAAAAATAAAAGGAAATATATATATATATATATATATATATATATATATATATATATATATATATATATAAAGCTACAGATCACGTGGGAATTTAGGTAAATGTGAAAGATGTCATTGTATATATCTTGACGGTTTATAGACCGTATTTGTAAATTATCAAACATTTATATTATAATATATTAATTTGGCATGCTTTTCTTATGCGACTTTCAATTGAAAACAGACATCGAGTAATATTTTGAAATTGGGTCTATATAGAAAAAGAAAGATAGAAAAAACATAAATGTTTCCTCGATAACCATAACAACAGAGTTAATTAAATTAAACAAAAAAAAGAAAACTTATGAATACATTATTATACACAACACACATGTGTGATTACTTTATATTTGATCGCATAAGAAAATTAATGTATATAGATAGCTCAATTTATTTCACTTGTAGAAATAATATTATATATATATATATATATATATATATATATATATATATATAATATTTTTTATTATTATATCATAACATAATTATGCGTATATAATATATACATATATACATATATATATATATATATGTATATATTATATTATAAACATATTAATAAAATATCATACAAAGAAGCTACAAAGTGATTACGTTTTTCTGTCTATGAAAAAGGAAAACGATATTTACATAGAATTTTACCAAATATTTACGAATTAGTTGAACATTCTTTACCAAGTCCACTTCTCTAGGCTTAAGTAGATACAATGGATGGATGAACCAAATGGAAGAGAAACGAATCCTATTCCTTCTTATTTTCTCCTTTTTCTTTCTCCGTAAGTATCCACAATTTGTGTGCGTGTTTCCTCTCAATATCAATCTCTGTAGATCCTTTTCATCAGTCTCTTCTATCTGCCTTTCTATATATATATATAAATACATACATACATACATATATACATATATATGTATATATGTATATATATATATATATAGATACACACATACAATATATCATTAATATCGATAATTCAATCTTAAATTTGTAGTATTTATTCTTTTATAATAGGAACAACGTCTACGATTAATGCGCGCGATTTATCAATGTTAAATCGGGATAACGATGCGTATACTGTAAGAATATTTTTTTCGTCTTTGATCTCGTTTTGACACATGCATATTAATTGTATCGATGAAATATTATATTATATAACACGCGCGAATATAATATTAATAAGTATGTAAACTATAAGGAAATATATTTATCGAAGCAATTCCAACGAGTTAATTTATTTATTTGTCATCATTCTTATTTCTTTTTCTTTTACTTTTTATCATTCTTTTTTTAATTTCATTCATTCTTTAAATTTATTATTAATTATTATTATTATTATCATTATTATTATTATTATTTAGTGTGTGGATCAATAGGGGGAATACGGAGCGTATTAATTTTTGTACAGGAAGGTTTATCACTAACTCGTTTGGATTTAAACGACAGTTGTAAGTAGTTATGACAGCTTTATTTTATTATCGACATGACGATAATTTGATCAGTAATGTATATCGATTGAAAAATGAAAAGCAAATGGTCGCTATTTACATAAAAATATTACAAGATTTTCGTTACTTGCGGTGCACGGTATTAAAATCATGCCGTCAAGCGTGAGATTTAAAATTTTATCCTTTTCTTTTCATCTCTTTTATTTTCTTTTATTCTCTTTCATTTATTCTTTATATTTCATCATTATTATTATTATTATTATTATGTTTATGATTATTATTAATATTATTATTATTGTTATTATTTTTTTTTATTTTCTCTTGATTTCATCTTTTACCTATCGCCGATAAAACGCGAGACTTTTTTTTCGTTACTCGTCTCACATTTTCAAGATTTCTACTTCCAGATTTTTTGAAAAGATGCAAAAAGTTTACTCGCTTATATGCACAACCTTATCGTTTTTTTCTTTTCTTTCTTTTTTTTTTTAATGTAAATTATGCTTCTAGTATACAACACGTATAGAGTAAAAATAGAGAGAGAGAGAGAGAGAGAGAGAGAAAGAGAGAGAGAGAGAGAGAGAGAGAGATTGAGAATGAGAATGAGTGAGAGAGTGACAGATAGTATAGTACACTATGAGAAAAAAATGGTTACTAACAATATTTGCTTAAACGCGTAAATAGATGTAAAAGCTGACAAGATAACAATTCATTGAAAATGGAAGAAAATGAATTCGAAGATCCACGATCGTATATATTTACAATTTGGAAAGCACTCGCATTATTATTGGTTCGTAAAAAATGATTTTTCTTTTCCTCTTCTTTTTCTTGTCCTTGTTTTTTTTTCTCTTTTTTTTTCTTTTTTTTTCCATATAAATTAAAAACTCATTTTGAAAAGATCCCTTATACAAATAAATCAGAAGCTCTGTTAGACAGTCTCCGCATACAATGAACATCCATTCTATGAGCACTCGTAAATACTGTTTGCGTACACAGAGGATTAATACAAATATTAAAACGCGTTAATAATCGGCTACTAAATCACGCTACTACACCGTTTCAGCCAGTTTTATGTCGGCATTATTAAGCTGCGATACATTGTCTACCGAATAAGTACAAGATCCAACGTCCCCGATATCCTTCTCAACTTTAACAGCATTAAGTAGCATACTGTCATCTTGCTTGTGCATCTCTTGGATCCTATCTACATCGTTCTCCATCTTAATCTCTTGTTTCATAGTAAATGCCTGCTTTCTCGTCTTCGTCTCTCGTTTTGGGTCAGGCTTTTCTCTCTCGTACATAAACGTTTTTCGTTTTCTTCTCATAGGTTTGCATACTTTTTTGTATAAAACGTTCATCTCCTTTATTCTGCTCGTTGGTATAGTCCAATCCATTTCCTTGCATGTAGTGTCAGGATTACGCGTTGGATCCATGCTGGTATCATATACCGGTATTTCTAATCCCAACTTCTTCATAACACTGACTATAATCTCATCGACATTTCCATTAATGATTAGGTCAGCTTTCTTGTCCTAAAAGTATATAATTTTAACAGTGTTTTTATTTCTTCCTTTTTTGTTTTGTTTTGTATTTTTTATTTATTTTTTATTTATTTATTTATTTATTTAATATTATTTTTTTTTATTTTGCAACAATCATATACATGTCAATTATATCTTTTATAATGTTATTTTACATGTTTGGTGGGCTGCAAATTGCATATAACAAGTCTCCCTCCGTATTTTTTAGTATACAATGGAAGATTCCCACTTGGAATTATTTGCAAAGTAGTTCCCAAGCAAATACTCAAGTCAGCAACGCTATCAACATGAGATATGATATATTTGTTTGTATAAATTTGTTTTCTGTGAATACATAAGATATATATATATATTTATATATATATATATATATATATATATATATATACACATATACATATATATATATAAAGTTATCTCTTTTTTTTTCATGTATCAATGAAATACCTGGAATGCAAATCTGACAACGTCAAGTCACTATCCGGTAAATTGTGTTCCCAATCGAGGATAGTATCGTGCATACGACCACGACATGGACGACCACCTATCTGTTCAGATCTGCATACCGTATCCAAAGATTTCTTACCAACGCTCTTGCTTGCAAAGTTACGGATGAACTGCCTGTAAGCAGATACCACTAGTGTACACAATTGTAAACGACTTAAAATTCGACGGCTTTTTTTTTGTTCGTTTTACAAACTTTCCACATTTATCGCATTGTTCGGTGAACATATTGCCGTGTAGTTCTGCAAGATGTTGTCTCTGTATACCAGATTTAAGATGCAATCCGTCAATATTCTGGCTAATCACAAATTTAATTTTTTCTGAAAAGAGAGAAATATAAAAATAACGACGTAAAGTCGTCCTTTTAAACCAACCTCCGATTTTTCTCGTCGAACCATCTCGTATCATTCTACTTACTGCAGTCGATTAATTTTTTTAATGCCATATGCGTTCTTGTCGGTATTGCATCGTCAAAAGAAATATTCATTGAAGGCCTTAAACCTTTTTGCTCCAACGTCCATACCCCGTTTGTTCCTCTGATAAAGAAAGAACATGAAGTATACAAAGTATAATATACTTTAATCGATAAGAAATACAAAAGAGATTATGCATACCTAAAGTTCAAAACTTACCTTAAAAACAAAATAATACAAACAATAAAACATTCTTCCTCTGTTGATTATATATATATATACATACATACATATATATTTATTGATTCAATAAGTATACTTAGGCATTATCTTATAAAATAATCAATAAAAGAATTATAACATGAAAATAAAATCAATTGACAATTCTCTAACCGTCGCTAATATCTTTCCATCTCCCCCTCTCGCCAATTTACTTATGCGCAAATATAATAATTTTGACAAGATACACACACACACATATATATATATATTCCATATACATATTTTTTCCTTCTTACAAATATCTTGCTATTCTTTAAACGTATCAGATCAACAAGGATGAAATTTGTAATTGATAATGCCTAATTCCCCTTTTTCCTACAAATTTCATTATTGACGACCTAATGTATATGTGTAACATACATACATTCCCCCCTCCATCGATATAACATGTCCCGCTTTATTTTTTCGACAATAATAATTATTCCTTTCGTGGTTTTGCAAAAGAAAAAAAAAAAGAAAAACAGAAAAAAAAAAAACAAAAATCATACGATGCTAAAAGTTCTGTCGAGCGCGAATATATACCCGTGATACTTTTTGTTTTGTTTTGTTTTCATTTTCTCTCTCTACCTCACTCTTCCTTTTTTCTCCCACCTCTCTCTCTCTCTCTCTCTGTCTCTCTCTTTCTCTCTCTACCACACACACTACCACTCTCTCTCTCTCTCTCTCTCTCTCTCTCTCTGTCTCACTGTCTCAAGGCAGTCGCATTTACAAAGAGCGCGACAACGACATTAGAACGCATCGGAGTTGCTATCCGCCTTAACCCCATAAACTGGAGGGGAGGGAGGGGCCACGAAAGAACTAGAAGAAAATAAGGAGAGAAAAAAGGGGGGGAGGGGCAAAACAAACAAATAAATAAATAAATAAACAAACAAACAAACAAATAAATAATCACCGAAAATCTGGAATGCCTGCGGCTGTGCTGATTCCTGCACCGGTGTGAACGACGACATGTCGCGCGCCTTGAATCCATTCCGCCAATAGGCCACACTTTATGCGAAGGGTTTCCGCGGTATCGTATCTCTGAAAGGGAATCCTACGTGTGAAGATCGCAGAGTATTGCACTCTGGTATCTGATAGATACATACCTATATACATATATATATACGTACATATATACGTATCATACATATATATATATATATACATATATATATATACAAACGTATATGTGTACATAATGTAACACATAACTATGAATCTCTCTCCCCCGCTCTGCCACCACAACCCACCGTCACTATCCCGAGGAAGGATTTTAAAAGAAAAAAAAAAGAAAGAAAGAAAGAAAGAAAGACAAAGAGAGAGAGAGAGAAAGAGAGAGAAGGAAGAAAAAAAGAAACAAAAGAGGAGGATGAGGAGGTGGTGGAGGAGGAGGAGGAGGAGGAGTAAGAAAAGAATAAGGGGGGGG
The DNA here is from genome assembly GCA_911387685.1 of Dolichovespula media. Taxonomy (NCBI): domain Eukaryota; kingdom Metazoa; phylum Arthropoda; class Insecta; order Hymenoptera; family Vespidae; genus Dolichovespula; species Dolichovespula media. The sequence goes on along the minus strand of OU426851.1, from coordinate 8,326,341 downwards.
AAGAAGAAGAGGGAAAACGAAAAAGAAAAGAATCGGTAAAAAAGAGAAATTCTTGAAAAATATATAGATTCTCACCTCCTCTAAACCCAGGATCCCTTTGTTTTCGTAAGGCGACAGTCCGTCCGCGTAACTGCATGACATTTTGCGAATTTAATACCACTGTAAATTGGAATAAACAGGATTAAAAGGCTCTATAAACGGATCGACGCTATCTTTAAGATCGAAAAACGACCATTTTGATGATGAATTTGTCGTATAACTCGCGCCTATAACCGTCGCTACGTAAACACGATTTTTAAGTTAATGACCGCGCTATGTTATGTTTATACGCTACGAATGACGATAAGTGATAGGAAACTCGAGATCCGCTGAGAACGCATTCTGTTTTATAGACTGCACTGTACGCAATGAAATGGCACTTGAACAGAAAGAAGATAATAAACCCTTTGGGAGCATGCGCTTTAACGGCATTCGTCGCTCTTCGCTCCCGTATACGCCTAAACTTCTCCCACATATTCGATAAGCGTAGGATATTATCTGCGCCATCTTTTGTGGACGCCAACGAAACTCGCAAATACCCGGGATATTCAAATATACCCTACGTTATTCCCATGGACAAAAAGCTTTTCGTTTATCACGTACTACACATAATATATATATATACATACATATATATATATATATATATATATATATATATATATATATATATGTATATAAATCGTGTTAATATTTATCTCTTTTTATATGTATATATCTATATCCGATAACGAGTTTATCGTTTCTTTTTGTTTTCATTATTATGTCAATTCATTAAGTCAACAGATAACAACGATTGACGTAACTGTGATATATAATGTTATACGGTGATATCTGTTAATAATGAAAATGTTCTATCTTTTATTCTATAAAATAAGATAAACAAAAATATTCACACGCACGCGCGCACAAGCACATATAAATGTATGTGCGTATATATATACATATATATGTAACTATGATTATTGGACTAGGATACAGGTTGATACAAAAATTAAGTTGAAGATCGTTATATACATTTTCCAATCACATACTTTGCATTTGTTCGGTTTTTTTCGTTCGTTCACTCATTCTTTCCCTTTTTTACTCGATCTATTATTTCGCCGTTAAAAACGGTGGGGGGGGGGTACGAATTTTTTCATTGGCTTTATATATTTATTTCTTTTTTTTCGTGAAAGTAACAGGCGCCAGATAGATAGATAGATAGATAGATAGATAGATAAACAGACAGATAAATAAATAGATAAATAGATAAATAGATGGATAGATAATTCTCCAAGTAGTTCATGACTCATCCGCCGGAACGAAGGTTTCCTCCCAGTTACGTCCGCGAGAGCACACTTCGTTCCTCCTATCCAATCTCTCATGTGTCGTTGGACGAAAAGTGTGAGAGTCGCGAGTATGCGTGGTTAAACAAATATAAACAAACAAATAATTAAGATAGTACGGTAAAGTAAAGATGAGGGGTGTAAGGAAGAAAAAGAAATTATCATAATCGACGAGTGTGGATGATAATAATTTGAACACGTAACGTTCCCACTATAAGCCCTAATCGGCGCTATACACGAGGAGCTAGCACCAATAACGCGACTCGATATTTTTATTTTTTTTTTTAATCATTCCATTTTTTTCTTTTCTTTTTTTTTAATCTTAATTTTAATTTCACCCTCGCTCGGCCCCTTCGCTTCCTTCGTCGCTCGTTGCTTACCTCCTTTTCGTACCCTTCCCTCCGTACCCCCGCGTACCCTCGCACTCCATCCCCGTCCCTCCCTCCCATCCCCCCCGACCGACCGCCTGACTGACCGACCGACCGCTCGACCGACCGCCCGACCGACCGCCTGTCCGTGACTTCACACCGATCAGTGAAAATAACTTTTCGAGAGAAATGTGTTTGTATATACTTAACCGTACTCTCCCCCGATCACCGTCGCGTCACGAAATGCATCATTAATGATATAACCTTCAAAATATTTCGAGGACCAAGTTTTATCGGTCCTATCGTAATCGATCGTGTTATCTTGTATAAATAAAGATAGAACGACGAAAAAGGGAGGAGAGAGAGAGAGAGAGAGAGAGAGAGAAAAGGGAAAAAAGGAAACGAGATAAGGAGAAAAAGAGGAGTACGTATATATCATCGTTTCGCTGATATCAGAAGATATACCGCCTCACGTAAGTTGACAATTATTTTTCTCTTGTTTCTCGCTTTTCTTTTTCTCTCTCTCTCTCTCTCTCTCTCTATCTATCTTTCTTCATTCTTCTCTCTCTCTCACTCGCTCACTCACTCACTCTTTCTCCCATTCATACTCTCTCTCTCTCTCTCTCTCTCTCTCTCTCTCTCTCTCTCGCTCGCTCTCTTTCTTTCTTTTCTTTTCTTTCTTTCTTTCATTGAGCTTCGATACTATTATTGTTACTTTACAACCTTCACATTTGATCTTCTCAGCCTATATGCACTTTTAGCGCATATATATAATTAAGTCCGTCTCTCATTTCTCGACGATAAACACACACGCACACAAATTATTTGACAATACCCACGAAATATTTATATTTCGATCTAATGACATCAGAATGAAAAATATCAGACGTTTATATTATGAATGGAAACGTGGGAAGGGATCCTTCTTTTTCTTTTTTCTCTTTTTTTTTTTTTGAATTTAATTAATAAAATAGATAAAAAAAAAAGAAAATAGCAATAAAGAAAGGAAAAAAAAATTGAAAAAGAGAAAGAGAAGATACGTGTTATATCGCACAAATACGTGTGTGTTTCTTTAGCTCGTTCCTATAAGCCTCTGACTAGTTATATTATTTATTTCGAAATTTTACGAGTTATATAGGCATCGTCGTGTCTTTACATTATAACATCGAACAGACAAGACATCGATGTGGCTAAAAATAAGTTTCAAAAGATAAGCGGAAAGTGTCCGTTTGTTCCGGGTGGAAACGTTCGTAATATTTTTAATAGAAATGTTATTTAAATTAATGTACGCACGTACGCATACGCGCGCGCGACACACGACGCACGCTACACGCACACACGCAACACACAGTTCAATTATTATATCTTTATTATGTAAAGAGAATGTTAGAATTATTTGGATTGTTTAGATTTAAAAAGAAAGAAGAAAGAAAAAACTACTTTACGCGAGCGAAGCAACGAAGTAAAACGCGGTACAATTTAAAATTTACGTAATTTCGCCAAATATTTCTTATTTAATTAATTCGATGATATTTACGCGAAGGAAAGTTATATAACGCTTGATTCCGTAGTTTAAGTTGTTAATAACTACGATCCGTTATGAACGTAGAAATGTTTATCGCTAGCGTATACTTGTTATCGCTATCGCCTTTAGTAAGATATACATCGGTAATAATACGTAGTTTCCAATTAGTATTTTCGAACATAATATTATAAAAATGTAAAGAATAATATTTACGTTTAGTAAGTATTTATAGACTAAAAAAATAATTATATAAAATAGTATTATTGGTGTGTGTGTGTGTGTGTGTGTGTGTGTGTGTGTACATATAAATATATATATATATATATATATATATATATATATATATATATATATATATATATATATACACATATAAATATATATATATATATAAACATCATACATGCATACATACATATATACATACATACATACATACATACACACATAAATTATTGTTATAATCGATAAGTATATTAAGTACGATGGGTAAATAATATTTAAAAGGACCATATAATTATTATGTTTCAGGCTGAATGTAATATATATGATGAAAGGGCGTCATTAGCATGCTGGAAAAGCGGCGGCTTCATACTCCTGGTTCGCCGCCATGCACCCTGATCTTTGTGATTGCTTTGGCACTTACAGGGTGCATCTCTTTTTGGTTTCATATAGAGAATTCTGGATCACTAACTCCCTACTCAAGCAGTACATCGGCAACAAGATATCTACTTATTCTACCTGGAAATCTAACGCAGCTCTCTCAACCTTACTCGTTGAACCAGCTTCCGTCCGATGACAAATCCACTTTGATTGATATAAAGGATTTCAAATTTACCATAAATCATAATCCTTGTAACAGGACACAACCATTGTTGCTTTTGTTGATCCACTCGGCGCCAGCAAATTTTCCTAAAAGAAACGTCGTGCGGGAAACATGGGGACAGAAATCGTCAGACTTGATATTGTTGTTTCTTGTTGGACTTTCAGAAGAATATCAAGAAAAATTAGAAGAAGAAAATAGAAAATATAATGACTTAATACAAGGAAATTTTCTTGATGCCTACAGAAACATGACCTATAAGCATGTTATGGCATTGAAGTGGGCTACATATCATTGCCCAAGTAAACAATATTAAACATTATTATATACGTTTACATATAAATAATTTTTCAAATTATTAATATATTTTAATGTTTCTCAGGTGCCAAATATATATTAAAGTTAGACGATGATGTTTTTGTTCATATGCCTGCTATGCTGGACTTTATAACGCATGATCTCTCACCACTGGGTGCTAGACGTTTGATTCTATGCGATCTTCAATCAATGGCCGTAGTTAAAAGATCTTGGCGATCAAAATGGAGAGTTTCTCCGCAAGAGTATCCTGGTAGACTTTATCCGGCTTATTGTGCTGGATGGGCTATTTTATATTCTCCTGACGTTGTATTTATTTTGTATCGTGAAGCTCAAAAAGAATCATATTTCTGGATCGACGATGTTCATATTACTGGTATTTTAGCAAAAAAACTAAACATTACACAATCTTCTTTAGATTCTTTGGTGCTTACGGTTGAGAATATGCAGGAGTTATTACAAAATTCGTATGTTCAAAGAGACTTTTTATTTGGACCACCTAATTTAACGGAGAATGAGATAAGAGCCTTATATAGTTTGATTAATAGTAAGTCACGGCTTACCAATGAAAGCCTACTCAATTAACACTTGATACAAATTTTTCTTTTATTGAATGTCACGATTGATTACATTGCCCAACAAAAAACATACCAGAAAATAACACAGGCATACGGAGAGTATGCACTATCAAGGACACAAGTGTTCAGATGGCATTATGCATTTTCAGAAGACTGAAAATGTGCGAAAGACGAATTATTTATGAACAATGTACAAAGAGTCTCGACAGATACAACCTTCAATACTGTTACAAAAAGTAAGAGGAGAGTCTTTGATGATGTATAATCTCCGAAGGGAACTAATTTGAAGGTAATAATGTGGTTTTGTAAATTCCTTTCAAATATAGAGTTTTCTAGTAACAGTCTCACTACTTTTCTACCATACCTCGTATAAAGTTCTAATATTGTGAAACTGATGATATTTTTGAAATCGGCGTCTTAAATATACTCAAGAATAGGTTTAACATTTTAGTCATTATAATGTGCGTTGGGCATTGTTATTGATAAAGAAGCATAATTTATAATAAATGTTTATTTGCACAATGTAAAGAAGTCATAATGACAAGATATTTTATATGTGGTTTTTATGTCTTTCCATTTATTTACGACATAGGTACAAGAATTGTTAAGTACGCTTGTCAAAGACTTTTAATCAATACAAAGAAAAGACAGCGGATATTGTGAATTTTTTAAAGTGCTGTCTACTTTTTTTAGATCGCATTTACAAAAAATGTAGGTATATTAAAAAAAAAAAGAAGAGAAAAGATATTGAAGACAAAAAAAAATAATAAAAATAAAAAACAAATTTAGGATATTATATTGTTAATCATAAATATAAAATTGTTATGTAGAACCAAGTACAACCCCGAATCAAGGGTCCATTTCTAATTAAATTTGAGATTTGAAATGTCTGTTTCTAATTGTTAGTATTTTCAATGTGAACAAAGAAATGCTATTCTTTGATATTTTGCGTTTAACATTGTAGATGCATACTATACATATATATAGGATATCATTGAAATATTATTGTATGTTGAATAATTACATACATAACTTTTTTCAGAGCATTTAACTACATATTTATTTATTTTGAGAAAATTTAAAAATGTTTCTGCTTAATGTGTAAAATATACTCAGTAAAAAGGTTTTCTCTTCAAAAATATGATTTATTTATGAGAAAGAGAGTAGGAGAGGGAGAGAGAGAGAGAGAGAGAGAGAGAGAAAACCTTTCTAATAATTAGTAAAAATACTTGTAATTTCTGCAAGTGAATGGAATACTCTAAATAGCACTCTTGAATAGCCAAAAGTAGGACCAATGTATAAAGCAAACTGTGTACAAGTTTCATGTGATTTAAACTACAAATTTCAGCTCGTTCTGATCTTGGTTACCTGGAATAACTATACGCAAAAACAAATATTACATTAAATCCGAAATAACCTGCACGTATATTAATTATAAAATAACCTGATGTGTATTTTCTGTATTTCTTTTTTATACGGATAATAGATGATCGATGTTGTATTATATTTATTTCCATAATGGAGAAAGAGAGAAAGAGAGAGAGAGAGAGAGAGAGAATGTTGCTGTATTACTCAAATGTACTTACATAGCCTAATTACAGTATACTATTCAATGTGAAGTATACGTTCTAATGCAAATTCTCTTATAATTTCAATAAATATGAATCATTTCAATCGTTCCTACTTATTATCCATTGTAATGACGTACCAATTATTATATTATTTCCAGATAAGTAGACATTCGTACAATAAATACGCGCATGTAAATTACAAAATGATAAATCATCGGTTTATAAATATTAATAAAAATTTATGGTTTATTAAAAATGTTAAAATGTGCAACGAACAATAGCATAACAAATTTTAACGATAACGAATAGTGAGATCAAATTAATTAATACATCACAGATCATTTGGCAACGCAAAGTTTTGACGATAATTTCTAGCGATATTAGACGTTTATAAATTTTACTTTGACGTTCCAAAAATATGTTCAATTATATGTTATCGCGGTTAATTGAAATAGCCAATCAATTTACGAGCATCCTGACACCTTCCTACCCTTCAGCCCTTTCATTTTCGCGCCATAAAGGCAGCCATTGTAATATCGTTCCGAAGTGTCTCGTCATTTTTTTTTACCTTGTTTAATTTCTCATTAATTAGCTGTAACTTTACGAATCTTACATAACAATAACGTAAATGAGATATAATTATTATTATGAGATGTATAATTTAATTTTCTTCGTATGTAATACTATTTATATTTACATATTTAATCGTATCTTATTCTCGTATCAATAATAAAACTTATTTAATAAAAGTCGTATCGCTATGATGCGTTTGTTAAGCTACTCTACATATTTATAAATACATCTAAATATACACGTGTGTTGCTTGCGTGCGTGCGTGCGTGCGTGCACGTATTTAATTAAAAAAATTATTTTCAAATCGTTTGCATTAGAATATAAATAAAATATATGATTTTCATTTAAATAATTAAAACAGATGGACGAGATCCTTTTATAATCTTGTTTTAATAAAAAATTAATACACAATTTCAAGATCGTGACGATACGACGAAACAAAAGGAGAGATTCTTCTTCTTAATTTTTATACGTACATGCACGTATAATTGTGTACGTGTATATATAGATATATATATATATATTTTTTTTAGATACATAGCAACAAAGAGTTGTAACAGGTAAAAGATCAGTTTAAAAATTGTACGCATTTTTACTTAACAGATCCTCACTAGGTGTCGCTTTCAGCTGACCGCTATATTGATCAAGTTAGATTTTATAAGGACGCACGTTGATAAGATCTTTCGTATTTGCTAGTTCCGCGAAAAGTTTTTTGCGATTATAACATTTGTTGTGACAGATTTTGGCAATAAGCAGTTTCATTCGGTCACCGTCGTAATTGTTCGCCTATGACGTCATTTGTGCATTACACAAGCGTCATCGCTTAGTCTGTTTTGTGGAAAATTTTTATAGGATCCGTGGTGTGGTGGAATAGAATCGAGTCGTCTGTATTATCTTTTTTTTGTTGTGTGCGTGTGTTTTTTTTTGGTTAAACACAGGTGCAAAAGTAATTTCGTACTGTGCGCATATTTTTTTTTCTTCCTACCTGTGAAAGTTACGCGATAGTGTTTTCACTCGCGGCCAAGTCACTTTCGGTGTTAAGCAAAGTAACACGGAGTGTTATTTATCTCCCATCATACATCATTGCACTAAATCCGTATTTATTATGGAGCGACAGTAACATATTTCTGTAAGCACATTGTTAGATTTTTCAAGGTACTTCTTGCCTTTCTTGATGTTATTTCGTCGTGTTAATAGCAATGACAAATAGAATTTGCTTTAATTTTTTTTTTTTTTTCTTCATTGGTAATATATCATATAGTATATACCAAGCCACATCAGGGTTATTGAAATTTGGATTATTCAAATACAATCTTATTATCTTTCATTTGCTGATTCTTGTTTTTGACTTTTTGTTTTTTTTTCCTTCTTATTACGTTATTACTTATTGAAAAATATACGAGATCTATGTTACCTGTATAATACTTGAGCGCTAACAAATTGTATGTTTTTTTCTTTCAGTAAAGTATAAAAAAAAAGGTGCTACAAGTTTATATCAAGATGTCCATGCAACAATTTTGTTTGCGATGGAATAATCATCAACCAAATTTCATTTCTGTATTCTCAAATTTATTAAATAATGAAACATTAGTGGACGTCACATTGGCTGCCGAAGGCAGGCATCTTCAAGCACATAAAGTTGTACTATCGGCATGTAGTACATATTTCCAATCGTTATTCACAGTTAATCCATGCCAACATCCGATCGTTATACTCAAAGATGTTAAATTCTCTGATCTTAAAATCATGGTAGATTTTATGTATTATGGCGAAGTTAATATCTCTCAAGATCAATTACCATCAATTATTAAAGTACGTATGGACGATTATAAAATGTTTAATGTTTCTTAATGTATTAAGATATTGTTTCGTTGTTTCTTAACAGACAGCAGAAAGCTTGAAGATAAAAGGTCTTGCAGAAATGCATACAGCTTCATTAACTAAATGGCCAAGTAGTAGTAGCGAACAAGGAGCTGCAGATCGTGGGGAATCATGTTCTCCCAGTCCATCTCCTCTCTCTCCATCATTCAGACGTAAGAGATTGAGAAAAACATCAACAGGATCAACATCTGGATCTGGAGATAAAACCGAAGAAATTAATGAGATTACATTGGTTGCTACTAATGTTGTAAAACCTGAACCATTGATTGTATCCCAAGAAAGCGGCGAAAATGTAAGGCGACCAGTAAACACAAGCACGGAATCACAAGGGAGTATTGATGAAGATCAGATATCAATAGTGAGCGTTTTTGCATAAAACACAAAAAAAACATATTTTAAAAAATATATAGAGCAAATGATTCTAATAGATCTTTATTATAGATGAGTAATATGGAAAGTAGTTCTACAACAATGCCGGCACAAAGCGATACTACAATACAAAATGTGAATCAACCATCGAGTGGAAACGTAGCACAAAGTTCTGTTTCTTCACAACCACCAGCACATCAAGGTAAGCTATTTTTTTTTTTTATAATAAGTTAATATTTCTTAAATATACTGAATATTTCAGGTTAGTATTAATGATCGATGTAGATATTTTATTTAGATAGAATAGAGATAGGTGCAAGAAGGAAAGTTCAGTTATATTGAGAATATTCTATATTTCTTCATTTATTTATATATAATGCATGATTTATTATTATTATAATATAATCAATGATCACTATCTAAGTCTAATTATTCATTGAATTTTAAATTTAGTATATTTTCTTATCTGAGAGTAGCAAAGAAAAATTAATAAGGTTATTGAGATTCTTTCTTTTACATAAAATAATAAAAGGAAGGTACAAAGATGTGTGATGATTAGATCTTGAAAAATTACTTTGATCAAGAAAACATGAAATACAATACTAACAAATAATTTCTGCTGAATGTACATAGGGACTACTATTCTTTATACAATTCTTTAAATCTAACTATATTTGCATGCTAATAAATCGGGGAAAACGCATGGGAAAAATATGATAATCGGAATTTTGTAAAAATAATTTTGCACATTAAATATTTTGTTAACGTATGAAACTATTGATACATATTATAACTATTGTCATTATATTTATTGTTATTATTATATGCAAACCAAAAGTATATAGGCAAATATAGTAAAATCTTGTTAGCTATAATTAAACGTAAGATTTTCAGATTTAGTTTAATATATGATCGTACTTGTACATATATAGAGTCATATACATATACGCAGAGATATGTATATGTATTACATATATTGTTAATTTTTTATACGATTAATTTACTACAATAATTATATGTAATAAATCGATAAGTAAGTTAACTTGAAGGTTGCATGTTGCTTGTAAATTAAGTAAATAATTTGATAACTTTTAATCTAGCGATGCATATTGGTTGTGATGGGTATTATAAAAACTGCATGTGTTAATAAGTACTATTGATACACATTATATGCTGGCACAGATGCGTTTAAATGTATTGCACAAAGAAAATCAACAGGCGTTTGACATGATAATAGAGCGAAAGTAAAGGAACAAAGATATAGAAATGATAATAAATTAAATTGCCTCACTCTCATTAAAATACTCTTCTCACCATGGTACACAGATACATAGCACACAATGTATATTTCGTGAAAGGACAGCAAATTGGGCCTTTGACATTGTTGAATGTGTATGTGTGCCTTGTTCTGTCCTATAATAAATAGTCATACACTTTTATATGATATTAAACGATGATGTGCTTAAAAATGTATCTGTGCCATGCCATAATATCATTTATAATATTTTCACATACATATTATTTTCTATGTACATTTCTCAAATATTTGTTATTCTTTTTCTTGCTTACAGCTTAGCATATTTTCAGTTATTATATTGGGAGGAAATGACTTATTTTATTTGACAAAATTATTAATCCGATTTTATTATACATCTATTTAAGATATAAGAAGTTTTTTCTTTTTTTTTTTTTTATTTCAAACTGAACTCTATCTTTATTATTATCTTAATAGAACTCTAACATTCACTTAATGCATTTTACATATATAGCCGTCACATATGTCGTTCTAAAACATATATTAGAATATATGTCAAAGGAATTGCAGTACAAGATACCAAATGAAAGATCTAAATGATATAACATTAGATTAGCTCGATTGAATTATATATTGTAGAGTTATTAGAACATATATATATACACATATACGCACATATATATATATATATATATATATATATATAATATATGTGTGTGTATGTGTGTGTATGTATGTATGTATGTATGTATGTATGTATGTGTATATATATATATAAATATATATGTATATATATATATATATATATATATATATATATATATATATATATACATATAATTTTTACCTTATATACATATATTTAATTTATTATTATTTTCGAACGATACACTTTTATCTCGGGATAATATTTTCCTGTGCTCTGACCAAAGATACATCGGTCTGTTCTACAGGATTACAATGGACTATTATGGAGCACACATATCCACGTTTCGCTCTGTCCTCGTGTCAAACGAATCTGTCGATCCAAGCGTCATCAGCGTTTACAACGCCTGAAATAACAACTTCTTCGACGATCAGCGATCAGTACTCTGGTACCAGCACCACTGGTTCCAGTTGTGCCCTGACGAGTTATCCCAATTCCTCGTCGCATGGGGGGACCTCATCGTTACAGCATACATCAGCATCAAGTGCTCCACCGCCATCCTCAACACAGTGTCCGAGTAACTGCCAAAGTCCCTGTGCCAGTCCCCAAACGGCGATCAAAAGAAAAAGATCTACAAATCCACAAGCTGATGAGAACTTTATTAGAGCTCTCGATGCAGTGCGATACGGTGGTATAGGCTTTTGTAAAGCTGCCAGAATGTTCGGTGTAAATAATCGAACGCTTTGGCTCGAGTACAAGAAACGTGGTTATCCCAATAATCGACCTAGTTTAAAGTCAAGAGTGAAACAAGAAGTTAATTCTTCGCCACCGCCTGCTGCACAATCGGCCCAACCTGTAAATTCGCAAAGTCCAACGCCAATGGGGCCGCCTTCGACTCCACACAGTACACACAATACCCACAGCACTCATACTATGTTAACCACCCATAGTCCTCATACCATGTTAAGCGGTTATATAGATAGTAGGCATACGGACTATGCACTTCCGAGTACTACTATGCCAATTAATTTACACGGGGTTAATTATAATGCTATGTGAGCTGAATCACGAACGGAAAATTATTTGTATGTATAGAGGAGCTTTTTTGAGAGGTATTAGAATTCGTGTGACGTTGTAAAGTTGGATTTTTAAGTAACGGAATTTATTTATCGATTTACAAAGAGCTCCACATAATGCTATAATCGAAAAAAGAGGAAGGAGGAGAAAGATGAGGAGAAAAGAAAACAAAACAAAAAGATAACAAAGGAAAGGAAAAATAAGGAAAAAGAAAAACTATAAGACGCAATTTCTATGAGCAACGGTTCGCGTCACATATTCGTATACTCGAAATAATTGGATTTTTGCCTATGGATGGTTTAATCCAATACTTTGTATACACAAAAGATTTTTATATTGTCAGGCCTCTAATGAAATTTTACTAATTGGCTGATTACATTTCTCCCTCGAGAGATTGGAAAATTTGTAAATTGAATAATTTATTACTTTTAATTAATTCATTAAAATTAGTGTTGCTTTGATAGTAATGTGATATACATAAAAGAAAAGAAAAAAAGAAAAGAAAGAAAAAAAAAGAAAAGAAAAAGGAGGAAAGACCTTGTGAATGAATATTCTTCATAAAATTATTCGTAATTTTTAAATATATATATATATATATATATATATATATATATATATATATATATATATATATATATATATATATATAGAGAGAGAGAGAGAGAGAGAGAGAGAGAGAAAGAGAGAGAGGAGAGAGTAACGATTTTTTTTTGGGTGTTTTTTTTTGTGAACTCCTTAAAATTTCATTAACGTTAAGAAAGATATATTGCTTACGTCTTTATAAAGGTCCTGAAATGTAAGGTAGAGTTGGTGTAATACCAGTGTTGATGTAGCTAAGAGAAGAAAAAGAAGATGATAAGGGAGGAGACGAAGAAGAAGAAGAAGCAAAACAAAAACAAAAAAAATAAGAAAAAGAAAAAAAGAGAGACAAGTATGAAAGCACTATTATCGATAATTGAACTATTCTGTTACACCACCTTTAGAGTATGATAATACCTTCAGTAACTTTTGTATGTATAAAAAAAAAAAAAAGTAAAAAAACGAAAAAAAGAAAAAAAAGAAATAAGTGATGTAGAAAAAACGCAGTATTCAGTTAAGAAAAAATATATCGCGTCTGTATTTGCACAAATTCATTACATCTAAAGAAAATTACATGCACGGGTACTTACAGAAGATCTACATACATACATAAATACGTACATACATACATACATACATACATACATACATACATACATACATACATACATACATACATACATACATCATACATACATACATACACACATACATACATACATCATACATATATACATATATACATACATCATACATAGATACGTACATACATACATCATACATAGATACGTACATACATACATCATACATATATACATATATACAGACATAAAACCTACATATATACCTACATACATACATATTTTCATTTCGCTATTTGCTTATGGCAAATTAAAAGGAAAGAAAAAAAAATGTGTTCTCGTCATGGTTTCTTTTTCTCATTATGATATATACAAATAGCATAAAAATTAATAATATATTCGTTATTGCATACATTCTCGATATATGTTTGATATAATAATTTTCAATTGTTCAAAAGAAAAGAAGGAGGATAAAACCAAGAAAAAAAGAAAGAAAATGGATTGTGCTGAAATTCTCTGATATAATTTTTTACATTTATTTATCGTTCATGGTTAACAGGCAATATCACACATCACAATATTTGTTCCTCTATAATATGTTTTTCTGTGTGTGTGTGTCCATTAATATTAGATTAAAGATACAACAATAAAATATAAATATAATATATAAATCGATTTGTGCAATCGAAAGGATTATAAAGTTTTAAATGTTCAGTTATCATGATCTGATTTTAATTCGATTTTATATTACATTGATGCATCGTCGACAAGACCAATGAAAAAAAAAAAAAAAAGAAAAGAAACAAAGGCGGCGAAGGGGGAGGGGGGCGAAGAAAAAGAAAAACCATTTTTTTCTTTTTTTTTTTCAAATAAAAAGCGATCATGATATATTATTATTAGAAATTCGATTTTGTAGATATAAAATGAATTGTATAAAATATCAGATATACTTAGCAATTATATTCTTATTTTATTTCTTCGTTTTATACGTAAACATATACATACATTCGTATATATTTACACACGAGTGCATTAACTTTGCTCACTTTGTCGTAAAATTGTGGGGTTCTTGTTTTTTTTTTCTTTTTATTTTTTCTTTTCATTTTTTCCTTAACAATTAACTTGCATACATAAACACTTCGGTTTCAGCTGATTTACCAAAGTGACGGATGATTAATGCATGTATTGAATGTGCAAATATAGCTTAACAATTCAAAAAAAGAAAAAAGAAAGAGAGAGAGAATTTTAATATTTCTTATACATATACATATATATACATATATATATATATATATATATATATATATATATATATATATATATATATATATATTTCTTCTGATGTAAGTATTAGTTATTTTGTAATTTAATGGAGAAACAAAAAGGCAAGGAGAAAGGTGGAGTAGGGGATTGGAAGGGTTATTGTAGAGGGGAAAGTTATTTTGTGAGCTATAATTTTCGTTTTAATTAATTTTAATTAACTATCGAAGGAAGAATGTAACGGAGAATTGTTTAGGGTAACGAAAACAAAAAAAACAAAAAAGAAACAAAAAAACAAAAAAAAACCTTAATCATTACAAATGTTAGTTGCTAATTATATCTAATTATAAGCATTTACACGCATTATACACACTGACATATAAGAATCAATAACGAATGAATAAAAATGAGTATATTCTCAGCAGATCTTTCAAATAGGACTGAATTTCTGATTTTTCTTACGATTTCTTTTTTTTTTTGTTGAATTATTATATTGCTATTATTATTGCTATTATTATTATTGCTATTATTATTATTGCTTTATTATTATTATTGCTATTATTATTATTATTATTATTATTATTATTATTATTATTTTGCTTTACTATTATTGCTATTATTATTATTATTGCTATTACTATTATTACTATTATTATTATTATTATTATTATTATTATTATTATTATTATTATTATTATTTTGCTTTACTATTATTGCTATTATTATTATTATTGCTATTACTATTATTACTATTATTATTATTACTATTATTATTATTATTATTATTATTATTATTATTATTATTATTATTATTATTATTATTATTATTATTATCATTATTATTCTTTCTTTCTTTTTTTATTCATAACGACGAAAGTAATTCAAGCTTTTTCCTATTTCTTTTTTTTTTTTTTTGAATCTGTTTAATTTTACATACCAAAACGAGAGCGAAACACGTATGAAATAAAATAAAATAAAGTAAAATAAAGTAAAATAAAATAAAATAAAATAAAATAAAATAAAATAAAATAAAAAAAAAGGAATCTGTTATATATATTGCGCGTATTTCTCATTCACGTAGCGGCGAACGTTCGACGTAATTAAGAAAAAAAATCTAGTTCTCGAAAGAACATATAAGGCTTAAATTGACAAAATCGAGTTTAATGTGTCAATGTTATGTATAACACATTTAATAAAATACATTAATTAAGAAAAGGCACGATATTTACATTCTCAAGTTTTGCACATCGATACGTAAGAGATATAAATTAATCTTGGATTTTAATTATAATTATTTGCTTGTGTTTATATCACACTTATCATACAAATATATATATATATATATATATTTATATATTTATATATATATATATATATATATATATATATATATTTGTGTGCGTGTGTGTGTGTGTATATTTATATATAATTACGGGATTTATAAATGTAAGCTTATATATGATCAATCGAATTAATTTTCATGTTATCATTATTTGTCATATCGTTGTTGCACGAAACAATGCTTATATTCGTTTACTCGTTTTTTTTTTTTTATTCAATCGAAATCGTCAAAAAATCATTGCACGATTCGTTAAACATTTCATATATTCGATGAAAATATCAGTAATGATAATAATCATCCTTTCTTTTTATTTTCTTTCTTCACAAAGATATCGCCGTTCACTCACGCATTTAATACAAGCATGATATAATGATATGTTATTTCTAAATGAAAAAAACGATATCCTAAATGGAACAAACGTTTATGAAGGAATGACAAGGCGAATAACGTTATTCCAAGAATCTTAAAAAAAAAAAAGAAAAGAAAATTTGGAAAATTAAGAACGTATATGTATATTTTCTTTCTGTCGAGACTTTGTTTTTTTTTTGTTAAAATTTTTTTTTTATTATTACGATTATTATTATTATTTTTTCTATTCCGTAAATAAGTGTATCCACGCGTTAATGATTAAAACGAAGGGATGTTTATTTCAGCGCTTCAATACAAACTGGCCGGGTCGAAGAGGGGCCGTTTGTTGATGCGTCAGCCAAGAGTTAAGAGGGAACCGTCTCATTTGTCGCCGGACAACGATCCAAATTCACCCCACATAGTTTCCTCGTCGATTCATCTTACGGGACAAACCTTGAACGTACCTCAGTTGTCGCGTACCTGGGAGGAATCAAGGAGTACTTCGCCGCCACCTTCGATCCTGGTCACACAATCGAATCTTTTAACGGTCACGACGCCGACAAATCTGTTGAGCGTCCCACAACCGTCCTATTTGACAAAACAACACTCTCATCCGTTATTGTCGAGTCAACAGTCGAGTACAAGCGGCAATTACCTGATACAAAGGCAACATTCGAATCCTGAGTTTCCCGGAAGGACTACGAGCCCGTCGATAGTAGTCGAGCCAGCGCCGATCGTTAAAACGGAAGAGGATATCACAGATGTTAACGTTACCGAGGAACCAATACCACCTAGTACGACGAATGCTGGAAGTAGCAGTGCTGGAAGTACCAATACAACCGGTAATAATAATCAATCCGGCGGTCTAAGGATTAAGACGACTGAACTCAGGCGGAGTTCATCTTCGCCTCAGGTAACGTTTATTATTATTATTATTATTATTATTATTATTATTATTATTATTATTATTATTATTATTTTCCTATTTTGTTTTTTTTTTTTTTTTTATTAATCTATCGTATCTCCACAGTTACGAATATTTTAATTTTATCACTTTCAATTATATGCATGTGTAATTTATAGTCGGTCGATATAATTGATTTATCCCTTTTTTTTCCCCTCCAGACGACCAGCAGAGAATCCAGAGAAGGTACGGGCGGCGATCAACGGTTAGGCCATTGTCCAGTATTACGTCCTGGTCCAGCTTTAGGTTGCAATCATTGCTGGAACACCATGGATGCCCATAGAAGAATCCTAAGAAGAAAAACTAAGTACCATTGTCCAGAATGTCAAATCAATTTGTGCATCGTACCATGTTTTCAGGAATTTCACGAACAACGTCGCGAATTGATATCGAAATTGAAACCCTTACCAAAAACTAGCTCCGTTTAATATGACAACTTCTTCCTTTCCTCTTTTTTCTGGTTTTTGTTTTTCACTTTTCTTTTTTTCATCTTCGTTCTTTTTTTTTTCTTTTTTTCTTTAATTTATTTTGTTCCCGTAGAATGAACTCGGCTAATTTTATTGCTACGTGTATTATATGTATGTGTGTAAGCGCACGCTTTAAATGTAAAATCGCGTCGGATGTGAGAAAGTCGTGAGAAAATTGCATAAATTCGGAGAAATCAACTTTTTTTTTTCTACGACGAAAAATAATTATCTTTCGGCTCTATCACGGCAGTAACATTTAATAAAACTAATAAAGAAAAAAAGAATAAATAAATAAGTAGTAATAATAACGATAATTATAATAATAATAATAGTAATAATAATGATAATTTTAATTTTAATGATAATAATAATAATAATAATAATAATAATAATAATAATAACTCGTCCTCGTTACACAGGGAGCTAGTCATATTTTAAATAAATTTTAAAAGTAGATAACGACATTTGTATTACATCAACGTGCGTGTATATATACATATACATATCATATATCTATATATGTGTGTATGTATCTATTTAGTATATTTTCTAAATCATTATGAACATTTTTTCCTTTTCTTTCTCATTTTCATTTTTCATTTACATTTAGATTTTCATTTTCGACGATATACACACGCAGCTCTTCATTTCGAGATACGTTTCAAGAGCAACAAAAAATCCCAATAGAAATATATACACAATGGCGGATTTACGTATAAATCGATGGAATAGCGCAAGATAGGGTCCCTCACGTGACGATATGAAAAGATTAATATTATGTAATAAATTTATAATTAAATATCACCGATGATCGGTATATAATTTCTTTTTCTTTTTATATATTCGATTGCATAAACGAATTCGGACTGTGTATTTTTCAAACAATTTATTATATGTATATTTATATATATATATTGTGGATAATTGATTTATTTTAATGGGGTTCTCCTCTTCATTAGCAAAAAAAAAAGAAAAAAAATTTTTTTTTTAACGCCACGAACTTCTTGCAGGTTAAATACGCCATTGTATGTACTATATATATGTGTGTGTAAATTATAAAATAATTTGCAATAAAGCATTGCAATTTATCTATGGTCAAGAGTAAAACACGATGGATTCACATATATACGTAAATACACAGTCAACCAAAATTGTTATTAACAAAAGTTCCTACGTACATCGTTAGTGTGTATGATCATTTTAAATGGTAGAGTATAAACTTAGACATCTTCTTCTTTTTTTTTTGTTCTTTTTTATAGTTGCGAAATCACGACTACGATCGTGATTTACATATATATACGTGACATTTTTCGTCGTTCTCCAATAGTACAAGTTATTCGTTCAATTTTATACACACACACACACACACACACACACACATATATATATATATTAAATATATGCATGTAGACATATATAATGAATGTGCATTACAAAGTAGGACGTTGAAAACATGCACGTAACATTTTTCTGGAAATCGCATAACGTGACTAAAGATAAAACCTATTTTTTTTTATTTTATCCGTTTTGTTTATTTCTTTTCTTCTTATTTACTTAGATGTTCAAACACACACACACTCTCTAACACACGAATTCAAAGATAGTACAATACTTAGGATTTGTTGTCACGACTCGACGGTGTAATGTAATAACAGAATACCCTTAGTGTTTCATTGATTTTTTTTGCGTGCAAACATTTCTCAAACAATGTGGAGTGGTACTACATGATCTATATACATTTTAACAACCCTCGAATGCAAAATGACGAAAAATAAAAAAAAGAATATAGAACATGACGAAAAAACAAAAACAATAAATATATATAATAGAGAATCGAAAATTAATTATTCAAAATGAAATCGAGACTAAATCGACCAAATTTAATATCAATATGCACAGATATATCTACTTGGTGAGGTTTTCAAATTGAAACGCTCAAATTTATCTCGGAAAACAACGAATTTTTGAAAAAAAAAGAAGAAAAAAATTGAAACAAAAGTTGTTTGGTTTTAGGAGTTGTGGTTTCGATAAAAAATTCTTCCGATGAAAATTGTTTGTTTTCTCGCGTAAAATAAGATGCGGTTTCGAAAGATTATAGATTTCTATTTGAGAAGAAATATATAAATATATAAATAAATAAAGTCGACCTTGAAATAAACTTGAGAACATCCATTTAATCAAAAAGAAACAATGATGTTACGTTTGCCACCTCTCCCGACCCTCCTACTTCCTCCTTCCTCATCATGAAAAACTAAACAAATTTTGTTTCAAACTTACTTAAAAAAAAAAGAAACAAAAAATCGTTGGCTTCGAGACTATTTAAGTGTCTCAATGTATAAGACAAAAATCACCTCATACGTAAATGCATATGTATGATTTGCTGGTGTACGATATTAACATTTCATACTATTCACAATTTTATTAGCTTTTATCACCTCTATAGCGTGTTAGATTAGAAAGATTATTTAAGAATTTTTGGTGCATTTGGGGGTTACGTGTCTTGTGTCTGGATAAAAAAAAAAAAAAGAAAGAGAAAGAGTAAGTAAAGTTTTTAATTAGCAATGCGGGTTTTCCAAATTTCATGAACCATTATTAGATAATTAGATGGCTGCCTATGAGGAAGGGAAATGTTCGATATATGTGGTGGTCGTTGTTGTTGTAAAATGAATTTGTCTGATAAATTCTTAGAAGAAAAAGGAATTTATATATATATATATATATATATATATATATATATATATTTATTTATTATAAAGTGAAACACGATTAAAAGAAGGAATTTATAAAATAATTGATAAACAGAATATCTCTTTGGTACGTACAAAGAGTTTATTGAAAATGTGTAGCACGTTCGTCTTTCTATTTATTATTCTACATATCTCAATATAATATTGTCTTATATATATATATATATAAATTTTATATATATATATATATTATATTATAATAATTATTATATAATATATTACTATTAATAATATATTTGTATAAAATTATTATTATATATTATAATATATATATATATTATTACTATATGTTATAAGTAGTTATATAATATATAATTATTGTAATAACATATTATAATAATTCCATATACTAAGTATATATATATGTATGTATATATAGAGAACGAAATATCTTCTCAAAGTGTGCTCTGTCTGTATCGGCTCCTTCTGTTGTTGTTGTTTATCCAAATTGCAATCGGACGACGCGTATTGTTATTATTGAAAATGCTTTTACATAAATGTGTTTCCGTACCTACAAGTTGAGATTCATTAAAGTTTATCGTTACAATAACGAATCGATATCGTTTGATATATTGAAATATAAATAAATAAATATATATATATATATATATATATATATGGAGATATGTATATATTGTTGTTTGAAAAGTACAAAATGTCGATGGCCTTTCAAGTTTCATTTATCAGGACTACAGTTCAAATAACAGAGTGGCCTATATAGTTGATCACCAATAATCGAACGAACTTTAATGAACCACGGCTTGTCGTATACATAGAATCTAGATGGATATTCTTTATAGAAGAGATATTTTTCCAATGTTTTTTCAATCGAGATGGACGAAATTCATGGGCAAATATGGTAGTTTTCGAACGTTCTGAATATATATATATATATATATATATATATGAGAGAGAGAGAGAGAGAGAGAGAAATACGTTCGAGAATTATAACAATTCGTGCAATATACAGGATGAATCACCATCACCGTTAC
Organism: Dolichovespula media; assembly: GCA_911387685.1. Lineage (NCBI taxonomy): Eukaryota > Metazoa > Arthropoda > Insecta > Hymenoptera > Vespidae > Dolichovespula > Dolichovespula media. The sequence continues at coordinate 8,304,713 of OU426851.1, read as the reverse complement.
AAGTCTTTAAATTACAAGTGATTAAATAAATATATATATATATATATATATATATATATATATATTTAATAATAATTAATCGTGATGTTTATATATATATATATATGCGAAGAGAAATTGATTTGTCGATTATAAGACTTGTAACGAGAAGAACTATATACTTTACTCATCTCAGTACTTTTCTTGGCATGATACGATGTGTGTATATATATATATATATATATATATGTATGTGTGTATGTATGTATGTATATATACATACATACATATATTGTACGCAAAACGTTATATATCAATTAATTATATTATATGTAAATCTATGCTGAGACTCGTGAATTCAAAAATAAACGAACGATGTGATCATTGTCTTCTTTAAAGAATCGTCTATTATCGTAATACGATCATTCACAATATTATTTCGTATAATTATTATTCTTATTCAATATAATTACACACGAACATGCGCTAAACACTAATATCTTTGATGTTTTCATGTAGCTTAATTTTTTCATGCATAACAAAAAAAACGAAAAAGAAAAAAAGAAGAAGTAGAAGTAGAAAAAGAAGTAGGAGGAAACAAAGAGAAAAGAAGAAAACCATTCATAATAATTTTTTATTCCTTCAATCAAGAACAAAGATCAATCAGAACCTGATTGACCGTTTTAATCATTTTTCGATAGAGGGAAGATATTTTTTATCTTTTTCTCTTTCATATAACAAAGCATTGTGAATCAACGAGAGAAAACAAAAGAGAAAAAGAAAGACAAAGAGCAAACGAGAAAGTGAAAGATAGGTAGATAGACAGATAGCAGATAGACAGATAGACAGAGAGAAAATGAGAGAGAGAGATAGACAAAGAGAAAGCGAAGGAGAAAGAGAGAGAGAGAGAGAGAGAGCGAACGAGAAAGAGGGAGAGAGAAAGAGCGAACAAGAAAAAGGAAGAGAGCAAAAAAGATAGAAAGAGAGAGAGAGAGCGATGGCGAAAGAGAAAGCGAAGGAGAAAGAGAAAGAGAGAGAGAAAGAGAGAGAGAGAGAGAGCGAACGAGAAAGAGGGAGAGAGAAAGAGCGAACAAGAAAAAGGAAGAGAGCAAAAAAGATAGAAAGAGAGAGAGAGAGCGATGGCGAAAGAGAAAGCGAAGGAGAAAGAGAAAGAGAGAGAGAGAGCGAACGAGAAAGAGGGAGAGAGAAAGAGCGAACAAGAAAAAGGAAGAGAGCAAAAAAGATAGAGAGAGAGAGAGAGAGAGAGAGAGAGAGATGGAGAAAGAGAAAGCGAAGGAGAAAGAAAAAGAGAGAGAGAGAGCGAACGAGAAAGAGAGAGAGAGAGAGAGAGAGAGAGAGAGAGAGATGGAGAAAGAGAAAGCGAAGGAGAAAGAAAATGAGAGAGAGAGAGAGCGAACGAGAAAGAGAGAGAGAGAAAGAGCGAACAAGAAAAAGGAAGAGAGCAAAAAAGTTAGTACGAGAGAGAGAGAAAGAGAGAGAGAGAGAGAGAGAGAGAGAGAGAGAGAGAGATGGAAAGAGCAAGATCAGCATCAGCTTTTTCTTTGGACTATGTGCAAGCTGACGCCTTGAGCGACCCTAGGAGGGTATAATACTATAGTAACGTTACGAATGAAAACCAGTCCTCGTCGTCACTATCGTCGTCGTCGTCGTCGTCGTCGTCGACGTCGACGTCGTCGTACCTTTCGTAGCCTTCGTCGTGGACGTCATCTTGAATCTCCCCAAAAGCCACGAGCGATATTATAAGCGCAGCCGGTGCCACAACGACGGCAGCTGGGTACCTCCCCCAGCTCACCCCTACCCACCCTTCCAAGCCACCGAGATTTCACCCTCCTTTAGCGAGATCGACTCCCTTCTAGATCTGATCCCACGTGCTACAGAGAGAAAAAGAGAGAAAGAGAAGGAGAGAAGGAGAGAGAGAGAGAGAAAGAGAGATCCAAAAGTCAGAGCCCCAGATTAATTGTTGCACCCCTACTATATATATATGTGTATATATATATATATATATATATATATATATATATATATATATATATATGTAGGTACACGTCACGTATACCGTTTGATCGCAACCCTGCTTGGAGAAACAAGTATTTTGTTATTCCGTTAGGGGTGACGTTTAAATCGTATTAGAAGGATCCTAGATGATCTATAGATCGATTATACGATAGAGATTTTTCTACGTTCAATCGTCTTCAATTAACTAAGATTATTATTTTTCTGTTTCGTTTATCTTTTTTTTTTAATTTCCTTTTTCTTTTCTTTTGTCTGTCACGAGATATTAATCGTCGATTGTCGTTGATTCGTTGGGTTTGTTAATTTCGTTTGGAATATTTGTGAAATAATTTTGAGATCGTACTTTTTCAGTGACACGACGGGAAAAATTTATTTGTTAATCGGCATGTTTAAATTTTTGAATTTTCATTTTAGAATACAGTCAAGTTGAATGCAAGTATGATATATGTTTTTTGTAGATTTATTTATTTATTTTTCTTTTTCTTTTCGAGAAAAATTTTATAGTAAATTTAATGGTATTCAAACTCGTATCGTTTCGAAAAGATATTAGCTGACGCGAGGGATCTTTTCTTTTTGTATATATATGAAATAAATTTGTATTTAATTCTATATATATATATATATATATATATATATATATATATATGTATATATATTTATATTTATATATATTCGGATTAGAACAAAGTTACAAATCGTTTATAAATAAGCGTGGAAACCTGTAAATTACTTAATACCTTTTTAAGTCACATTTAACCCACCCCTATGCTCGCGCTTAATCGCATTACGTTCGTTGAATCCACTTCCAACGTTTTCACCCTCGTGCAAAGTGCAAGGACTTATTGTATGGACTATACCTACAGTATTTAGAGATCGAAGCGTTTATTATATCTTTCTAACAAAATCTTGACTCGTGTCAATTCGAAGTCAATGATCGTATTAGTACAACCTACGATTTTAATCTATAATTTTTCTATAACCCTTCGTATATCCATGTAGGATTTAAAATAATAATAACGATTTGCCATGATGTAGATAACAAATCACAAGATCTTTATGAACTATCGCAATTAAATTTTTCTATCCTATTTATTTCTTTCGTATTCATTTACTATAGCAAATAACGAGATGATAGATAATTTTCTTTCTTTTTTGTATTTTTATAGACAAGAAAATATACAAATTCACATAAAAATTCTATAAAATTATCAAGCGTCTTCTCTTATTCGTGATATAATACATAATGCATACATATCGAGAAAATATCTATTATTTTTTGTAAAATTTAATTTTAAATCATATTCTTTATCGGTACAACGAACAACACAAGAGTCTTTATAGACCGACGTAAATTTAAATAATTGTCGATTATCGTAAGTGAATGAGATGATTCATAAATTTTTTTTTTATATATAAACAAATAATAATAAGAATTCGTACAGCTACAAATTCTATTGAAATATCATGTGTGTCTATTCGTCTATTCGCGATATAATACATACATATACATACGTTTCTCGAAACTTATTATTTTATAAAAATAAGAAAAACGAGTTAAAATAATAAAAATCTATTATAATTTTGAAAATCGAAGAAGAATAACATGTGAGAATGAATAAATGAATGAATACTACTACTACTACTACTACTACTACTACTACTACTACTACTACTACTACTACTACTACTACTACTACTACTACTACTACTACTACTACTACTACTACTACTACTACTACTACTACTACTACTACTACTACTACTACTATTACTACTACTACTACTACTACTAATAATAATAATAATCATAATAATAATAAAAATAAGAATAAGAATAATAATAATAATAGAAAGAAGAAGAATTATACGAAATGGTCACCGTAATGAATAAATACCGAAATTCTCTCTCTCTCTCTCTCTTTCTCTCACTCTTTCTCTCTTGTACAAAGGAGACTTAACACTTAATTTACATGGCTACAGGCGACAATGTCGAATGAACTTTAGCTGCATTCGGAAGTATGGTCGAAGTTAACGCTTAAGTAAGATAAGGTTAAAGGTTATGTTCTCTTTCGAAGAACGTCAAAAGAGAGAGAAAGAGAGAGAGAGAGAGTTCGTACGACGACGACGACGACGACGACGACGACGACGACGACGACGACGACGACGACGACGACGACGACGACGACGACGACGACGACGACGACGACAACGACGAAGATGACAACGACGAGGACGAGAACGAGGACGACGAGGAGGAGAACGACGAAGCCATGCGAGTATTTCCAGCCCCGCCCTCGGGTTCGTTGATATTCCACCCTCCTAGTGGCTGACATGCGCATTGAAAATAATCTCCTGATGGTTCTCAACGATCCTTCGGGAGACCGTGTCGTATCATCGAGTAGAAGCTCCGTATCATCGTCTCTACGAAATTTATTCAACGTTTTTGCATCGTTCGTTGATAAAAAGGATACATACATACATACATACAGGAGAGTAAAACACAGAGAGAGAGAGAGAGAGAGAGAGAGAGAGAGAGAGAGAGAGAGAGAGAGAAGGGAGGTGGTAAAACCTTGTTTTAGACAAAATTTTCCTTTTTCTTCTTTTTTTTTATTTTATTCGTCTTTTTTCTTTTTCTTTTTTTCCCCTCTCAGGTCCCATGGTAGTTCGACGTCAAACTGTTAAACCTGTCACAGTGATGCAACCCTTCCGGATAACAACAAGTTTGTTCATGGTAAAGTATACGTTTCGTCATTTTCATAATCCATACGCGATAATATGTTAGTTATGTTAATGGTATTCATGATCGATATACTCTGTTTCATCGTATTTATCCGATCAAGTATTTATCCGAATGCAAGTAATCTAACTATATGTTATTTTACAATGTTTTTTTTTTTATTTACAAATCGTTGATAAAATAATTAATTGAACGATGATATTAACGATGGATAATTATTGTCTTTCACTAATTATATTACTTTCTTTTTCAACGGTTTCATCGTTAAAGGAGCGAATATTAATTTTTATATATTTGTACATAGATATGTACATATGTATATATATATATATATATATATATATATATATATATATATATATATAGTGTTCGTAAAATTGATCATTTATGTGAAAAGAAATTCGAAGTTATTTGAAATAAGTCTTACCCTTAAATGGCAATATCGTGTCATAGTAAAAAGCTAAAGTATACAACGTTGTAGAGTGATATCTTGGAGTCGATAAATCAATTGGTCTGTGTAGCTCTTTAAACGGGACATTACGAATCCGTATATTGTTGTGGACACAGCTGACAAGACCCATGGATTACCCTCCGTAGCTTTAACTTGCTATTACACACTTTCGATATTTACACGACTATCGATTAGCCGTACTATTCAGACAAATCGTCTGTACATGCGCGTACAAACGAGAACGATGTACCTTTTTTCTTTTTTCTTTTCTCTCTCTCTCTCTCTCTCTCTCTCTATTTTCTTTTTTTTTTCTTTTACTGACGTTTAGAACATCTACGAATGTTAGCATATACTCGAATTCGTGATCGACGTCTCGTTGAGTACGACATATGTGCAAATTTTAACTTTCAATTAACGTACCGTGTCGTGTTAAATGATAATCGTTATTAAAATAACGTTTTATAATCAATGATAATTATTAATGACACACGATATTATATATGTGTGTATATATATATATATATATATATATATATATATATATATATATATATATATATATATATATATATAAAGTGTATCGTAAAAAGATTTGTTAGATATTTTGTATTATATAACATCTTTCTTTCTCTCTCTCTCTCTCTCTCTCTCTCCCTCTCTCTCTTTCTCTCTCTCCTTTTCTCGTCGATAAAAATTGATAACACAATGCACGATATATAAAATGAACGACATAAAAATTGGATTGCTTTCGATTTAAATTGCGATTCAATAAATACGATCTTTATAGAGTTATTTTGAATAAATCGTGTTATACGTCCCGTCCTTCTATGTTTCAATCTAGACGCCTTTCGTTCTTCGTATTTAAAATATTATCGTCGTACTCAGGAAAGAGAGATATATTTGTTATATATTATACACTTAATGATCAGAGAGAAAGAAAGAGAGAGAGAGAGAGAGGGGGGGGGGATAGAAAAAGAATAGAAAAAAGATATTCATAATTCTTCGAATAAAAGATCTAACAAGTTCGATCGAGAATCATCATCACCCTTTTCGTCGCTCACGCATAGTGGCTTTCATAACGCATCGGTAAACCCATAGAATCATAGATCTCTCTCATTCTCTTATTCTCTCTCTCTCTCTCTCTCTCTCTCTCTCTCTCTCTCTCTCTTTCATATATACATACACATAAAACTTGGATGGGTATATATATATATATATCTCGAGAGAGAGAGATAGAACAAACTTGAACGAATTCAATGCAACACGTACGGCGTACTTACTCGTGCGAGTGGTCCTCCATTTTCTATCGGTCGTACGCGTAGGAGGCCTCTGTGTTTGACCACAAACTGTTTTAATCCTTCTGTTACTCGTATTTGCGTTTTCAAATCGTTGAGCAATATTCGTTCGTTCGTGAAAATGCCCGACCGCGTTTCGCCCGGGCACGGAACGGAACGGAACCGAACGGCACGGCACGTCACGTCACTGCACGGCACGGCATGGCGTTATAACGCTCGGACGAACGCGTCTCAGGAAATGAAATGGTCGTAACCAAAAAAAATCCTTTTTGAAAGTCGATAAAATGAGACCTCGAAATTGTGGGATCATTCCAAAATTAACGTGAATTAGAATATTACGTATATGCACAAGAGTAGAATATGTATGGGAGTAGAATTCATATATTATTCGTATATATTTCAATGTTCAATATTTTCTCTCTCTCTCTCTCTTTTTCGTTCGCTCTCTCTCTCTCTCTCTCTCTCTCTCTCTCTCTGTTTAATCTGTTTAAAGGTCGACAAAAGTAGTTCTCTGAATTATGGGATTATTTCGAAACTTAATGTACGTTTGAATATTGTACGAAAAAATGTTTTCTTTTTCTTTTTTTTCGTTGAACCGAACTAGCTTCACACATTTCAATTCGTTATACTGTTCGATCTTTTTGAAAGTCGATAAAGAGAGACCTCGATATTATGGGATTATTCGAAAATGAATGTACATTGGAATATTACGCATATGCATGAGAGTAGAATTCACAAACTTTAGTTCGATTCTCTGTTTAATCTGTTTAAATGTCGATAAAGGGGTAGAACTCGAAATTATAGGATTATTTCGAAAGTTAATGTTTCGTTTGAATATTGTATGAAATTTTTTTTTCTCTCTCTTTTTTCTTTTTTTTAACCAAATAGGCTTCACACATTTCAATTCGGTTCACTGTTCGATCTTTTTGAAAGTCGATAAAAGGAGAACTCGATATTATGGGATTGTTCCAAAATTAATAGAATATTACGTAAATGTAAGAAGATATATATATATATATATATATATATATATTTATTTTTGTTGAGTCAAGTAGAATTCACATATCACAGTTAAATTCGTTGTTCAATCTCTGTACTGATCGTTTCCTTACAGTTTTTTTTTCTTTTTCAATATTATTGTATGTAATTTAAACGTATGCTTTCACACGTTTTCATATTTCTTTTTTTCATATTTCTTTTTTCATTTTTCTTTTTTTTGCTCTCTCTGTCAAGATCGCTCTTCGTCCGAGATTGTCGTCGACGATGACGTTTTATTTTTTTTTCTTTGAATATATTTGACGGAATTTTGTTTACGTTGTTATATTGTGAAGACATATAAAATTTCGAATGACATATAATAGTATATTGAATTGATACGCCTGAATAGAAATGATCGTGACTGAAATGATCGTACGTGTAGACTGAATCGAAATGTTTAAATCGATCGATTTATCTCGATGAAAGAAAAAAAAGAGCAGACAAGAAAAATATAAAATTATTGTGAATAATGCTCGATATTCTAAAGAATTATTTGGCGATAGAGGTAAAGTACGAATTACAAAATATCATGCAAATATCAGAAAGAGAAAAATTAAAGGACAAAAGACGAGTAAACGCGTCGCTTCTTTTCCTCGTAAAAAAAAAAGCAACAACAACAAAAAAAACACCAAAATTTGTGTCTATTACAGACACGAGTAAAGTTCAAATTAAAAAGAAAGAACGAAAGAAAAAACAAGAAACAAATATCAAAGAGCAAAATTGGCAAGACAAAAAATGAGAAAACGGGTCGCTTCTTCCCCCGCCCTCCTCAACCCTCGCCCCACCCACTCCTCCCAACGAGAAAAAAAATTGTATTTCTCCCAGATGGAGGTAAAAGTACGAATAACGAAAAATAAAAGAAACGTTAGAGAGGAAACATTTCAAGATAACACGTGAAAAAGGGGTGCGTCGCTACATTCTCGTTGCATCAAAAAAAAAAAAAAAAGAAAGAAACAAACAAACAAAAAAAAAGAAAAAAGGGACCGTATTTATTACTAGGTACGAGTGAAGTCCATGTTACAAAAAAAAAAAAAAAAGAAAAAGAAAGAAAGAAAGAAAGATAAAGAACGATAATACAAATATTAAAAAGAGAACAATCACAAAGGGAACAAATTTTAATAGAATGGACGATGAGAAAACACGTCTCTTTCCTCTCTCTCTCTCTCTCTCTCTCACTCTCACACTCTCTTTCTCTCTCTATCTCACTCTCTCTCTCTCTCTCTCTCTCTCTCTCTCTCTTTCTTTGAAAGGAGAAAAAATGGTACAATTCGTTTTTGAAGAATAGAGATAGAAAGGAAGAAAGAAAGATAGATATATAGATAGATAGATAGAGATAGATAGATAGGTAGATAGAGAGAAAGAGAGAAAGAGAGACAGAGAGAGAGACAGGGAGAGAGAAAGAGAGAGAGAGAGAGAGAGAGAGAGAGAGAGAGAGAGAGGGAGAGAGAGAAAACATTAGGTAAGAATTAAGACGAGCAGGCTAACTTCCACGTCGGTAGTCTCAATCTTCCTCTGAAATTTCCCAAAAGAAGAAAAAGAAGAAGAAGAAAACGAAGCAGAAGAAGAAGAGGAAGACGAAGCAGAAGCAGAAGAAGAAGAAGAAGAAGAAGAAAATAGAGAAAAGAGAGAAAAGAGATAGCGTATACGTTCTGCATGTGTATATATATGAGAGATAGAAAGAGATGGAGGATCTTCCAGCGTCTGTGAGCGTCCTTACGATCTTTGCTTTACCCAATATCTTCTTGGCTTCACGCTCAACGGGTCCTTCCACTGCGACGTTTAGCCTTCCTGGTGGGGGTACTTTTATTAAAACTCCCGTCAATAGTGCGGCGAGGAGGTGGAGAAAGGGGAGGGAAAACGAGGAGGTAGAGGTGGAGAACGAGGATGAGGAGGATGAGGATGAGGAGGAAGAGGAGGTGGTCGAGGACGACGACGACGAGGAGGAGGAGGAGGAGGAGGATGGCGTGGGTGGATAGGAGAGAGAAAGAGAGAGAGAGAGAGAGAGAGAGAGACTCCTACTACAGGCCGAAGCTTGCGCTTTATACAATGCTACAGCACGCTGCTAGAGTCCTCGCATTGGTAGAAGCTCGTGAAAAATCCAAATCACGATGGTGACGGTTTGTCGAGGCCTGAGGTCTTATCTCAAACGGATTAAAAATTCTTTTAACGATTGAACATGAAACCTGCCAGCAGTAGGATGGTGTGCTCGTCGTGGTGGTCGTGATGGTTGGTGGTGGTGTTGGTGGAAAATGGGGACAGGTTTGATTGCGGTTGGAACACGTTGTTATTGTTGTTGTTGTTGTTGTTGTTGTTGTTATCATTGTTGTCGTCGTCGTCGTCGTCGTCGTCGTCGTTGTCACCGTCGCCGTCGATGTGATTTTGAGTATTAAACACTTAAACCATGGAAATATTTTCTATTAGGAGTAATATCTTCTTTCGAATTTTTTTTTTTTTTTTTTTTTTCCTTGAAACGCCAAAGTTTTCTTCGAAGAAAAATAAAAAAGGAAAGAAAAAAGAAATTCCGACGAGGTCTTTTCTTCTCCTTCTTCTTCTTCTTCTTCTTCTTCTTCTTCTTTATCTTCTTTTTTCCATTTGATTCTTTTCGGATAAAGATTCATGCGCTTTCTTCTTTCTCTTTTATTTATTTTTTTATTTTTTTTTTCCAACGTCATTCTTCCTCCTTCAACGTATAACGTGAATTGGTCACACTTCCTTGAAATATTTTTGGAGGAAGAATCCCCTCCCCCCACCCCTCTATATATTTCGTACGTATCTAAGGGATTACTTCCGGTTGAATTCTACAAAATGTCCGTGATATCGGATGAGGAACGAGCGACTGACTTGAAAACGTCTTTTGTATCTTATTCCCTTTTAGCTTTTTTAATTAAACTTTCGTACGATACTCGAAGGGATAAAAAGTCGGATCTCGGCTTTAGCCTATCCGCTCCTTTCCCTCCCCATCCCTCCCAAACACCATCCCTTCCTGCCCTCCTGCCATATTGTATATCCATCGACGATAGTAGCTTGCGCCTTTGTAAAGCCAACGATTACTATCCTCCTTGTTTATCCCTAAAGATATTCTCTCCTTCTTGCTAATATCGTATAAGATAGAAACATTTTTGAAATATCCCTCCCCCTCCCACCCTCCCTCTCACCTTACCTCCGATGTATGATAATATAGGAATGTATTGCGAAATTTTAAATATCCTCATTTATAATACATTTCAACGTATGAATTTTTCGTAAAGAATTCATGAAGAATTTTATGAATTCGTTATTGTGCGTTCTTGTTTGGCAATGAGTTATTTGAATCAATGGAAATAATTGATAATGTATATATCGTAGATATATAATTATATAAGTAGATATATCGTTATATATATATATATATATAGATATATCGTAGATGTATAATTATATACATAGATATGTCACAGATAAATAATTATATGCTAGATATAATTATATATATATATATATATATATATGTATATGTCATGTATAAAATTCAAGAAAATATTTAAAAATTTTCTATCCTATGTATATTAATTTTTTGAATTTCATAACGATTTATTCACTCAGATACACACCCACATACACACACATACACTCACGTATACACGTATAGACGTATATGACGGAAACACATGTACAGAGAGACAGAGAGACAGAGAAATAGAGAGTGATATATATATATATACATACATACATACATATATATATATATATATATATAGAGGGAGAGAGAGGGAGAGGGAGAGAGAGAGAGAGAGAGAGAGCGAGAGAGATATATAGAGGGAGGACATACGCACACACAGTCTCAAGGAGAGAATCCAAAAGCATACACGTGACCGACCACCGTGGACCTCACGCATGCCCCGTTTAATACCACAGCTTGACGGCCTGGTCGGTATGTGCGCGGGGTTGGTAGGTATATTGGCGCCCGCCGTTAAGCTCATGTTGATCCCTTGTACCACCCTAGAGGCTCTTTATTCGCAGAGACTCCCTCTCCGAGCCCTTGTCCCTCAGACACCAAGCTAAACCTAGGAGTTAACCTTCGAGAATCTTTATATTAGAACGTAAAAGTAAAATGATCGATTTTCTCTTATTTTTCATTATTTATCAGTCGATTGTACGTACCTATTTTTAACACCGAAAACCCTTTTTTGTCGGATCCCTTTTAGATCCCTTAATAGATTGGGCGCGGTCGGAGTATATAAAATATTTCATCGCCATTTTCTCTTTTTTTATTTCTTCCTCTCTCTCTCTCTCTCTCTCTCTCTCTCTCTCTCTCTCTCTGTTCTCTTTTTTTTTTTATTTCTTTTATATCATCCTCGTACATACGCGCACGTAGGTATCGTACCACTTTTTTCGTAACCTCCCAATCATCCTTTCCTCCCATCACCCCTCGCGACCCCTTCTTTCAACGTTTCATTAAATACTTTATTAATCTCGATTATTGTACCAACATATGTCGGCTTTCCGACAGAGATAACGCACAATCGATCGACACGGCCTTTCTCATCTCATGCGAACCCGAACCTGTACATACACCGTTATCGTACTATTATAGATTGTCGCGCGTGGGTTTGTTTTAACGTTCCGGATATACATATATCGGGATGTACTGTTATTAATGAAATCGAACACGAAAAACGGCTCGATCGTACGCGTATTACATGCGATAAACAGGTTTATTCTGAAGTGCGACGAATAGAAGAGATGGGAGGAAGGTGACGGAAGAGGAGAACGAGGAGGAGGAGGAGGAGGAGGAGGAGGAGGAGAACGAGGAGGGGCAGGAGAGGAAAGAGGAGGTGCGTCGGGAAAATCGATAAGATTCAACCTTTTTACCCTTTCTTCCATTTTTTCTTCTCTTTTTCTTTTTTTCCTTCTTCCTTTATTCCTTATTTTTTCTTCTTTTTTTTTCTCATCTCAAAGCGATGATTGTTCGATCTTCTCTTACGTTTTCTCTCAGTTCTTCTTCTTTTTTTCATTGTTTCTTTCTTTCGATTTTTCAATTAATTTATTTATCTTTTCCTTTTTTTCTTTTCTTTCTTTCGTTCGAAACCCGTTCAAACCTATTCAATCTATCTATCTATCATTATCATTTGCAAAAGTCCAAATTCTAGCGAATCGATGATTTTGTTTTTAATCACTTACAAATCTAGAGAAATATTTTTCTTTTTTCTTTTCTCCAAGATTCGTTAACGCTCAACAGAGCATAACGAATATTTTCTCGTTAATATGAAAATATTTATCGTTCCTTTTGTCGTAGCTCGATCCTTAAGTTTTGTCACTTATCGTTATCGCATATATAACATGCATATATGTATATTTAATATAGTGATCGTTAATAAAGTTGTCCGTGGTATTTCAAAGTCAAAGGTGTTGGAACTCCGCCCAAACGGGAGACCGCCGGGTTTAATGTCAGCCACGTTAAAGACTTAGACACGCGTCTGCATCGTAACGCGTCACCGCACATAAATAATTAATGGTCATTTATCAGCAGCGGTTATAAACCATCCAAACGCGCCGGCCCCTACACACCACTGTTCATGGTGAAACCAACCGCTGGGAATATTTCCTTGGTTGTTTCAAATACGTCTCTCTCTCTCTCTCTCTCTCTCTCTCTGTCTCTTTTTCTTTGATATCTCGTTTCTTTAATTTTCGATAAAAAATTATATCGTACGTTATATTCCACGTTCGTTTAGATATATATTTACATAATGATATTATTTCGTACGAAATCAATATTTCGAGGTTTTCGAAGAATTCGAAATTGACATGTATCGCGTGTAAATTTTTAAAAAGGATGAGAACCATTTCTCTCTCTCTCTCTCTCTCTCTCACCCCCCTTGGGGCGACATCAATTTATGAAGAACGTTTGAGTCGCTCCGTTATCGTTCGGATAAGGAGTAACAATTGTTTATTTGTTTATTTCTTTATCTCTTCTATTTTTTTTTTTAATTTTTTTTCTATTTCTGCTTGTTTCGTTTCGTTTCATTTCATATATATCCAACCGATCGATAATCCGTGCCGATTCGATTAAAAAAGATTTCGTTAACGAGATGAATTTCAAGCTTATCCGAAGGATTTTTGTTTACAAATTTATTGATAACGTGACGATTCGATAAAAGAAAAAAAGAAGAAGACGAAAATAATATTCATTTTGATCGACGAAAAGAGAAAGAGAGAGAGAGAGAGAGAGAGTGTGTGTGTGTGTATGTGTGTGTGTACGTTCAAATTCTGAATAACGTTTTCTACGCGTTCATAGGAAAACTAGGTCCCCGTTGGACGGGAACAGATTTTCGTGGAAAATTTTTCAACCAATTACGTTTAGCAGCGGCGCGAAGAGAGTTTCCATCGCGATATACGACTCAGCGAGCAGACATTATCAATTTGTGAGTATGCCAGGACGCGAAACTGATTTCGTTCTAGCAGATACGAAATACGGTGGAACGCATAATTAAATAAAGCTGGTGAAATTTATGAAGTAGGCTTTTCAAATATATTATATATATATATATATATATATATATATATATATATTTCTCCCTCTCCCTCTCTCTCTTTCTCTCTCTATCTTTCTGTCTATCTCTGTCTATCTCCACATTGATCTATCCCCTCATTGCAATATGGATCCTGCTGCTGGGCAAAAGGTGTATATACGTCCCACGGGGCGATTCGTGGTCGCGTGTCTGGCACGTGTCAGAGATTACTAATTATGCCCCAAGAACGATCATAATATCCAGGAAAACCCGCTTTGAACAGTGCATAGATACAGTTAATATCCGTCCATTGCAAACACATCGGCTCATTCGGAGCCAAGTTTCCTATGAATAAAGTTTCTTACCTAAGGGATCCATGGATATTTGATTTTCACACATAAGGAGCAATGTTTTTTTTCTCTCTTTCTCTCCCTGTCTCTCTCTCTCTCTCTCTTTCTCTATCTTTCTATCTTGCTCTCTCTCTCTCTCTCTTTCTTTCTCCCCAAGAACTCTGATCTTCGCCATCGCTTCGTTTTTAATCTCGCCGCATCTTCTTTGACCGACTTTTCAATCCTTCTTCCTATATTCGCACGCGTTTTTTCTTTTTCTTTATTCTTTTTTTTTTTTTTTTTTTTTAATTTCTTTTCTTTACAAACAGAAGAAGCCTCTGAGAGATTGAACGAAGAGTCACATTTTTCATATAGAGCTTTGAGATTGATACTCGTCCTGTCCATGATGGGATAGGACTTGGAAGTGGTGGATAAGACAAGAAAGAGAAAAGAAAAGAGGAAGAGAGAGAGAGAGAGAGAGAGAGAGAGTGAGAAAACAAAAAATATATAGAGAGAGATAAAATATGAATCCGTTCATGTAGGACGGTATGAAAAGTGTTTAAATCAAAACCATCGAGATTTGTTTGTCGAACAACAATCGTAGTTGATGCTCGAACGGATGGAAAAGCGCCGATCGTGTCTTGTCCTCGGTCAGTAATAATATTTGACGTTGAACGATCGATTAGGAATATTTCTTCGTTCCCCCCTCCCCCCACTAAGAAGATCTTACGAATAAATTCGTAATGATGACAGCGTGGATGAAAATGAAGTATTGATTGAGCCGGCGAACGTTCGTTTTCTTACGAAAATTTTCAAAGAAAGAAATACGGAATTAAGAAGAGAAATGAATCGTTGATTAGAAAAAGAAAAAAGGAAAGAAGAAACGAAAGAACAAAAATGAAATAAAAGGATGGAAATATTTTTTATAATAAGATGTTAGTCGTACGGCGAACAAAAGAGGGGGGGGGGAAGATGACTTATAAGAGACGAACGGTGGGCTTGGTGTCAGTATCTCGATCGAGTTTCCCATGAACTTATGGACCATGCTCGCGTGTCATCCGTTGCCACGTGACCTCTGTCAATACGATATATATCGACGTGGCCGGGGGCCCCCACCTTCCCCCCCCGTCATTGAATTCGTACGAGCAACTCGGTACGAAATCTTTTCCCTATTCTAACTATTCCTTTCCCTTTCTTGCAAAGTAAACCCGCCGAAGTATTTGCAAACCGTCGGACTCTACGAAATTGCTCGGTGACCAATCGGGAAAAACAAGGGTGTTGCTCGCTTGCTTGTTTTCTCATAACTACTCCGATTCCTGGGAAAAATTTTTCTTTTTCCACAAATCGAACGAATCGTTTCAGAGTTGATAGTTCATGTCGATGTTATCCCCCGTTATATCGATGTTTCAACGTCTATTTCGCGTTCTTCTTTTTTATTTATTTACTTATTTGTTTATTTTTTTGTTTTGTTTTAATCCGTTATGACATTCCATGCAATTAAAATGGACATTAGTGTACGGAGCGTATGAATTGAAAACGAAACGTCGATTAATTGGTTTGATAATCAATTAGATCGATCGGAGATCGAAATTTATGTATTAATCTTGTGAGATTAGATACGCATATAGTGATATATAAGGTACGGATGTATGTATATTACGTAGTTGTATTTTAATACGTTCTTGAAGTGTATAATATCTCTAGTATGATAGGCGTGTGTTTCTTTTTTTTTTTACGAGTTGACGTTTAAGTACGTATTCTTGACGTTCAGTGTTCATAGTTTTATGTCTTCTGTAGAATATATATATATATATATATATATATATATATATATATATATATATTACAGAAAAAAAATGTACGCAATATAATACGTGTTTGCTGTAAATAAAATATTTAATGGTGTAAATAAAATATTTTATTAGTAGAAATAATTAATAATTAATAATAATTAATTTTATCGAAATATTATAATAGATATAATCGACGTGTATGTATGTATGTATGTATGTATGTATGTATGTATGTATGTATGTATGTATGTATGTATGTATGTATGTATGTATGTAACGTTCGTTATAAAATAATAATATCAAGATATTATATCACAATATAATTGATCACGATATTAATAACATTTCAGTATATATGAAACGTCTGTTCGACATTGTATTATGTTGTCCTCTAAGTTCCTTCCGTATCGCGTATTTGTTTCGCGTCAAAAAGGAGGAAGAAACTTATGGGACAACCTAACATTTGTAAAAAAATTTATCTAACAATATTAATAATAATCGTTGTCGTCGTCGTTCTTGGAAAATAAAATACTTTTTATAGAAACAAAAATTCTTTATCGAACGACGTCGGGACGAACAAAAAAATGTTTCGCGAAATTTTTTTTTCTTTTACTTCTTCAAAAAGAAAAAAAAAAAAAAGAAACGTCGAACGATATAAATCAAGATCGAGATACAGCGTGAGGGAATTGTTAGAGGGACGAATAATTTCATGGCGGTACAACGCGGATATTTTCACCTCGGCGGGTTAAATTTTATCGGCCGTACGATAGAAGAAGATCGAGGGTGGTGCTGCATTGAGTAGCCCTCGATGACTGGTGGACCGGTTAAGGATGATCGTGTATCGTCGTATGGCACGTCACGTGACGGCACGTGCCAGATGAGATGCATTCAAGCGACTGGAAAATCGTTCTTTGAAGTTTCAAATTTTAACTTTAATCGCGATCTAACTAACGCGATCTCACCTACGCCATCGGGATCGTTCGAGCGAGTTGTACGTATCTAGTTTTTTTTTCCTTTTTTTTCTTTTTGTTTGAGACCTAACGAATCGATAACGTTAGAGATAGATAAATATAGATAGATAGGTAGATAGATAGATAAATAGGTAGATGGTAAATTTTAAATAGGAAAAATAAAAGATGTATGTGTGTATGTGTATTATATATATGACTCAATATATATATATATATATATATATACGTATACGTTATCGTACTTTTCTTTTATGAAAGTTCTTCGTAAGAGATGTTTTATACACCCCATCATTGTGCGAATATACCATGCAACGAGAAAGGAGAATAAAAGAGAATAAGAGAAAGAGAGAGAGATAGATAGATAGAGAGAGAGAGAGAGAGAGAGAGAGAGAGACAGAGAGAGAGAGAGAGAGAGAGAGAGAGAGAAATAGAGAAAGAGAAAAGCAGTGCGAAAGGTGAGAGAAGTTTCGTTGAAGCGTGATTTGAATTCAAGATTAGACGAGAGAGCGACTGGGGCTAACGGGCCAAGGAAAAGAAACATTCGCTGACACCATGAATATAAAAAAATTCTATCGAATAAATATTCAACAGAAGCGACGAAAATCTTCATGCTTACTTATTCGAAAAATTCTTTTTCTCTCTCTCTCTCTTTCTCTTTCAGATGAGACCCTTTATCGTTCAGCTTTGATATTCGTAAGAGAATCATTATAGTAAACTTACTCGTTAAATTATTTTCGAGATCTCTCTCTCTCTCTCTCTCCATCTCTTTTCCGAACGAAAAAAAAATCTATATATATATATATATATATATATATATATATATTACTTCTTACTACGATGACGTCATTCAAATCACACAATCGTATCCGTACGTTCTACCAAATATTGGTTACAACGTTCCATTTTGTTTTCTTCATCTATGTATTTTTCTCGATTATGAAATATGCTTTAATATTAAATATTACGTTTGTTATTGAACAAAAATTTTTTCTTTTAATCAAAGCGACTGTCGTATACAAAATTAAAGTGAACGTTTCAAAAATTTCTTTACACACACACACACACACACACACACACACACACACACACACACACACACACGTACGTACGTACGTACGTAAATAGATACGAACATAAATAACGATTAGATTAATACATTATTATTACGATTTTGTAAACAATTCAATATGTTCTAAACTCGCAGGATTTTCTCATCGAAATATTAACGAATTAAAACGAGTAAGAAATCACGATTAATATTATATAAACACTAACAGAACGTAGGATCGTTTGTTTGGATCATATCTGGACGTTCCTTATATTATATAATCGTAATAAAAAGAATAATCTAAATCTTACATAGCTCTTCGTGTTCGTAACTTACATAACATCTCTACGTATCGACGCATGACGGTGAAAGTATAGAAAAGAAAAAAAAAAAAAAAAAAAAATTCCAATATAAATAAAGAGAGAGAAGGGCTCCCAGGATCGTCGGTACTTTGTTCGGTATCCGACACCGATCATCCTTTATTGAATCGAGCGATGCGCTCGTGCCAAAGAGTAGCAAGGATCAGAAGGAACGTAGGAGAACCCTTCTCTCTCTCTCTCTCTCCTTCTCTCTCCTCTCTCTTTCTCTCTCATTCTCTTTAGTATTTCACCGCTGGATACCCCAGGCTTGGCATTTCGGCATCGGAGAGCAGGAGGAGGTGGTGATGGTGATGGTGGAGGTTGTGTAGGTTGTGTAGGTTGTGTAGGTTGTGTAGGTTGTGTAGGTTGTGGAGGTTGTGGAGGTTGTGGAGGTGGTGGAGGAGGTGGTGGTGGTGGTGATGGCGTGGAGGAGGAGGAGAAGGAGGAGGAGGCGGCGGTAGCAGCAGCAGCAGCACAGCTGCTTTTCTCCGCTCAGCTCCGTTAGGCTTCTACGCTCGTGTAGAGTTCTACGCTTCTCGTCTAACGCTCTCGTTTCGCATACAGGGCGCCGCTCCGCATTCCTAACAAAGTAGTCATCACGCATTCCTGAAACGCAATCGCGAACCTCCACCCTCGTTAGCGAAAGATGGATTCGTGCGCGTTAGACTTCAAGAGAAATGCTTTATTACGTTTTTATATTATATATCGTTGTCGTAGCTATCGTTGATCAATGGACGGGGTAGTTTTATTTAGTACGGAACGAAATTCATTGTACTTGAGGTCATTTTTCTCGGTTCGTTTTTTTATTGGTCGATACTACCAATATTAATGTACTGATCTATACCTATATACTTATATATACTTTATATATTTATATATATAAATATATTATACTGCGTGGATTATTTCAAATGGGTCAATCGAATCCTTTTTTTTTTTTTGTATAAATTCGAAGGGCGTTATGTATTTCGAAGGGGTTCGTTATATTTTCTCTTTCTTTTTTTTTTTTTCTACTTTACGTGGACGTACTTATTTTTGCACCCGTTTCTTTCTCTTCCTTTTCATCATCTCTTCGACGTTATCGAAGATAATTTTTTATTTATACGATTATGCAATAAATCGTCGTAGATGTACGTGGATACGTTTAAAGGAAATTATATTTTTATTATTTCTTTGTAAGACGATTTGAAGGGATATCTTCCTTCAAGGACGCTTCTATGTAACGCGAAGTAGCGTGTCAAGTATTGTTTCTTGCTTGTTTTCTTTCGTATTTTTTATTGTTCTTGTTGTTGTTGTTGTTGTTGTTGTTGTTCTTCTTCTTCTTCTTATTATTATTATTATTTCATCATGTTCATCCATCGACCTGATAAATTTGAAAGGTTTCTATAAAAGAAAAAAAAGAAAAAAACATTATAACCAGCAACTTGTTGCGCTATAAAATGTGCCTCTCGTTGGTTTTCACACATCTCGCATCGTAACATTTATTCCGATCGCGTTAGACGAATGTCCTGGAATATTATCGAGGCACTCTCGATACGTAACACGACAACACTTCTGAGTTCTCGAAAGGGAAGATAAATTCATTCTGTTCGACGCGACATACATAGAACGTGAACAGGTACGAGCACATCGTCGAGTTTACCGTCACAATTTTTCTTACCAATAATCATGTATCTCTGGATCAATTTGCGAAATGTTTAACTGTTTTTTTTCTTCACGACAGATTATTTTACAAGTTCATTATTATTTGTTTATTTGCCTTTAAACAAAAAGAAAAAGGAAGGAGAAACATTATGGAAAAATGTACGGTACGAATATATCCGTCGCGCAAAATTCTTATATCAACTTGAAAGATATTATCGATCCTACGATATCGATTATTATATATCATGAATTGACAAATATAACAAATTAATTTCGAATAATTAATATCGAAAGTAATAATAATAATAATAATAACAATAATAATAATAATAATAATAATAATAATAATAATAATAATAATAATAATAATAATAATAATAACAATAACAATAATAATAATAATAATAATAATAATAATAATAATAATAATAATAATAATAATAATAATAATAGTAATAATAATAATCACGACGATAATAATAACGATAATAACGATAAAATGTTAATGGATATATTTTCATAATTTGAAAACGATTTGCACGTACTAATAATAACAGTCCTTAAGATTTAATATTACAAATTTTATTATTTTCTATTTATTTATTTATTTATTTATTTATAATTAATATATAATTATTATAATTAATATTTATATATTATAATTAATATTTAAATTTTATAATTTATAATTAATATTTATAATTATTATAATTTTAAAAAGAGAGAATGACGGGGAAAATGTATAATGAATGCGTATATTTCGATCAAACATAATTCGATATTAATAGTCCAAAGATACTATCGATCGTACGATGTCGATTAAAGCATATCAATCAACGAGCATAACAAAATTAATTCAAATATTTTGTGATAATAAAACATTAATAATAATAATAATAATAATAATACTAATAATGGAAATGAAATTTTAATAAATCTATCTCTTAATCAGAAAATAACTAAACGATTTTGCACGTACGTAGATACTAATAGATCTATTGGTCCCTCTAATACGAACTTCCGCGTTTAAATGGTTAGATGTGTTCCAGCACATATTAGGATATATAGTGATAGAGAGAGAGAGAGAGAGAGATAGGTCCCTCGATGCGTGACCAAAGGGTGTTTAGAAGGCCACATGCGGCTTCTCCCCCGCGGTATAATGCACGAACCGTATCGACATAATTACACGGATAGCGTTAGTGTCACATCTCGAACAATGCCCGAAAAGAGGGAAGCAACCCACGTGGGGTAGGTGCACCTGCAAGAAATGATATTTCATCCGGCATGTACCAACGATTTTCAGTGCCTTTCATTCTACCGTCAAAGTCCTAAGGGTTCAATATGCCTACTCCCTAATTTCTATTATAACCGAGATAAGACTAGGTTAGCTAATACTATTCTTGCACCGTGACCGACATTCTCTTTCGCTTACTCTCTCTCTCTCTCTCTCTCTCTCTCTCTCTCTCTCTCTCTCTTTATCTCTCTATCTCTCTCTCTTTGTATCTCTGTCTAATTTTAATCCATTTCTAGAGAGAGATATATATCATTGGTAATTTTGCAAATAATTTCATACCGTTTAATCATATATCAATGTAGATTTTCTGATAAGAATCGACTGTGAATGGTTATGGTAATTTTTAATATTATTGATTAAAAGTGTTTTTGAAGCGAGAGGATAAAAAGGAGAGAGGGAGAGAAATGAATGATTGCTTATACCTATCTTTTTTGTTTTTTCTATTTGTTTTTAAGAAAAATCGTAAAATCTTAGAAATCCATCGATCGTCAGCAATACATTTTGATCTTCGTTTCTGCAAAAATATACGATCGTTAATTTCCCCCCCCCCCCACTCAAAAAAAAATTTCTGTCTTTCCGCTTTATTTCGATAAGATTGATGCAAATATCGCGATAACAATCGATAGCAAGTGGATACCGAAACCAGAAATTCAGGTATTATTTATTCGGCCAATATTTTTTTTGTTTTTTTTTTTTTCATTAATTAACGTCGAACGTTATAGACGTAACGTTGGGTGCCATTGAAATAAATAGACAGTATGTAGTGTACGAATATTTCGGTCGGGTATAAATGATCGAGTGTCATCGTTACGTCACTTATATTACGTGTTGATATTTTATCACGAATACCGACGAGGAAGGTTGATTTTTGAATATCCGAACGAACATCGAAATATATTCGACTTGATGAACGGAAATCGAAATAATTTGTAATAATATTGATTGGAGCGAACCTAAGATGAGAGAACAAAGAGAGAAAGAGAAGGAGAGAGAGAGAGAGAGAGAGAGAGAGAGAGAGAGGGAGAGACAGAGAGAAAGAAAAAGAAAGGGATGATAGTGCCACCTATAATTTTTTGGGTCTCTCTATCCTTTTTTGTTCTTTCACTTATTTTTCTATTATCTTTTTTTTTTTTTTCTTTTCTAGCAAAATCGAGGGTGCTTAGAAATCCGTCGATTGTCCGCAACGTATGCTCGGTGTCGCGTCCGATTTAACGATTCTGAATAACCAGGGCGGTGATCGGGGACCCCCCCTGGTCTGCACGTGTTTCCCTCGAAAAATACTTTGCATCACCATCACCGTCAACTTGATGCCCCTTTGTACGAGCAGCACGAAGGGGCATACCGGATTGACGAAAAGAGAGAGAGAGAGGGAGAGAGAGAGAGAGAGGGTGGGTAGGAGAAAGAGAGAGAGAGAGAGAGAGAGAGAGAGAGAGAGTAGAGAAGGGAGGGAAGCTTCATACTCAACTAGGCGTATCATTGGGGGGATTCGTCCATGCAGCATGAAGAACAGAGACAAAGAGGCTATATAGGCTTTTATTTGGCAAACATTGCTGATAGACGACGCCGGACAAAGGACCGGCATTGTCGCGTATTTACGCGGACTGACAAACGACCAAATACTCTCCGTACACGTAGACTTTCATGAAATTCGCATGGGTCGGTCGGTTCGATCGGCGAATTCGTACGGATTTTCGCTCACTACTTTTCAATTTTGTCTTTTTTTCTCAAACTAGTTCGATCGTTCGACACCGATTCGATCCTTGAGCTTTTTCGATACGATTCGATGATATTAATTTTTATTTTTTAAAAGGAAACAAAAGAAACTAACAATTTCTTTTCGTCGACCGTAAAACACGAAAACGCGCGCATTCGTTCATATGTACGACGGTTGAGTATCGCTTATGGGAATAGGATGATGGTGGTATGAACGGACGAATAATTTCGTTAAAAATGTTGATCGAATTTTCAGCAATATTCGTAGATATACGTTTTATATGGAGGACAATTCAAGGGAGTTCAAAGGGAAACGAGATATAGATAGATAGATAGATATATATATATATATATATATATATATATATATATATATATATAGAGAGAGAGAGAGAGAGAGAGAGAGAGAGAGAGACAGAGTGAACAAATAAAATTTACACACACTTACACCCACACACCCACACACCCACCCCCCCCCCCACACACACACACACACACATATATATATATAAAAAAAGGATAAAAAGAAGGAAGGTGGAAAAGAGAGAAAACAGTGGTCCATTCGTTTAGGTTCGCGGGCAGAGAGCTCCAGCGTATGTACGTCGGTGTTGGTCCGGTGCGTTGGTCGCTAGAGATATTGATCTGCGTCTCGTCGAGAACGAAGGAGAGGAAGGAAGGAAGGTAGGTAGGTAGGTAGGTAGGTAGGTAGGTAGGTAGGTAGATAGGTAGGTAGGTAGGTAGATAGGTAGGTAGTAGCGTAGAGGTGTCGTTGGGGTTGAGAACCGCATCCTCCGGTACGTCCCCGAAAGAGCAACGGGAACAAGGGCGTATCCATGGGAAGCCAATCGCGTAGCATCTAGTGGAACAACTAAGGGGTAGTGGATAGATACGCCCTCTCTCTTTCTCTCTCACTCTATATCCCTCTCCCCCTCCCTATCTACCCTCTCTCGTCCTCCGAACCATGGACGAAGAGAAACGTATACGGTAAGACGAGGTGGTAGGGGAAAAGACGGGGAAGAGGACGAGGAGAGATGGGCGACTGGTCGGATGTGACGTGGGACAGGGGTGAGAGGTGAGGCTGTCGAGAGGGGTCACTGTTAAGGGGTGGGAGTTGAGTAGGTGGTTGATACCGATCATGGAAGGGAGAGAACATTGGAAATGGACAAAGAGCGACGAAGAGAGAAAGAAAGAGAGAGAGAGAGAGGGTAACAGAGAAGGAGGGAGAGCGGAGAGAGAGAGAGAGAGAGAGAGAGAGAGAAGGGGAAGCGTATCGGGGGTGGGAGCGAGGTAGAATTTTCATCGTCGATGCGGTGGGTTCACGTCAAAAAAGCTTCGGAAGTCGGCCTGGTGAGACACGAGTGTAACGCGTGAGACTGGACGCGCGTGTCAAAACCCGTGGAATTTTTCCTACGCTCCCGTATTTCTGCCTCGCGTTATTTCCCTTCTTCACTTCTCACTCCTTTTTTTCTTTTTCCTTTTATTCTTTTTTTTTTTTTTTTTCTCAAAACCATTTTCGTCGTGAAGATCGAGAGAAAGATACAGGACAGAGAGTAAAAATAGGAATATAAACGGGGAGGAAATAGGGAGGAAACGAATTTGGAAGAAGAAGAGGAAGAGAAAGGAAGGGGAAGAGGAAGATAAAGTAGAAGAAGAAGAAGAAGAAGAAGAAGAAGAAGAAGAAGAAGAAGAAGAAGACATAGAAGTAGAAGAAGAAGAAGAAGAAGAAGACATAGAAGTAGTAGTAGAAGAAAAAGAAGAAGAGAAAGAAATCTTTCCTCTTTTGTCGTCGATTCTTCTCTCTCTCTCTCTCTCTCTCTCTCTCTCTCTCTCTCTCTTTAATTTCATCGTCGTCTCTTTCGTTTGTGATAATCGCCGACGGAAAACATGTGTTCGTCTCGTAAATCGGTGATCCTCAAAGGGATTCGTTCATTACGAAGCCCGATTCACGTAGAGGAGGTCCTCCGTGTCCTCTCTTGAGATTTCCCGCGCGATGTACGACGCCGTACGTACCGAGGGACCGGTAAAGTGTTGCCAGATCGCGTGTTCTCTTCTCGGGATCGTGCGACGATTGGTGAAGTCCATTCGTGACACGATGTTGGAATTCTTTACGCCAGTGCCAGGCTCATTGAATCGGCAGCCCGAACCGGGACAGCCCGTGTCTGCCGGACCATCGCTTCCATTTCGTTCAACGGGGGACAACAATAACGCAGGTCAGTTTCACGTATGATAAAGAGGGGGGAGGGGAAGAAGAAAGAAACAACAAAAAAGAAAGAAACAACAAAAAAGAAAGAAACAACGGAAAAGAAAGAAACAACCGAAAGGAAAAAAAGAAACTAACGTCTAGATCAGAAAATGGCGACGGGAGAACACGACGGACCTATCCGACGCGTTTCCAAAGAAAGGGACGACCATTCCAAGAAGTGCCCGCCATCGTCCTTACCACTTAACGTCTCTTTTCTTTTATCCTTTTTTTGTATTTTTTTTCCCCCCCTCTTTTCTCTTCGTCCTTTTCTACGTTATCAATTCGATGATCTCTTTTCTGATCTTGGTTTTTTGTATTTTTTTTTTCTTTTTTTTTTTTTTCGATAGCTTCGCGCCGAAAGACAGAAAAAGAAGCGCAACGATTTGCTCGTCGGTCCTTAATCTCGATGATGGGGAATACCTAAAGCGAAGATGGTTTTTCGATTCGTTTCGAGCGTGAACGTGTATTAGATTCGAGTGACAATTTTTTGTTCTTTTCTTGTTTTTTTTTTTGTATTTCTTTCGGTCGAAGCTGAAAGACTCGTATCGTAACGAGCCGAGAGAGTTTCGAAACGTCGAGAGTATCGCACGGCTTTATTGTAATATAACAAACCAATCGAATCCTTAACGTTTTATAACACCATTACTTGCGCGGATACACGAGCACGTAAATACTTTAATTTCTATACCGAGGAGAGATCCTTTTCCCATTAAGTTCTAATCCCCAACGAATCGATCCCGTTATCGTTTTATCAGCGTTACGCGGCGATAAGCGTTCGAACGAATCTCGCTATGTTTCTATATGTCTCGTCGTATATATTTTCTTCTCTCTCTCTCTCTCTCTCTCTCTCTCTCTCTCTCTCTTTGTTTTTCTTTCTTTCTTTCTTTCTTCTCATTTTGATTTAAGTCAAAGACAAATTTATAAGTCGTGAGGATAACACAAGGGGAGACAAGGTGAGGCGGTGGGGGGGGGTGGGTCCTTCTGGGTAGATACTTAACTACAAATATAATATTAGGGTGTCTGCCCCCTAAGTTCATTTCGCGTCACGTTATGAATAACTAGGAAAAAGAAAATGGAAGAAACTTACGAGACACCATAATATTTTTTCTCGGGAAAGGACGTTATTACCTGTCCAAAGGAAAACTCTTTTTGTGATGTCTTTACGACCGTCCCTCCCCCTCCCGTTCCCCGATTGAAACGAGTTTACCACTAACGGTATCCTCGAAATGACCATAGCACTTGTTTTTCTTTCTCTTTCTTTCCCCCCTCCCCCTCTCCCTCAGGGGACCGTAATAACGACCGATAGTCAAATAAAATGTAATAAAACGAAAATTTAATAGCGTCAATAACCGAACTCGGTGTAACGATTTTACAGAATCGTCGGTTTCCGTCAAGACGGAATCCGGGCTACTGGAAACGATCTGCGCTGGATGCGGGCGTACGATCACGGATAAGTACGTGATGAGAGTAATGGAAAGAAACTATCACGAGGAGTGCCTCTCCTGTGCGGCATGCGCCGCGCCGTTGTCGCAATCCTGTTTCATACGTGACCTCAAGTTTTACTGTCGATCCGATTACGAGAGGATCTTTAGCGTTAAGTGCGCCCGATGCATGGAAAGGATCAGCTGCAGTGAGATGGTCATGAGAGTTGCCGGCTTGATCTTCCACATGGAATGTTTCGCCTGCTGCATGTGCGGCCAACCGTTGCAAAGAGGCGCCCATTATATTTTGCGCCAGGGACAACCGATCTGCATTCAGGACTTGGAACACGAGCTTTACATGAAAAGTCCTCAAGGTTAGTCGGAACGAAACGTATATAAAATGCGTATGTCGATCCTTCAATTCTAATCGTCCTAACCTTCCTTCCTCGTTCTCTTATCTCTTTTAGATTTTTTGTTTTCTTTTTGTTTTTCTTTTTTTTTTTTTTTTTTACGTTCGCTACCTTTCCTTTTCGCGCTATACCGCATCCGACCGCACCAGCACCAACCACCAGCACTAACAGCCACACTATGTTCATTTATCAACGAAGAAGGCTCACGCGATTATCCTTCCTCGAAGATCTCTATAACGTTCAATGTTTCAAATCCCGTAACTCCTCGTATAGATCGCCACGTAGTATCTCGATTTAGGGTACCACCATTTGGATCTATCCGTACCGGATTATTTCTCGTTGAACGTTTCTCTCTTACGTGTGGAACACGTGAGATTGATCCAATCTAATAGGTATATTCGTAGAAGTAGGTAGGTCTGTTTGTTATCTCAATGGTTCACGACGATCAGGCAAATTCGAAGCGATTTAATCTCGCAAAAGACAAAAAAAAATTAAGAATAAGAAAACAAGAAAGAAAATAAATAAAAAATAAAGCGTATATATACACACACATATATATATATATATGTTGAAATTGTAATTACCTTGGATATAACGAAAGGATCTGTCATTTTCGAAAATATTTTTTGTCGTATCGCACTCGCTTATCACCTTCTCGTAATAATCCTATCGAATCAATCGATCGATGATCGATTGTCTATCATCGATCACGAAGGATCAATTATCCTTTATTTGACAAAGGCGCTTCTAGTATTGCAATTGATACTTATTAACGACATTAGAAACTAGTGGACGATATGAAAAAAAAAAAAACAAAACAAAAAAAAAGATCAAATCAATCACGTTTTCTATTAAGCCAGCGCCATATGCAAACGTATTGTATAGTACATACCTTGTTGCATTGTTCGCAGGTTGTTGTACTACAATCTAAAGACATCCAAAGTAAAAACCTTCAAGAATTTCGAAACAAGGCTGTCTCTTTCCAAGGTAATTACAAATTAAACAAGCGTAATTAGAAGAAGCGTGATTACAAAATAAATTAACAAAAACAGAGAGAATAGTAATATCGTAAATACATCGAATACCAAATATATATATATATATATATATATATATATATATATATATATATGTATGTATGTATATATATGTATATTATTGAAGCACGAGAAAGCAAAGTCAAACAACAAGCGTTTTTCTTCACTTTTTTCTTTTTATTCCGTAACTTCTATACCTTTGTGAAGATTATCCGTTCTTAGAAAAACGAGTCTTCTAAGAGCAGATAATTGGTTTTTGATCCAATTATCGACTTTGCTTACGCTTGACTTCAATGTTTATTTTTCCCATTTGTTTTTTACTACCTATTTGTTTTCCGTCCGTCCGGTCACGACTTTAAATATAAATTCGTTACCGTAACGCTTTATACGATCTTTCCGAGAAAGACATACTTTAAGTCATAAACAATTTGAAGGAATGTCTTTGTCTATGCGTAGCCAATCAACATCTTTCTTCCCTTCCCTTCCCTTCCCTTCTTCGCGAATTAATTTTAAACGAAAAAGAGCAATCAAGTCTTAGTCATAATCAGCCAAGAATTATTTCTAATTACGAACTTAGAGAATCTGAACGCCTTGCACATCTGATCATTGTACGTAACAATCACGACGTTGCACATCATTGTCAGAACACAACGCAACATCTACAGTTCACTCCAATAAATCATTTTTTGGTACATTAAACGGCGCTATTTCTTACGCGCAACCTAACCAAGAACCAACGCAGGATCCACTTAGGCGAGCGATATTGGCTAACGGCCTTCGGTAACCTAGCATAGTATCGCCGCCCTTTTCATCGTCGTCAGTGGATCTATAATTCTAACGCTAAGGAAGAGACGGAGGACAGTTTCTCTGTGCGAATTGACCTTCATCGCTGGTACGGTACGAGACGCCTATCTTCATACGCTCTCGTAGTTGTACCGTGCACAACATATATATATATATATATATATATATATATATATATATATATATATATGTACGTGTGTAGATATATACACGGAGTGACCCAGGTTTAAACGATCAAACTTCACCATGAATTCGCCATTTGTTTTGTACAACTAAAAATACGAAAGAAACAAAACAAAAAAAAAAATAAAGAACGGAAATTTCATATGTGAACCTAGTTGTTGTTGACGAAGGTGTCTTATAAAGAAAAAAAAAAAAAAAGATTTGAAAAAGAAAAATACGAAACCTACAAGAAACATAATGTGTTAGTTGCGTACAACATCGCAACGTAACGATGTAACAATTTAACGTACGATTTTAAGGATTGATTGAAATAACTTTGAAACTTCTCGAGTAATAAAAAAAAAAAAAAACATGAAATTTCGTAGTATACTAAACTCGATTCATTTGAAAGTCTTGACGGATTATTGTCAAGGCTTTCGAACGAATATATATATAAATACATTTTTTTCTATTCCAAGTTAATAATAAAACAGACGATAGTATAATTAACGTATAAAATATATATATATATATATATATATATATATATATATATTTACTAACGCGATATATAGACATTTATATTGACATAACATTAAATTTGTGTCTCTTTTTATTTCTATACTATCATAACATGGAACATTAGATGTAGATGATGAAGTTCGATCGTTATGAGACGAGTACGCGCACACCTTGTAAATAAATACGAGAGAGCATATAGTTACGGGAGCTTTTTATTAATTTAATTTAATTTAATTTTTATTTTTATTTTTATTTATTTATTTTTTTTTCTAAATAAGAACGATTGCAAACTTTAGAACGTCATCGTCCTCGTACGAGATCATTGCCCGATCAAAATAGGTCCTCATCCACTGAATTCGTTTCGTAAGACGGATAGCGTAGTGTAAGTGGATAGTGTCGGTATTATGTCAGACCAAGAGAGAGACGTTGCTATCTACTTTCAATATTCGAATATGATATCTTTCACGAGCTCATAATAACATATTATTTGAGTGTATTCTCACGTGAATCCAGTATCACGTTGTAAGAAGAAGAAAAAGAAGAAGAAGAAGTAGAAGAAGAAGAAGAAGAAGAAGAAGAAAGAAAAAGAAGCCTTTCGTAAGATGGGAGTAATCGTACCACTCAAAGTAACGACCCTTCTCTCCTCCCTCGTTCTCTTATTTCCTCTCT
The DNA here is from genome assembly GCA_911387685.1 of Dolichovespula media. Lineage (NCBI taxonomy): Eukaryota > Metazoa > Arthropoda > Insecta > Hymenoptera > Vespidae > Dolichovespula > Dolichovespula media. Next base: position 8,274,273 of record OU426851.1, on the reverse strand, counting down.
CCTACTACCCCTCCTCCTACTTCTCCCCTCTTCCTTCTCCCACTCTTCCTCCTCCTTTCTCTTCTTCTTCCTCATTTAAAGTACACGACAATCGCTACATCAGAATTTCTAAAGCTAAGAGCAACAGTCCTGACTTCCTCCAAGTTTCGTCAAGTTTCCAAAGACCTTTCTTCCCTTTCCCTCTCTCCCTCTCTCTCTCTCTCTCTCTCTCTCTCTCTTTCTCTCTCAGCTGGAAACGGTATCAACGTTTATTCCCTCATCGAGAGGTGGCGCCTTTGAACTCACAGATCAATACTCGCCCGACGGACGAATCACCTTTTTTTTTCCCCTTCATTTTATTTTTTTCTCTTCCTCTCTCTTTCTCTCTTCCCTCTCTCTCTCTCTCTCTCTCTCTCTCTCTCTCTCTCTCTCTTTTCTTCTCGTCTTTTTTTTTCTTTTCTCTTTTGAAAAATAAGATATCACATATAAAGAAGTATCTTGTTCGTCGATTGATTTCCTCGAAGTTCGAACAAAATCGAAGAAGATGGGATCTTTGATTTTTTGCGTTTTTTTTTTTTTTTTCTTTTAATGGACGATTCGCGGGTGCACAGATCAGACGTTTCATTGAATTTTTGCGATATTATTCGCGCCTTGTATCTTTTTTTTTATTCGTCCTACGAATAACTGTTTCTTGAGTTTAGGTATTAAGCGACGTCGTATTAATTTCAAGGCTCGTGTTAAAATTATTCGCAATGGGTTTTTTTTTTTTTTATTTATTTGTACACGAATATTCATGGAGTTTATCTGTTCCTTCAAAAAAAAAAAAAAAAAAAGAAAACGAAAGAAAGAAAATTCAAGTTTCATCGTATCATTGTTAGAACTTAACTAAAATTTGTCATTTCGTTGATATAATCTACGTCCTTGATCAATGATAAATTTCTATAAGTTATAATTATATCGAACGGACTTTTAAATTTGTGTAAAAAAATTTCTCATAGAGTTTGTTTCTTCCTCCAAGAAAAAAAGAAAATAAAATTCAAGTCTCATCGCATCATTGTTAGAACTTAACGAAATGTTGTCATTTCGTTGATACAACGTCGATCGTCGATCAATGTAAAATTTTTTTCCTACAGATGACGATTTATTGGATGAAAATCGGCCACGAGATGGCCGAAGGGGACCTAAACGGCCACGGACCATACTCACGTCGGCTCAAAGGCGACAGTTCAAAGCGTCCTTTGAAGTCTCGCCAAAGCCTTGCAGGAAGGTCAGAGAGGCCCTGGCAAAGGACACGGGTCTCAGCGTTCGCGTTGTTCAAGTTTGGTTTCAAAATCAAAGGGCGAAAATGAAGAAGCTACAGAGGAAAGCGAAAACAGAACCTGGATCGGACAAAGAGCCTAAGGAAGAAAGAAGGACGGAAAGTCCTCATAGCGACCATAGTAAGTTCTTCCGTTCATTTGAATTACAATTTTTTCATACTCCCTAGACCGGGAATATATCGTAAAAAGATTTCACATGAAAATTTCTCATTGATCCGATCTTCTCACACAATAAACGTTTTATGCAATGATTTTATAACGAACTCTTTTTTTTTTTAATTTTTTTCTTTTCTTATATATATATATATATATAATACTTCTACATAATGATTTTATACGAAGAACGTTTCTCATATCGAGATTTTTTATGCGAACGTTTAATAAAACGATTTTGTACAAAAGTTTCATACATAGATTCGATGTTAACATTACGTTACGTAGATTTCATACAAACGTTTTATATTAAATGATTTTATATTGACATTTCTTTTTCTTTTTTTTTTTTTTTTCCAAGAAGATCTTATACGAACATTTCGCGGAACGATTTCACACCGAAGACGTTTTATACGTGTAAAATAACGCGTTAACGATTCGTGTAATCAAAGGCGGAAGAGAAAATTTCTCGTGGATAGATTTTTTTTATTTTTTTTTATTTTTTTTTTTCAACGAACACGGTATGCAAACGATTTCATGCAAATGTTCCGTGCGATCACGTTATACAAGCCCGTTATATATCACGCAATTTTCATATTATAAAAAACATTTAATATATAATATTAACAGTAGTCGTGCACGGCTCAAAATAATTTCAATAAGTTCGTGCAGTTTGAAGGGGAATACGCTATGGATCCGAGCACCTTTGGCAGCCCGTCATTTATAATGAAAATATATCGTTTCATATAAAATTTGCGATGAAAAATATTTACCCGAAAAAGATACTATACATATTCTTCGTAACCTCGAAGAAATAATAATCAGTACGTTCGAAAAACGCATTTCCGAATCTGTCGTTATAAAACAAAATTTACCAAAAAGAAAATAAAAAAAAAAAAAAAAAATTGCACGAATCGTACAACGCGCAAATATGTTTTCATCGAGGTCAAAGTTCTTATGCTTCGGTTTGCGTCGTAAACCCCTCTACGTGCACAATTACGATTTAACATACAAAATTCTATTTCGTTATTAATGATGAATAGGTCATTACTTGAACGCCATAAATATGCGTGATGGCGAATCTTCCAACTTTCCATCGGCCACACAACCACTTAACCCGAACCACCCCTTTTCACCGGACGGTGAGTACTTCTTACTGATTATTTGTTTTTTTTTTTCTTTTTCTAATGATTTCTCGCGAGAACAAATTTATTTAATATACATACATATATATATATATATATATATATATATATATATATATTTTTTTTTTAGATGGTTATCCAGCCAACTCCGGCGACAGTTTCTGTAGTACCGATGAATCCCTGGACGGTGTCGTTGGCTTTGAAATCGGCGAGAACGAAAGCGGTGGTGCCGATGGAAGTCATCAGGGTGGTTCTCACTCTCATCATGGTTCTTCCTCCCATGAAGCACCCTCGTTGTCACAGGGTCTACACGCGGCTATACACAATCCGATCGACAAACTTTTCATGATGCAGAGTAGTTATTTCAGTGGTGATCACGCGTAATCTAAGTTTTTTTCGTGTTGTATATTATTTCTTTCCCTCTCTCTCTCTCTCTTTCTCTCTCTCTCTCTCTATCTATCTATCTATCTCTATTTATCTATCTATCTTTCTTTATCTCACCGTCTCTGTCACTTTTTCTCTCTTTAACGAAAGAAATAAAAAAGTTTCAAGAAAATGGAAACAAGCAAGTTTTAGCAACTCGTTTACATACGTACATATATACACACACACACACATATATATATATATATATATATGTCCTCTCTCTCTCTATATATATATATAAATGTTTAATTATATACATAATATGTATGTATGTATGTATGTATATATATATATATATATATATATATATATATATATATATATATATATATATATTATATAGAGGAAGAGAGAGAGAGAGAGAGAAAAAGAGAGAGATTCGTTTCATTAGCGTGCGTAAATGGGACGAAAGGGTATATAAATAAATAAATAAATAAATAAATAAGTAAAATAAGAAAATTATAAAGTGTGTAAAAGGAAAAAAAAGAAAAAAGCAAAAAAAAGAAGAAGAGGAAGAAGAAGAAGAAGAAACGGCAAAACGAAGATGTTCTCTTTGCTAAATGCGAAAGTGCAAGTTTATTTATTATTGTACGATGTATCCTTCGATTTTTTCCCATGTATAAAAAGGCGTATATTTAAACATTTCAAAACCCTCTAAAATACAAAATTATTGCGGAATTCAGCGAGACGTTACAGTAACAAAGATACACATAAAAAACGAATCCCCTCCCCCTTAACCTCCTCCCGAACTCCTTAACCATTCATTCCATTTCTTCGAACAGACGTATAGAAAAAATCTTTATGCGTTCCATTGATATAGGAAAGAGACGACGATCAAAAATTATTATTATCATTATTTATTATTATTATTATTATTATTAGTATTATTATTTATTATTATTAATAATTATTATTATTAATTATGATTAATTATTATTATTATTATTATTAATAATTATTAATTATTATTACTATTAATTATGCTTAATTACTATTATTATTATTAGTAATATTATTCATTTTATTATTATTATTATTATTATTATTATTATTATTATTATTATTATTATTATTATTAATAAAAGAAGGGTAGAAAATAGAGACGAATGAAATAGAGAGAACAGGTAAGAATAGATCTTTTATTTAATCGAAATCGTCACATTGCGCGAAACAGATCAAAGTTTACAGATATGTTTTTATGCTGCAGGATGATAATACATATGGTATTGCAACGATAAAGAGAGATTGCTTTTGAAACGAGCCTAATATATCGATTTAAGGCGCAAGTCCCGGCGATATCATGCACATATACTATCGGATTATATTAATCGTGTTTATTTAATCATTATCTTTTTTATCTCTTTCATTTATCTTTTTCGTTCGTTTTATTTATTTATTTATTATTCTTGTTTCTTTTCTTTTATTTCTTTTTTCTATTTTTTTTCTTTATCCTTTTTAATTCTACGTTGTAATATATTTACTTTCATGCGTCGCGTAAGTGCCAGCTTTAAATTAACGCCAGTTATTATGTAGGCATATTATCAAAAAAGGAGGAAAAAAATAAAAGTAACATATATATATATATATATATATATATATTTTTCTCTCGTGATTTTCAAATAAAGGAGAGTTTTAAATAAAATAAAAGCGTTAAAACACAAAATGAAGGTCAAAGAAAGAAAAAAAAAAAAGATAAAGGATAAGAGAAAAGGAAAGAAAAGAAAATTTCGTAGCCATCGCTCTCTATCAGCTGTTCTCTTCTTCAATTTTATTTCTTACATTTTTCTTTTTTCCTCCCTCCTTCCTTCCTTCCTTCCTTTCATTCTTTCTATCTTATTTTTTCCCTTCTTTTTTTATCTTTTTTCTTGTCTTTTTTTCCCTTTTCTTCATTCTTTTTTTTTTTTCTTTTAATTTAATACTTTAATTTACCCTGCACTGTGCGGCTGTGTATCAGCGATTGCTATAAACTTGTTATTAAAAATACAATAAATCTATATATATATATATATATATATATATATATATATATATATATGTATATGTATCGTATTTATGTATATGTATGTATATAATTATGTATTTATGCATGTATTTTATACGATAGGGTGTGACTTATCATTTACGTATATTACTTTCATCTGTCAACAGTGAGCTAAAAAATTTTCCCTTTGAAAAGCTTGCCACCATTCTTTTTCGAGTGATGATGCGTTTGAAAAAAAAAAAGAAAAAAAAAAGAAAGAAGCTTCGCGGCAATAAGCGCGTTTCCATAATATTTCTAAGTACTCGCATTTCGCCGCGACGAAGAATTTCTTTTTCTCTTTTTCCATTTTTCTCTTTTTCTTTTTCTTTCATTTCCCTTTCCTTTCTGTTGCCGTTTCCTTTTCTTTTCTTTTCTTTCTTTCTTTCTTTTTTTTTTTCTTTCATTTAAAAGCCATTCGCGGGTGCGACGTGTTAGAACGAAATTATATATTCGTATATACATATATATATATATATATATGTATATATATATATATTTTTTTAAATAACAATTAGATCTCTAATTACTTTTTAAACGTCGACGTGTGTGTTTAGGTAAACATTCCATAATTTTTTATAACAATAGTAACAACAACAGTAGTAACAATTATTTTTTTTTCTCTTTTTTCTTAATTCTCTCTCTCCCTCTCTCTCTCTTATTACTTTTTACTCTCTCTCTCTCTCTCTCTCTCTCTCACTCTCTTCTTACTTTTTTCTCTCTGTCCTCTCTTCGTTTTATCATTAGTTAAAAATAACGATCAAAAAAAGGAAGGAATAAAAAATAAAAAAAAAAGATACAATAAAAAAGAAAAATGGATCGATCTCTCTTCTCGCGAAGCGAATGCGTCAATAGAAATTTTCGATCACAGTTTCGAAGCGAAAGTATATATATATATATATATATCATTCATTTCATCGGGATCGATAAAACGCGTACAATTAACAATCTATCCTAACTAAAATCGCATCTCTATTATATATATATATATATATATATATATATATATATATATATATATATATATATACACAATATACAATAATTATATATATATATATATAATATCTCTAGAAAGTAAATTTATCGTCTTAGAGATTCGAACAATCTAAGTATACTAATGGCGGTGATATAAGAAGCATTTCCCGAATGCTTTGAGATTCTTAGTCTCTCTCTGGTCATATTATAACGTATAAGAAGGTACATTATTGATTAATTATATCTACGGCACGTGATTCTCATCTAAAAATTGAAAAAAGCTTTACGTTGCGTGCCAATCTTTCTTTCTTTCTCTCTCTTTTCTCTCTCTCTCTCTCTCCCTCTCTATCTATCTATCTATCTATCTATCTTTCATTTTCATTTTTATTTTCACTTTCATCTTGTTCTTATTTCTTCTTTAATAGAAATTTCGATCGATCAATAACAATTTTAATCGGTCTGGACTGTGGCATTGGGACTGAACGAGTGTATAATGTCGCCTATACTGACATAAGTTCCAACAACGAGACCTATCAAACCGAACAGTATCAATAGGAGATCCTTTACCAGGAGTAATTTGAATGGGCCCAATTCGTCTGGCCAGAGTACGCATATCTCGATTATAGCTGGAAAGGCTATTCCAAGGGCGGATAGACATAGTGCCCCGAAAAGAGATATGAACAGGCCCAATCTTGGTATAGTGATCGCCAACGTAACTGCAAATGATAATATCAATTAATGATCCATTATAATCGGATTGTCTTATACAATGATTTTGTTCATAACTTTTTATTGGTTAATTTGCTCCTATCAAGTATTCTTTTATCCCCTTTTTTTATTTTTCTTCCGTGTTTCCTTTTTTCTATTTCTATTTCTTCTTCTCTTCATAATTTTTAATCTTCAACGAACGTGACGAGCATTCAGTTTTGTTGGTTCTGTTTTTTTTCTTTTTTTTTCTTTTTTAAAGGAGTAAATTATAATATAAAAGGTATGGTGATCTGTTCATATTTATTATTATTATTTTTTTGCTTTTTGGAAAGAGTTACGAAGGAATTCTTAGACGAGGAAATAAATGATTAATGATTGATTAATTAGGGCCGATTATTTCATACAATCTAGTTATCACATTGATTGTTTGTTCAAAATTGTTGACACTTTTAAGGAATAACAATCAATGATCGATCGAACAGAATCAATTATTTTGTACTGATTACATTTTTCCTTTTTCTCTTTTCTTTTTTTTTTTCTTCAATTTTGAATTTTTAACAAATCGAATTTTTACGAGGGATAACCAATGACACTTGTCATTAAATTTTTCTATGTTTTCTTTTTTAAAAGAGTATAAAGCATAAAAAAAATGTCTGAATATTTCCCAATATCTTTTACATAGAAAAATTTTATGAAAATAATTATTGGACGAATCTGTCGATCAGTAGTTCATTGAATTTTCATCGCACTCGTTCTTACTTATTAATTTTCATTCGATACAATAAACGGTAAGAAGGAGAAGAAGGAGAAGAAAAAAGAAAATTCAAAAAAAAAGAAAGAGGCATTTGAATAATTCTTAAGTCAAATAACATTAATTGATCGAATAAGTTAATACTTACACGTTACCAACGTAACGATAGTTCTGCAAACGTATTCCCAAAAGAGTTTACGATTTTGTATACGTTGATCAAGATAAGTCTTCCAGATTATTTCAACAGGTACGTATCCTTGTAACGCGTAAGTTATAAAAATTGCTATAGCAAACATTATCTTGATGGATTGTGCCATCCTATCGGAAGACAAAGAAAAATATTTTATTCATTCATTTAACATGCTATTAATTTTATCATCATCATCATCATCATCATCATCATCATCATCATCATCATTATCATCGTAATTATCGTTCTTATTTTTTCCATCCTTATTCTTTCTTTCTTTTATTTTATTTTATTTTATTTTTTTTTTTTTTCATTAAGATTCACACAATGGTTACTTACACTTGATCTTCCGGTAAATTAAACGTGACACTTCCGCTAGCTTTCGAACCATATTTGAGATAACCAAAGAAACCCATAAGAATGTAGAGAGTAACGATAACCGTCATACCAATGTTAAGAACACCACAATATCCTCCAAAATATTGCGGGGTCTTCATATTATTTTCCAATGCTATTATCTGTAATGTATGATATATAATATATATATATTTATTTGAGAACCACTGGGATATTTTCGAGTAATCATGGTAGGTTATTAAAGTAATAACAGGGGCATTGGTGCGATATATTGTTACTGTCTTCTCCAATGCCGCACTCTCGACTATGCACGCATAACATACTGGGTAACCAATTTGAATGACGAAGATTAAATTTGAATTGATCGCCGAAATAGATGAATGTTTTCAGACGCGTAATCTCGCTCGATATAATAAAATTCCCGTTGACGAAAATCCTACGAATGATCGTTCCGTTCCTAATTATCGATCGTCATCGAAGATATTTCGGATTGGTACGAACGCGTCATAGAATCGTCGTGCCACGGACACGTAACTTGGCACGAGATAATAAAATTCCCGTCAATAATTCCACGAACGATCATAGTTCCCAATCATCGATCATCATCAAAGATTTCGATCGGAAACGATCCGCATTATGGAATCGATAAAAAGAAGAAGAAGAAAAAAAAGTAAAATAAAATAATGGAATATCGGGGACACCCGTTATAAACCGAGCACTTAATAATTTACGAGTCGGTGTCATTGAATCCGTTCATCAAGCGTCGACTATTTCTGGTGTCTTCTATAACCCCGTTGGGTTATCTCACGTTTCAATGATCTTAGATAAATAAAATTTTCGATAAATTGATCGTCACCGCGTTACGTTAACAACTAGTCGATGTAATATTGAAAATAGGATAAAGGAAGAGGAAAAAAAAACAAGAAAATAATAATAATAATAATAATAATAATGATACTAAATGAGAGGAAGAAAAAAGGAACGAAAAATTGAGGAAAGAGAGGAAACGAAAAAGAAAAAGAAGACGACGAAGGGTTGATAATAAGAAAAAAATATATATATAGAAAAATAATAAAGAAAAGAACTCACCACACCGACGGCTTCCAATGCGAACAATGTCGTACCGAAGTATAGAGCAAAATTTCTAACGGTACCAAACATTTGTCTTTCGCTTATTGACGGTAGATCTTCGAACATGTAAGCTATTATCATTCCCAATCCAATGAAGGTTATTATATTGGCCAACGTAGAAAATGGCGCCAATAGTTTAAGATTTCTAATATAGTTCATCAATATCAGCGGAAGCAACAAAATTAATATATGCATTTGTAAATCCAATGGTTCCCAATACTGGTCTGTCACCTGTGTTCATCAAAATGATTTATCGTCAATATGCTTATGAATTTTTCGGTAATTAGTTGACAAAATTTTTAATTTAATAATGGAGTATGTATATATATATATATGTGTATATATATATATATATATACGTACGTATGTATAAAAATAAAAAGAGAGAAAGAAATGTTTTACATATCTATTTGATTCGTCTAAACTGTTTTTTTTTACATTTTTTTTTTTTTTTTTTACTAAATCATTCTCAGTTTCGACAAAATAAATATGGCCATTGTTTATCGAATCTGTCATATAACATTCTATTGATTTACCTGCTTTATATTTTTGGCTACAAATACTATGTAAACACAGCAAATTCCCAATTGATATGTTATCATAAAGCCATCTACTAGTCCTCTGAAAATAATATCATTCTTCGTATTATCTTTTTACCGTTTGTAAAAAATTAAAGAAAAAAAAATTAAAAGAAAATGTTAAAGCGGATGATTAAAAATATATTATTATTTATTTGCAATGATTGTCCTTCACACATTCGTTTGCAATTAGAATCTTTTTGTTGCTCTCCGTTGTCGATGCTTTTTTTCCTTTTTCATTTCTTTTTTTTTGTTCTGTTTTTTTTATTTTTCATCGTAACAGCAACAACGATCAACAAGAAACAACAACAGACAACAACAACAACAACAATAACGCTACTATGTAGGCAACATGCTTTTAATCGTGTGTCAATCATGATCGGCTTTTCTGATCTCTCTATGATGATATTTAATGATGACGTAATAAGCTTGATCGTTAGTATGATTTTTCTGTGATGGCACGCGTGAACGTTACAAAAATGTTTTATTTATTTATTTATTCTTTTTTTTTTAATTTATGCATACGATCGTTCAACGGTGCTCCAAGCTATCTCTTGCCGTAAACAAATATAATAAGCCAAGATGTCTGATAATTATACGTTGAAAACGTTAGTTTGACTACTGCAGCATTATACAAGTTGCTAGTATCTATAAATAAAATACGATAATAAAAAGCAGAAAGTTACTAGTCAGACTAGTAACTAGATCGTAATTATTAGTTACTATTCGTATATCATTTATAACTATTTGTAACTATTTTATAACATTTGTAACTATTAGTGTATCATTTCTTTTTAAATAACCATATCTCATTATTTGTTTATATTCCTTTCTTTTTCTTTTTCTTCTTTTTTTTTTGTTTGTTTCTTTCTTTCCTTACCGTTTCAATCGATAATATTATTATCGACAAATATTAATAAAAACAGAGAACAACGAGCCTCGTCGAAGTATCACGAGCCGCCGACGAAAAAAAGAAGAAAAAAAAAAAAAGAAAAAAAAATAGAAATTCAAAATTGAACCGTCCACTTCTCGGTAGACCACTCAGCCATTTTAATATCGGAACGTAATATCACTATATCGGCCTTATATTGTGGTACTTAAAAAATACCCATACGTATTACATATACACGTATGGCTTCTGCAATCTCACGTAATTATGAACGGAATATCCGACCGTGGTCCTTTTTTTCTTTTCTCATTTTACGTTTCTTTCTTTGTTTTCTCTTTTTTTTTTCTTTGTTTTTTATTTTTTCCTTTTCCACCCGGCCAACGACGTGGCGAAGAACGACGAAAAAAATATTTCCTCGCTATTCACACAGATTACCTCGAAACGTGAAAATGCAAAATGCATGCCAACGAAAAGTTTTGTCCTTTTTTTTTTGAATTCTTTCCTTTTCTAACAGTCGGGACATTTCTTTTCTTTTCTTTCATTTTCTTTCTTTGTTTTTAATTATCTCACGCAAATTATTAATACACCGTAAATACGGAGACTGCAAAAGCAGAGTGCGTTTGACGTACGATCGTAGTACTTTGTGAAAAAAAAAACCAAACAAACAAATAAATTGATTAATTGAAAAGAAGAAAATTAAAGAATAAAGAAGAAGATAAAAAAAAAAAAGAATATACAGAAAAAAGTGAAGGAAATACAGGATAGATAAAAAAAAAAAAGGAAAGAAAGAAAGAATCGTTCGGAGAAATGTTGTTTATACTTACGGTGCATACGGCGAGAACCATTTAATACATTGAGGACCTTGCTCGAGAGCGTACTTCATGCTCATTGGATAACTGAGTATAGGAACTCTTAACCGTTTACATAGTTTGTATTGCGCCCTGACAAGTACGTGTAAGCAGTATGTACATAAAGTTCCGATAATGACGGTCGCCACTGCACCAGTCACAAGACCGCTATTACAAAATGCATCTGGCATCGCTAAAATACCGGTACCCAAGCTGCCTTTTAACAAGTGTATCAACGTTTCGGCGTTTCTAAAAGAATAAATTATGATGGATCAAATTTTCACGATTAATTGTAGTACCGTATACACATTTTTTTTTAACCTCATTTACGAGTTATAAATTTTAATAAATAAATAAACAAATATATATATATATATATATATATATAAATTTTCTCGATAATTGTTATACCGTATACAACTTTCTTTTTAACCTCATTTACGCGTCATAAATATTTTAATAGATAAATAAATATATATATATATATATGTATATTTTTACATATATATTTAGTATTTATATATTTTTTATTGATAAAAAGAAACTTGATATAACTTGTAATATTAAATGTAAATTCTATATATCTATTTGCGAATAATAATCTATAATAATTTATCGGCAATAAATTTACGAAAAGTAAAGTTAATAAAATTCATTAATATTGTTCAATTTTTACGACAGGATAATCGAATTGAAAATTATGAATTTGAAATTTCCGTTCCTATTTCTAACCAAAAAAAAAGAAAAAAAAACTTATAATTAGAAATAATAATAAAAATAATAATAATAATTCATTGAACACTGTTGCCTCTATGGACGTTAATGTTTATGTTTTTATTTCGATTGGAAATAAAAAGAAAAATTTCAAATTTGGAAAATAAAAGTGGCTGAAAATTTTGTACTTTCCTTTCTTTTTCTTCTTTCTTTTTTTCTCTCTCTTTCTCTTTCTTTTTTTTTTTTTTTTTGATACTTACGAGGTTGGATTTGGTACATTGCGATGTTTATGAGGGTCATAGGATTCCTCGGATACTGTCGGTGACGTAGGAGCATCCGGTGTACTTAGACCACTACTTGCTATCTCGTTGTTAACTCTGAAATTGAAATTAATCAACGTTATAAAACCGCATAATGATGTCTTTATTTATTTTTCTTTTCTTTTTTTTTGTATTAATTTTTTCTTTTTATTTGTTATTAATTTTGTTTGCTTCCTCATACACACTTCTTCAATAATATAAATAATTTACTTGTATGGACTTTGAGAATCGATGAGTTGCATGTTTATTGTCTCCCCCTTTGCTTTCTCCATGGCAGTAGAAATTTATTGTTCGAATCTTCGCGTCACTGCAAAAGAAAAAAAAAACGAGAAGAAAAACAAAAAGAAAAGGGTAAGAGAGAAAGAGAAAGAAAAAGAAGTAAGAATAAAACAAGAGGAAGAAGAAGAAAAGGAAGAAGATGAATAATAATCGAGATCGCGATTGTCCTTGAATCTCTAAGCAATAGTTCATAAAGATTCATCAAGAATGAAAGAAACAACATACGTGTTTCTTGAATCGAACGATCTAGTAAAACGTTATGTTTTACTATTAATATCGAAGGATAGCCATAAACTATCGCCGGGATTATTTAATAACTCGATCGTAACAAAAGGTTTAATCTAAATAAGACTAACAACACGTCATTTCATTGGTTTACGAAGTAAACGCGTAATGTTTTGATGGAGCAAACGTAGAAAACAGATCGATTCTATTCCATGTCTATTGTTGTTCTATTCTTTTTTTATTTATTTGTTTTTTTGTCTCTCTCTCTCTCTCTCTCTCTCTCTCTCTCTCTCTTCCTCTTTTCTCTTCTCCTTACTTTTTTTTTTAAACTGATAACGAACAAGCGAAAAAACAAACAAATGATTTGTCGTTTATGAATATTTATTTTCTTCTTCTTCTACTTCTACTTCTACTTCTACTTCTACTTTTACTTCTACTTCTACTTCAAAAAACCAAGAAGAAACGACCTATATTTGTTAACAGTCGCCAACGTTAGAATTTTAATCAATTGGCGGATCTAGAGCAAATACGGCCACGATGAAAATGCCAATTTAAACATGCGAATCCGTTCGAATAAACATATATATATATATATATGTTCATCTACGCAACTTTAGCAGATTCTTTGAAGAACTGATTGCTCTTAATTATTATATTTAGGTCAAGCGTGCTTCGCTGAAGGTTTCAACATGCCATCTAGATTTAATTGTTTTCAATTTTCTAATTTTTTTTCTTTTCCTTCCTTCCTTTTTTTTCTTCTACCCCATTATCTCTTTTCACCTTCATCTTTGCAAATCTTCAAACGAATCATCCATTGTCCCGATTTCTCTCTATTTTTCTTTGATTTTTTCTCTCTCTCTCTCTCTCTCTCTCTCTCTCTCTTTCTCTCTTTTTATTTTTGTAGCAACATCCTCATCTAACGAAGAAGAGAAAAAAAAAAGGAAAAGAAACGACGCAAAATGGTGAAGCTTATTCTTACGTTTGTTTTCTTTCTTTGTTTTTTTTTTTTTTTTTTTATAATACAAAAAGAAAAAAAAAACTAAGATGAAATCGTATCGCGTAAAGTAACGTAAAGTTGGATTCGTAACAATTCAAAATCATGGATATCATTAGATCCAATCGGTGCAAGATAGATCGTACCTAATCCCATCCATCATTTTATATATGCGTATGATCGGTTTCGTCTAATAACGTGTCTCGCATGCAATGTATCGTTTATGTTATAGTAGAGTATCGTGGGACGTTAGAAACGCGATAACATCGCGATCACATTCTCGTGATATTAATGTAATAGA